>CM032231.1:141757500-141810000 GCA_019009955.1 Riptortus pedestris | reverse complement strand
AGAGAGAGAGAGAGAGAGAGAGAGAGAGAGAGAGAGCGAGAGAGAGAGCGCGAGAGAGAGAGAGAGAGAGAGAGAGAGAGAAGAGAGAGAGAGAGAGAGAGAGAGAGAGAGAGAGAACAAAACCCAAATTGTTGAAATCATTGAGTGGAGTCTTCATGACTCAGACAAGGTTTCATGAAAATTTAAACAGAGCTGCAGGAACTCCCAATATCGATTCAATGAACGCCCAAGTCTTTAGCTATTTCGTACTTGCAGTTAAACTGTAAACTTGTTTTATTAAGGAATTTCGTCCTAGGAGCTCATTGTCGTCAATACTTATGATGTATGTGATAGATAGATATTATTGCCTGACATACCTATACATATTTTAGCCTGAGTCTGGTCCATTTAGTGTTAGTAATATTACTAATAGTATACAAAAAGCTCCGTCACGCAGGGGCTGCATAAACTAAGCAGATTTCCCACGTGGTTTTACAATAGAGAAATTTCACGAGAGCCGAGCAGTTAAGGAAACGGACGAACTAGCTTTTGGCGGGAAAGTCACTTCGTCAGTCAGCCGCCCAGATTTAATAAAAATGCAAATATCTCGGTTAATATACAAGATAGAGAATAAATGTATATAACAATATTTATAGTAAATTTAATTTGCAACAAGATGGATTCTGTACAATTTTTCGATTCGACGTATAGTAACGGAGGTATTTCGAATTTTCGAAAATCCTCCCCTCTAACCCCCCCCCCTCTCCCACTGGTCCGATTTCTGCCGTTAACGAACTTGATCTTTCTTTTTACATAAAACGACTAAATATCGAGTTTGGTAACGATCAAACAAAAATTGCGACCGCTAGAGCGGTAACAGGCAAATATATATATATATATATACAGTTTTGAACGGACCTCATTCTGGTCATCTACTAGGTAGGGCCGATGAACATTTGAAGAGAAATTTCGAAAATTCCGTCATGAGTACAACCTCAATAGCTGATTTCCCATGAGGGAAATCTGCTAAAAGAAAAATATATATATATATATATATATATATATATATATATATATATATGTATATAAGAACTAGTGACATAAAATTAACCTACTATATACAATAAAATAGTACATTTTTGTTTTAAGAAATGTTTTCAAGTAGTACTTCTTGTAAACTTCTAAAATTCTTTATAATTTAATCTGATTAGTACTATTCAACATCATATGTATTTACTTTTATTTACTTGTTACTGTGACGTGTTAATTGACTTCCTTGGACATTTCTACATCATAGTGTTTAATTATTAAGATAATGGTATATACTATGTCGTTGCCTAGTTGCATACTGCTGAAAGGAATATGTAAATCATGTTCAATTTATGAATGTCCTCAATATGAAGAATATTTTCCAGGGACATTAGGTCATCACTTGTGGCTGTAAACGTTTTCAAGTATTACACTCTATTCGCACCAATGTGAGGGGGGGTTTAGAGGGGGATTTTTAAATATTCGAAATATCTCCGTTATTATGCGTCGGATCGAAAATTGTATAGAATCAATCTTATTGCAAATTAAAATTACTATAAATATTGTTCTGTACATTTATTCTCTATCTTGAATATTAACCGAGATATATGCATTTGTATTTTGTGTATGGTCGGCAGAAGTCGGCAATATTCGGGACTTTCCGCCGAAAGCTAGTTCGGCCGTTTCCGTAACTGTTCGTCCCTCGTGAATTGGTTTAGAGATTCTTACTACTACAGTTATTAGTATGCCGATTTCTCTATTGTAAAACTTCACTTGGGAAATCTGCTTAGTTTACGCAGCCCCTGCGTGACTGACTTTTTTTTATTGTGATACAGCTTTAAGTAATCGTTATTTGAAATTCTCAGTTGGCTAACTAATCTTACTTTCATCATATGCTTATGCTGGATGTGTGGATATTTTAAGAAATATTTTTCACCACATGAGAACAATCTCACTGCTGTGGAAATCCCAAAGGATTATTATCGTGTCCCTTCTGAGCTCAGAGCAGTAACTGTGGGATTGAGGTAATCAAGTTTAATTATAGCAAGACACAAAAGTCTGTGTGTCTGCAATAGAAATAAATAAATTGTATAACCGAGACGCAGGGGTTTAATAATCCTGACCCAGTTGTGAAAATACATTTAGAAGTTATGCGGGCCTCTCTTACAAACCTCGGTGGAATAAAAAAAAATAAAACCTCCTTGTAATGATATGTTCATTAGAATCCCAGTGTTACGTATCGACTAGAGGGGGGTGTTTGGGCAACGCGGCTGCTTGGGTAACTAGACGTAACTATTTAAATAGTAGTCCCATCGGGTGGAAGGCATCGTTCGTGAGTCACGAGGTTAGCCTCACCTGAGGTTATAGCAGTTGACAACTCTCTCTGCCTACCTCTCTTATTTTATATCCCAGCTGACGGTGAACATATCGAGTTAAATCAAAAACCACTCCTCAGGGCGACAGTTATGGCTGGAGTACTATCTGATAAATGTATCACTAAAATGGGTTACCACTGAACTTATTTATATATATCGGAGCTTCGGAAACATAAAATAAAAATAGAAAAAAGTCCATCACGCAGGGGCTGCGTAAACTAAGCAGATTTTTTAAGCAGGTTTTACAATAAAGAAATTTCACGAGAGCCGAGCAGTTAATGAAACGGCCGAACTAGCTTTTGGCAGGAAAGTCACTTCGTCCGTTAGCCGCCCAGATTTAATAAAAATGCAAATATCTCGGTAATATTTAAGATAGAGAATAAATGTATATAACAATATTTATAGTACATTTAATTTGCAATAAGATTGATTCTATACAATTTTTCGATCCGACGTATAGTAACGGAAATATTTCGAATTTTAGAAAATCCTCCCCTCTAAACCCCCCTCCCACTGGTCCGATTTCAGCCATTAACGAACTTCATCTTTCCTTTTACATAAAACGACTAAATATCAAGTTTGGTAACGATCAAACAAAAATTGCGACCGCTAGAGCGGTAACAGACATATATATATATATATATATATATATATATATATATATATATATATATATATATATATATATACAGTTTTGAACGGATCTCATTTTCGTCATCTACTAGGTAGGATCGATGGACATTTGAAGAAAAATTTCGAAAATTCCGTCATGAGTACAACTTCAATAGCTGATTTCCCTTAAGGGAAATCTGCTAATAAAGTCCATTATGAGGAGGCTACGTAAACTAAGCAGGTTTCCGCCCGTGAAGTTTAACCATAGATAAATCTCTATTATGGTAACACAATAGCACAGTCGATATCAAGAGAATGAATACAAATGCTAATAAGAAACTTCCAGATGGGAAGCCTCTGAAATGTAAACAAACAGGTCTGCCAAACGGCTCACCGGAAAGAAAAATGAAATTGAACCATATCAGAATATAACATATTAATTTTATTGAAAACTATGTACTATGTCTAGTACTGTAATTTAAAATGGATCAGAATAATCTTTACCTCAATCAATCAAATTTTAGTAGTTCAAGAACTTAAGACCAAAACATATTAGCATTTATCTCGTATAATAAAGGATTCTTGAAAACAATGTATGGTATTTAAGCTTACATAACAGATGTTGTTTATGTACCTAACATGAGTAGAAGTGAGGGTTTACTGAATGCTGAAAACTGAGAAATGCAAATATCTCGGTTAATATTCAAGATAGAGAATAAATGTATATTACAATATTTATAGAACGTTTAATTTTCAATAAGATTTGTTCTAAACTTTTTTTCGATCCGACTTATAATAACGGAGATATTTCGAAGTTTCAAAATCGCGTATTTTTATTTAACTCAAAACGTAAAGACTCAGAGAGAACAATATTTGGTATTCAAATAAAACGCTTCATAATAAAACAGCTTATTGTAAACATGACAAGAGCAAGAGAGTGGGGTTTACTAAAAGCCAAAAACTAAAAAAAAATGCAAATATCTCGGTTAATAATCAAGATAGTGAAAAAAACGTACATTACAACATTTATAGAACATTAAATTTGATATAAGATTGGTCTATACAATTTTTCAATCCGACGCATAACACCCCATAATGCATAATACCACCCACCCCATCCCACGGATTTCAGCCATTCACGAACTTGATCTTTAGTTTTACATAAATGTAAATAAATATCGATTTTGTTGACAATCAAACACAAATTACGCCCGCTAGAGCGGCAACAGATATTTAAGGAATTAAATGAAAACAATGTTGACAACCCACTGGAGAATAAGTTGACGGGAGATTAAAACAGTTAATTGGATTAACTTATTTCCAGTGGAATGCTGGCATTACTGAAGGAGATTTACTATTAGAAATATAATCTTATGTACAAAACTATGCTTAACCCTCGGTCGGGCGCGTCAAGAATATTCCGCCATCGGGCGCGTGTATCTCACAGATCATCCTCAACCGTTTTTACGGAAATACAGTTTTTTAATATATATTTTGCACTAAAATGTTCAGCGTGTGATTAGAAACCATAAAAGAGGAAGTATTTGTTTGAAAGAAGTAAATAATTTTTAAAATTGACAAGTATTATAATATAAAGAAACGGTGGACGATAATTTTTAAAATATTATTAAAAAACACAAATATCAAAAGGAATTGTTTAAACGCACATGCCTTAATTATACATATTTCATTTCAATTTGTGAACAATATAAAAAAATTATCTAAATATAACTTCAATCAAAAATAAGTAGCACGAAATCACTTTTAGATAAGACTTATTGAAAATCATCAACAAATTTTAAAAATACCAGTTTAATTGTTATTTCTTTTGCAGAGCTGCATTACAATTAGGACAAAGCATGGAACTATGTTGTTAACAAATTTTGTTTTTGCAAATCTCACAACAGTAATTAGTACACCTACATTTATTTTCAGTTTTGCTTGGTTCACATCATTTTCTTTTGTTCGTTGTAGCGGAGGGCCTTTTTTTATGCTGTTCTGTACTTGAGTTCAATGTATGGTCCAATGAGCTAGTGTACTCTTATGAGTCTCTGTAGTCTTCAAGTTTCGTCCTTAGTTCGGTTGGTAAACGTCTACTATTGTCACTGCGTCGTGCAATATATCCTTGTACAAGTTCTTTTGAAAGCTCATGTTTCAGCAAAATAATAGAATAATAGGTTTATATGATTCCATTTAATAAAGAGAAACTTAATTGATGTACATATTTATGAAATACAGATTTCAAAAAAACTTACGAGATCGGGCGCGTGGTATCTAGGAGATACAATTTAATGACAGGTGAAACACACGACTCCGTTAAACACAGTGACACAACATACCTTGAGGGGGAGTTCTCTAAAACACATAACTCGAAGCACTACACCACCACTCTCTGCTAGGAGGTGTGGCAAATATTTTTCTAGAAACTGTGTATCTGAGAGATCACGCGCCCGACGGAGGGTTAAACTATATGTTCCCAGATTGTTTTTTGACAGGAAATATGTGCATTACAGATGATTTTTAATTATAATAAATGCCATCCATGATAATGATTGTTGATTGTGTGTCAAACAGAAACTAAAATCTCTATTCTATTACTCCCCAAATGTTACCCATTAGGATTGGCTACTTCGGAAAAACAACACGTAGTAGAGGGAAGTGTAATTGTACAGTTCAAGTCTTGTTTCAAAAATACCATCATTAGTCAGCCAACAATGATTTCCCGGGCATCGCCGGGTATCTTAGCTAATATATATATTAGCTAAGATAGCTAAGTATGTATGTAGAATTGTTTGTCAATGCTCTAGAGCAGGGCTTCTTAAACTATGGGTCGCGACCCCATTTGGGGTCGCGTAGCAAAATTCTGGGGTCGCGAGAGATAAAAATACAATTTAACAGAAAATGTTTTTTAACTTGTAAAATTATTGTTATAAAGATAAAATAACAATTATCGTAGATAAATATATCATAAAATCTTCTAGTTCGGAAAGATTGTTTGTACCTGCATTTCTATTAAGAGTATTATAATAACTTGAATAACATTTACTATGAATTATTATAATTTTTTGTGCAATTTTTAATTTTAGATTTTTGTATGTTTCAAAACGAATTCTAAACTTATATATTTTCATATGTATATGTATATTGTTACCTAATAAATAAATCATCAAAATATATTAATTTATTTTTCTTTTATATTTGTATGGGGTCGTCAAGAAACTCGCAATCATAAATGGGGTCGTAAATTACAAAAGTTTAAGAAGCCCTGCTCTAGAGTTCTCAATTTTTGTCCGTTACTAACTTGATATATAATCGTTTTATACAAAAAGAATGATTGAGTTCGTTAATGGCTGAAATCAAACCAATCAAAAGAAAAAGGGGGGGGGGGGTTAGAGGGGAGGATTTTTGAAAATTAGAAATATATCCGTTACTATAAGTCGGATCGAAAAAGCGTATAGAATTAATCTTATTGCAAATTAAATTTACTATAACTATTGTTATATACATTTATTCTCTATCTTGAATATTAATCAAGACATTTGCATTTTTCAGTTTTCAGCTCTAATCAAACCGCCACTACTCATGTTACATAAACAATAGTCTGCTACATAATGAATTACATTATTTGAAGCTTAAATACCAAAAATTGTATTGGAGAGACCTTTATTATACGAGATACATGCAAATATGTCCTGGTGAGCCCCCCGGCTTAAGGTCTACTAAAAAAAGGATTGATTGAGATAACAATTATTCTGACTCATTATTAATTACAGTACTAGATACAGTAAGTAGTTCTCAATGAAATTAATATGTTATGTTCTGATATATTTCAGTAATTTTTTTTTCTGAATATTAACCGAGATATTTGCATTTTTATTAAGTGTGTGTGGATAAAGGACGAGATGAGATCGTCTAACTTCGGTTGTAGTCGGGAGCTTCCACCAAAAGCTATTTCGTCGGTTTCCATAACTGTTAGTCATCTCCAGAGGAGGATTAATGGGCATTTGAGACTATGTTTCGTCATGAGTAGTGCTTCCATAGATGATATGGAAACCCGCTAAAGGTGTGAGCACCATTCAAATCAAACTGCACGGCGGTCCGTCATCAAAGGAGATCAGCTGTTATACAGTAGCCATTAGCCAGACAAAGCCTGTGCTAATTGGAGGGGAAACCCAAGCATCGCTGTCACCGATCCATTCATCTCGCCATTCAAATGCAGATGATGATGGTGTCGAGAGACACCTGTATGGCTATTAGGAGTAATTATGAATTCCTCTCTCAAACTCCATACTCCAAAGAATAGCAATTGAAAATGTTCTCTCTCGCGTACCGAAACCTAGGCCAGCTTTCTACTGGCAAAGCCTTGCCACACATGGACGTGCGGAGGGTGGAGGACCTCTGTAGAAAATGAGGTTTTACTCACGATGGGATTTTCGGAAAATTTCTTCAAATGTCCATGAATCATGCACAGCACATGATGAAAATGAGGGCCGTTCAAAATTGATTATATATATTTCTAGCTAAGTGTACCCGGCTTCGCAAGGGAAATCATTTTAGGCTGAATGATGATTGTATTTTTTTGTTGGCAAAGCTTCAATGTTTGCAACTACACCCCGTCTGGGCGCATTGTTTTCCCGTGATGGCCAGGCAGGGGAATTATACAATATACATTTTAGTCTTAAAGTATAAATGAATATGAGTCTATAGCAGCTGGTCCGCGTTGCCCCTGGTTACCACTTAACCTAACGCTTATAACAAAAGTTTAGACAGTCAGTTGCTAGTGTACTGCAATAGAAGGCCGCTGTTTGTTGTTTTTAGCTTATTATATCTGCGAACTACAACAGCCGAGCATAACCTCATCATCAAGCCAGCACAAATGAAAAGATGCAGGATCAACTTAAATAAGTCTAAAAACATGAGTCGGCATCGTGAGTAATAGTATATTTCGTACCAAGGGCCGAAAGTGGGAGTTTGCTGGCCCGAGATATTTTTTGACCGAGACGTAGTCGAGGTCATGAAAAGTTCGAGGGCCGGCAAAAGCACTTTGGCCCGAGGCACGAACGCTATTTTTCACCATACTACAATAAATATTAATACGATATAACATTAATCAAAAACAAGATTTTCTTTTGGTTAAGTGTACCTCTTTGTTAGAAGGTTATCTTGTGGTTATGGGGACATGATGAATGTTTAATGTATGGATTGTTTTACGTTATGTTATTATGTAAGTTAATAAAGAGAGATGAACATATGTGTGTTTCATTTAATACAACTTGGGTGAGTTGAATATTTTATTTTACTTTTAAAGAACTTTTTATCATGGAGTACTTACTCCATAAAGTACTGGGTTTGTTTTGCTTTGAAAGGACCGAGAGATATATGAGTAAAACTTCATCATTCACATCTTCAGGTTTTACATTTTCCATTTTTAACCAGTTCAAAAACTTTGTATACTCTTCGTCATACCTATCTTTTGATTTTGCTGGTAACAAATCTGCCATGATTTCTTTAGCTCTTCTATTTATAGATTCTGATATATTATTAGCCATAATTACTAAATAACTAAACAATAATACGAGCAAAACAAACTAATATAATGCATATAATGAAATGAATGAATTAAAATAATAAACAGCTGATTTTGCGGCCCTAGGGCGAAATATTCATTTTCGGCCCTAGTAGCTTTCGAACCGCAAATTAGGTGTGTAAAACAGGTGATTACATCATAGTATGGTGAAAAAAACAATTATATTTTACATAGATACCGGCCAGCAAGATAGCATCCTTCCAAGCCTTTGTTTTCTGCTCCAATGCGGCCAGCAAGATAGCCTCACATTAACCTACCACTTTACTAGACGGACCGTAATTCATTTATATATTTCGGTGTTCATAATTCTAGAGTTGTATTATCATTTTTCTCTTTTAACATTTATGAAAATACAATAATCTTTATTATTTGGAATCAAGATTTTATTTATTTATAGGGAACACCTTCTGAAAACTAAAATAACACTCCCTATAAGTCGGCTTCTGAATTGTAATAATAATTTATATTTTAATATCTCAAATTTTAGTAGTCCAAGAACTAAAGAAGGGGGGGGGGCGGATGATCAGAACGTATTTGCATAAATCTCACAAAGTAACGAAGATGAGGTATGGTTAGAAGAAGCTTCCACCTGAGCCGAGCAATGACGAAAATGGCCGAACTAATCCGAACTATACACGACCACAGACTTCATAAATATGCAAATATCTTGGTTAGTATTCAAGATAGAGAATAAATGTATATAAAAATATTTATATATATTAAATTTAATTTGCAATAAGATTGGTCTATACAATTTTTCGATCCGATGCACAATAACGGAGGTATTTGAATTTTCGAAAATCCCCCCTCTATCCCCTCCTCCCTCTAGTCCGATTTCAGCCATTAATGAACTTGATCTGTATTTTTGCATAAAACGGTTAAATATCAAACAAAAATTGCGAACACTAGAGCGTTAACAGACAAATATACATACGATTTTGAAAGGACCTCATTTTCGTCATCTCCTGGGTAGGATCGATGGACATTTGAAGAAATTTTTCGAAGATCGCGTCATGAGCACGACCTCAATAGCTGATTCATTCAAAATTCATGTTTTTTTTCCTAACAGCCTAGAGCCCTATTAACTATTGAACCATGATTGTGTCTGGGACCTCCTATAACTTCATAGTTATGTTAAAATGTCTTAACCGACTGCTGGAGGGCGTATTTTGACACATGATGAGATTGCTCGCATGGATGACAAGTGTGACAGGTTGACATGAATGTCAATTTGACATATCCGCCCCTGATCAAAGAGTGAATCGGCCGGAAGGTCCTCTGATACCCATGAATGAAATTCGTCTCGCTCCGACAAACCTGCATTAATGACCTATGCAAACGAGACTGCTATTAATATTAGCAGATTTCCTTTAAGGGAAATCAGCTATTGAGGTCTTACTCATGACGCAATTTTCGAATTTTTCTTCCAATTTCCATCGATCCTACCTAGGAGATGAGGAAAATGAAGTCCGTTTCATACTGTATTATATGTATTTATATATATGCAAATACGTTCTGGTGCCCCAGAAGTTTAGTTCATGGACTGCTAACATTTCATTGATTCAGATAGAATTTATTGTGATTCATTATATATTACAGTACTAGATATAGTAATTAGTTTTTAATACAATCAATGTATTATATTCCGATATATTTAAGTAAATTGTTTTTCTTTCCGGTAAAAGGTTGGCAGACCTGTTTGTTTACATTCGAAACGCTCAACTTCGGGAGATTTCTTATTATCTTTTGTATATATTCACTTAATATTCACGGTGGTGTTTCGTTACCAGTGTGTAGATTTATCTATTGTTAAACTTCATGAGGGAAATCTACTTAGTTTACGCAACTCCTGCTTGACGGACTTTTTGTTTGATGAACACCGCACTCGATATAGAAAAGACCGTTACGCAGGGGCTGCGTAAACTTAGCAGATTTCCCACGTGATGTTTTACAATAGAGAAATTACACGAGAGCCGAGTACTTAAGGAAACGGCCAAACTAGCTTTTGGCGGGAAAGTCATTGGTCTGTCCGTTAGCCACCCAGATTTAATACTAATGCAAATATCTCGGTTAATATTCAAGATAGAGAATAAGTGTATATAAGAATATTTATAGTAAATTTAATTTGCAATAAGATTGATTCTGTACTATTTTTCGATCCAACGTATAGTAACGGAGAATTTTAGAAAATCCTCCCCTCTAAACCCCCCTATCACTGGTCCGATTTCAGCCGTTAACGAACTTGATCTTTCTTTTTACATAAGACGACTAAATATCGAGTTTGGTAACGATCAAACAAAAATTGCCACCGCTAAAGCGGTAACAGACAAGTATATAAACATATATATATATATATATATAATATATATATATATATATGTATACTAGCTCAGATACCCGGCTTCGCCCGGAATTCATTTGAGGCCGAATGGTGATGGTATTTTTTAGCAGGCTTTACATTGCACAATATTTTGACATTTACCCCTCCCAGTGTTTAGGATTGATACCCGTCGTTGCCATGGATTGGCTAATAATAGAATATTTGTTCGATAAGGCTTCACTGTCTTCGATATTTTTATATTTCCCGTCTCTTATACATGTAAATATGGTGAATTTTGTATTTCAGGCCTCCCTTATAACCCCCCTCCCGTTCGAACCTAAAAATTTTACTATAACTTAAAATCATGGAAGAATTAATGCTAATTGACGTACCGAGCTTTGTTAAGTTCGGTTCAGCCGTTAGTGCCCAATAAAATTGTTGGCCCCCGCTAAAGTTTTAACGTATAACTCATTTATACTTAGGTATACGACAAAAGTGTATATGACAAAAGTTACTCCAAATAACAAAATAAACCACTTTTGTTATGTGCATATTTGCCAAAAAAACCAATAGGAAACGAAATATCGCTATTTTTAATTTCAGGCTTCCCTTATAACCCCCACTCCTGTTCGCCTCAGAGAAAATTAATATAGCCTAAAGTCTAAGTTGGGTTAGTAGTAATATACATACCAAGTTTCATAAAATTCGGTTCAGCCGTTTATGCGTGAAAAGGTAACAAACAAACAAACAAACAAATAAACAAACAAACAGACACGAAAGAAACAAAATGCAGTTATGGTGTCTATGACATATGAAACGAAAAGTTATCGTGAAATTTCGCGAAAAAAATCAATGTACAGACAGAGGTTACAATTATATATATATATATATATATATATATATATATATATATATATATATATACACACACATATATATATATATACATATATATATATATATATATATATATATATATATATATATATATATATACAGTTTTGAACGGACCTCATTTTCGTCATCTACTAGGTAGGATCGGTGGACATTTGAAGAAAAATTTCGAAAATTCCGTCATGAGTACAACCTCAATAGCTGATTTCCCACGAGGGACATCTGCTAAAAACTAAATATATATTTATACAAGACATTGCAGACAAGTGGATGTTTCATCATGACAATGTCACACGGGCATTTCCCAAGGCGTATATTTGACTTCAAAACACATTCTTCCTCAACACCCCTGATTTGAGTCGTCCTGACTTTTTCCTTTTCACGAAGTTGAAACATGTCCTAAAAGGACGTCATTTAGTAACTCTGGAGAATATTTAAAAGACTGTGAGCGACCAGTTAAAAGCCACACCAATTGCAGACTTCCAGTGCTGCTAGCAAGAATGGGAACAATGACTCCACCGGAGTAAATCTGCCAAAGAGAATTTCATTGAAGGGTATAACATAGTTCTTTGGCAGATTTGGTTCGGGAGCTAACATTCTGAAGAATCTCCAGTTATGACCCACTGGCACGGGGTTTCGTAGAGTTTCTACTAAGAGGAAAATGCTACTGTACGTGAGCTATATTGCCAATAGAATTGATACGGAGATACAAATATCAATATGTTAGTTTCGCCTGGGAAGAGCATGGCCTTCAATCTCCAGACTTTATTGACGGTATTGGAGTCTGCGGTTCAGATCTAATATATGAAACTTTTAATTCGCTCATCTCTAAAAGATTTTAGCAGATTTCCCTTAAGGGAAATCAGCTATTGAGGTCATTCTCATGACGCGATTTTCAAAATATTTCTTCAAATGTCCAACGATCATACCCAGGAGATTACGAAAATGAGGTCCGTTCAAAATTTTATATATATATATATATATATATATATATATATATATATATATAAAAGTATAACCTGTGTCAGTAGATTGATTTTTTTCGCGAAATTTCGCGATAACTTTTCGTTTCACATGTCATAGACACCATAACTGCATTTTGTTTCTTTGGTGTCTGTTTGTTTGTTTGTTTGTTTGTTTGTTTGTTTATTTGTTTGTTTGTTTGTTACCTTTTCAAACATAAACGGCTACGAATTTTATGAAACTCGGTATGTATATTACAACTAATCCGACTTAGATTATAGGCTATACTAATATTCTCTGAGATGAACAGGAGTAGGGGGTTTTAAGGGAGGCCTGAATTAAAAATAGCGCTATTTCGTTTCCTATTGGTTTTTTTGCAAATATGCATATAACAAAAGTTGTTTATTTTGTTATTTAGAATAACTTTTGTCATATACACTTTTTTTTATATACCGAACTATAAAGGCGTTATACGCTAAAAAATTATAGCGGGAGTCAACAATTTTATTTGGCACACAGGCTCAACCGAACTAAATAAAACTCGGTATGTGTATTAGCACTAACGCCTTCCTTATAATAAGCCATACAAACATTTCTAGGGACGGGGCAGGAGTGGGGGTTATAAGGGACGCCTGAAATTAAAAATAGTGATATTCCGTTTCCTATTGGTGTTTCGGCAAATATGCAACATAAGAAAAGTTGTTTATTTTGTTATTTAGAGAAACTTTTGTTATATACACTATCGTTGAATACGGAATTATAAAGGCGTTATACGCTAAAAATATAGCGGGTGTCCAAGAATATTATTTGGCACAAAAGACTCCACCGAAACTAAATAAAACTCGGTATGTGTATTATCTCTGACGCCTTAATTATCAATAAGCCATACCAATATTTCTAGGGACGGGCAGAAAGTGGGGGTTATAAGGGAGGCTGAAATTAAAAATAGCAATATTTTCTTTTTCTACTGGTTTTTCTGCAAATATGCACATGACAAAAGTTTGTTTATTTTGTTATTTAAAAGTAACTTTGGTTATGTTCACTTTTGCTGTATAACATAAACGAGATATGCGTTAAATCTAAAGCGGAAGCCAACAATTTTTGTTGAGCTCAAACGATTGAACCGAATTTAACAAAACTTGGTATGCGAATTAGCATTAATTCTTCCATGATTATAAGCTATATTAAAATGTTTAGGTTCAAACGGGAATGGGGGTTATAAGACAGGCCTGAGATAAAAATTCGCAATTTTCAATTTTCTATTTTTTTTTGGCTAACGTGCACATAGCAAAAGTTGTTTACTTTTGTTATTTAAAGTATCTTTTGTTGTATTCACTTTTGCCGTAAATGAAGTTAACACGGCAATATACGCTAAATCCATTGGCGGGAGTCATTAATTTTATTAGTGCTTATTTAAGTGTTTTTTAATAAATGGATATTATGACAAAAGATGTTATGTTTTAGTCTTATATGATAGTTGCAAGTATGATTCGGATTAGTGAGCTTATAAATCTCCGTCGCCTCACTCATTTATTTATTTATTTTCCCTATAACTTTTTTATTTATTTCTAATAGAATATTAACTATAAGAGCATTTCTGGTATTTAATATATACTCGATATGAATGTTTAAAGTATTACTTGGTTGCAGGGGGGCTCTCTTCCCCTCATCTAGCTTTTTGAACATAAATGAAATTATGTTTAGGGATCTATTATTTAGTTCCATCAGGGAGATAAATTATTAAAATAATAATCTGAATCAATATTCTAAGAAAAAACAACGATGATAACGCTCCTGCGAGAGCGGAAATGGACGGGAGGTAATTGAGTTCAGTTATTTTCCTGTGGAATGCTGCCACGACGGGAAGTGATTTCCACTGAGGCTTACTAATACGAATATAATCTTATGTATAAAACTATGCTAAAACTATATGTGCTTGGTTTGATTTTTGGCAGGAAATATGTTCATTATAGATGACATTTAATTGTGATAAATGCTACCCATGATTATGGTTTGAATTATTCAAAAACCGTGAGTCAAAAAGTCGTGAGGGATAAATTTAGGAACCCATTTTCATATATTCTTCAAAACTAAAATTTCTATTCTATTAACCCTGAAAGTTACACTTTAGGATTGGCTGTTTTCAAAAACAATACATCGTGGAGGTAAGTGCAATTGGTACACATTGAAGTCTTGCTATAAAAATACCATCATTAGTCAGTCAGCAATGATTTCCCGGGCATCGCCGGGTACTTTAGCTAGTATATATAAATACAAATATATATATATATATATATATATATTTGTCTGTTAAAACTCTAGCGGTCACAATTTTTGTTTAATCGTCACCAAACTCTGTATTTAATCGCTTTAGGTAAAAAGGAAGATCAAGTTCGTTAACGGCTGAAATCGGATCAGTTGGAGGGGGGGGGGGTTAGAGGAGGAATTTTTGAAAATGAGAAATATCTCCGTTACTATACGTCGGATCGAAAAATCGTATAGAATCAATCTTACTGCACATTAAATTTACTGTAAATATTGTTTTATACATTTATTCTCTATCTTGAATATTAACCGAGAGATTTCCATTTCTCAGTTTTCAGCCTTTTGTAAAACCCCAGTTCTACTCATGTTACATAAACAATACTAGGCTACATAATAAATCACATTATTGGAAGTTTAAATACCAAAAATTGTATTCAAGAGACCTTTATTATACGAGATACATGCAAATATGTTCCGGTTACCCCCCCCCCCCACCCCGTCTTAAGGTTTTGGACTACTAAAATTTGATTGATTGCGATAACAATTATTCTCACTCATTATAAATTACAATACTAGGTATAGTAAATAGTTCTCAATAACATTAATATGTTATATTCCCATATATGTCAGTACTTGTTTTTCTTTCCGGTGTGAAGCGGGCCGACCCGTTTGTGTACATTTCTAACCAAACGCTTCCTGTCGGCAGGATCTTGAAATTGGATGAAACTTTTCTTATTACCGTTTGTATTTATTCACGGTGGTGTTGCGTTACCAGTATGTAGATTTAGCTATTACTAAACTTCACGAGGGAAGTCTGCTTAGTTTACGCAGCCCCTGCGTGACGGACTTTCTTACTTTTAACATAGAACTGAAACTACGGACTCGGGCATTGTAATTTGCACTGACTCTCTTAGCTCTTTACATTCATTAATAGTCCTTATCGCAAGGGCTGCGATAAATATTATCGCATTATTATTATTAATTATTAATATTACTAAGCAGATAAATATACATACTGGTAACACCACCGCGAATAAGTGAATAAATACAAACGGTAATGAGAAATCCTTGAGTTACAAGTAAATAACTCTACAGCGGAAAGCGTCTGAATTGTAAACAGACCAGCCAACCTGAATTCTACACCGGAAATAAAAACCATTAATGAAATATATTTGAATATAACTTATTAATTTTATTGATAACTTCTATTACAGCTAGTGCTGTAATTTGTAATGAATCAGAATAATTTTAATTGCAATTACTTACATTTTAGTGATAAAAGAACTAAAGAAGGGGGCGGGGCAGCAGTACGTATTTGCAAATATCTCACAAAGTAAAACTTAATGAAAACAATATTTGGTATTTAACCTTGTAATGAAGTGGTACCTGGTATAATAGCTTATTGTGAACATGACATAATTAGGAGTGTGAGTTTGTTTATGTTTATTATTATTTGCATTCCACTTTATGCTATCATGGCTAAAAGAGACGGGTTATCTACAGGTTAACACCATTTTAGCAGATTTCCCTCGAGGGAAATCAGCTATTGAGGTTGTTCGAAATTTTTCTTCAAATGTCCATCGATCCTACCCAGGAGATGACGAAAATGAGGTCCGTTCAAAACTGTTTATATATATATTTGTCTGTTACCGCGCTTCACTATCTTCATTATTAACTGAGATATATGCATTTTTTAGTTTTCGGTCTTCAGTAAACCCCCACTCCTACTCATCTCATATTAACAATATTCTATCATGTTATGAAGCACTTTATTTGAAGCTTAAATACCAAATATTGTTCTCATTGAACTTTTAAGTTTTGAGATAAATGCAAATACGTGGCGCACGTGGGAAATCTGCTTAGTTAACGCGGCCCCTGCGTGACGGACTTTTCTAGCCAGGGTGAGCCTAAGGAGTTTATTTAATGAGTCCGTCGTTAAACTGAAACCGCTGAAAACTGAAAAATGAAAATATCTCGGTTAATATTCAAGACATAGAATAAATGTATCTAACAACAATTATACAAAATAAAAGTTTCTATAGGATTGGTTATATTCAATTTTTCGATCCGGCTCATAATTACGAAGTTATTTTGAATTTTCGAAATTCCCTCTGACTAAACCCTCCTCCCACTGGTCAGATTTCATCCATCAACGAATTTGACCTTTAGGGTTGCATGAAACACATATATAGAGAAGGGTGAACAAAAATTGTGACCGCTATAGCAGTAACAGCCAAATATATGTACAGTTTAAACGGATTGTATTTTCGTCATCCCGTAAGTATGACCGATGGACATTTGAACGAATTTTACGAAAATAGCCTTTTGAGTATAACCTGAATAGATTATTCATCATAATAGTGGCTTGCCAGACATATCAGTCTTGTTCATATAATAGTCGTTACGTGATGGATTTGTAATAGACGGCGTGACAATTACACAAATTCGGATTATAATAACATCTTAATTATAGCTGATTGAAATGTAAAACTGGACTGAAACCTGTTATCTATATGATAGCCCAGACGGCAGAATGTGTCTTACGGGCCGTCGGAGGATACTATGAGATTTGGGTTAGCACTTTGTATATTTTAAATCTCTAATAGTATAATTATTCATATTATGAAACCGTTACACAATGGGACATTGTAGCTGTCGCCTCACACTGAATACAAATGACATTTCTTCAAGTTGCGAAAGAGCTTTTTCTCAGCGTTCAAGCCGTTTTATTTCATTAACATTTCATCTGCGATGCTTGATGTTGAGTAATTGTTGAATTGAAATAGTTTCGTAAGTGTAAATAAAAAAAGCACATTGTGCTCGGTGCGTGGAAAATTACAATGCAGTCTGCGATTTCTCATGAATTAATTTTCTTATATTTAAAATTATTTGTTCATCGTAAGGAACTTTCAAATGGAAATCCGTTAAGGACGTCAGAGTAGGTACTGTGACAGTATTCTGATGTTGGTGACAGTTGAATCCTCAATGCCATTGGATAATAGTAGACAGACTTCAGTACTTCTGTCAATAGGATTCCAAATATCTTCAATACTACTGTCGATAAGCTATCGAAACACTTCAATACTACTGTTGATGAGCTATCGAAACACTTCAATACCGTTGATTAGCCATAAACACACTTCAATACTACTGTGAATAAGATATTAAATCACTTCAATACTACAATTTAAGCAATAGAAACATTACAATACCGTTTATTAGCCGTCGACACACTTCAATACTTCTGTCAATACGATATCAAATTACTTCAATACTACTGTCGATAAGCTATCAAAACACTTCAATACTGTTGATTATCCATGAACACACTTCAATACTTCTGCCCATAAGAAATCGAATAACTTCAATGCTACAGCTGATAAGCTATCGAGCACTTAAATACTACTGTAGGAGCTGCTATAGGAGCTGCCACGAGCCAACACATAACATTGGATGAAGCAGATTGGAAAATCGGCGAAATATCGTGGGATACCTGGGAGAAATGACACCGTTGTTTATACGACACACCCAACAACATAAAATGCATCTGTAGAAAAGCTACCGAACTCTTCAATATCGTTGATTGACCATCGGCAAACTTCAATATCTCTGTCTATCAGATGTCGAATCTCATCAATACTACAGCTGTTAAGCAATCGACACTCTTCAATACCGTTGATTAGCCGTCGACACATTTCAATACTTCTGTCAATAAGATATCTAATTACTTCAATACTATAATAGATAAGCTATCGAAATAACTCAATACCGTTGATTAGCCGGCGACACATTTCAATACTTCTGTCAATAAGATATCTAATTACTTCAATACTATAATAGATAAGCTATCGAAACACTTCAATACCGTTGATTAGGCGGCAACAAACTTCAATACTTCTGCCAATAAGATGATGAATCACTTCTATAATAATGTCAATGGGCTATGAAAACACTTCAATACTACTGTCCAAAACCTACCAAGGGCAGCAGTAAGCCCCCGCTGTGTATCCCTTAGGTAGGGGAACCGTAGGGACAGTAGGTCCTTAGTTGGCTTTGCTGTTCCGGGCCTGCGACCATTCCGGCCTTAGGGGGTAAGTCGCTTGCGGCTTACTCAAAAATGGTACTACGGGCTGGGTGGTGTTCAGAGTGGAGGCTTGCCTCCATCTGCTGGTCATAGACGTAGTGGTCGTGTGTTCAAAACACGAAGTCGACAGGCCAGGAAACTGGAACATGTGTCCTTCGTGTGGGAGCTGGTTAGTAGAGATTGTCCCTTCCATAGGATCGCTATTCCATCTTAGCGACTCCTCAGTTTCCAGAGAGGTGTTGGAAAGGTGTAGGCTGGATTAACGCTGTAATGGCTAGGTGCCTCCTGCATTGTTGCCACATTTCGGATGGCTACACAATGTCCAAAACCTATCAAATTCTTCAATACCGTTGATTTCCGATACACAAACTTAGTACTCCTTCGAATAAGATGTCGAATCAATTCAACACTCTTGTTAATGAGCTATCGAAATACTTTAATACCGTTTATTACCCATCGAAAGACTTTAGTCGACGCATGACGTATTTTTGTCAATAAGGTATCGAATCACTTCAATACTACTGTTGATGACACACTTTTCGAAAAAGTTTCTCAAATATCCATTGATCATTCCAAGATGATGACGAGAATGAAATCCGTAATATATATATTGTTATCTGTTAACGCTCTACCGGTCGCAATTTTGGTTTTATCGTTTCCGAAATAGATTTTTAAACCTTTTATGTAATACTAAAGATCTAGTTCGTTAATGGCTGAAATTGGGGGGTGGAATTCTGAAATTTCAAAATATATATGCTAGTGTACTCTTAGACTTGCACGGTCCTTGTCAATAGAACTATTAAGGTCTTAGGGTATTGACCGTGTCTTCATGATGTTTGCCGACGTTTCGCTAGACATGCTTCTAACTTCCTCAGGGCTTTCTCTCAGACTCAACATCATGAAGGCACGGTCGATACCCGAAGACGGTAATAGTTCAATATATGCAATGTTTGTTGGTATCGTAAAATGATACAGAACCAATTTCTTGTTAAACTATTGATACTCTGCAATCGATTTTCCATACATTATTTCTTAACTCAAGTACAGGTATACAGAGTTATTTGTACTTTCTGATTTTCAGACTTCTGTAAAGCCCTCCCTCCCACAACCCTTTCACTCCACCGGTTTCTTTACCTAGAAATAGAGATTATTTGGTGAGATGAGATCACAACTGCGTGTGTAAATCTGCTTGGTTTACACAACTCCTGCACAACGGACAATGAGTATATTCATTATTAATTATCGTTGGCAAACCTTTCCACTGCCAATTCATTCTTGGTTATAAGGGAATCAGGACTTATATATAGCTATGCTGTGTACATAGCAATTGAGCATAACACTAGCTAAGACTCGTCCACTTTTTCCAAGAACACGAATGATCCTCTATCTCTGGAATATGCTGGATGGTAGAGGAACCAATTGCTAAGGGTCAATAAGAAGGCCAAGTCCTCTACTGTTTTTTTAATATAATGCAGAGTGCACTTTCGGAGCATATTCCAGAGTTATCACTGCAGCTTCGCCAAGCTATGGCTGGAAGCAGGCACTGAGGATGGAGCGTCGACTCCGAAAGTGCACTCTGCATAATATTAAAAAACAGTAGAGGACTTGGCCTACTTATTGATCCTTATCTGATCCTCTATCTGTCAGATTTGATTCATTCAAGGCAGACTTGTGAGGAACAATGTGATTTCATACAAAATCTACAACAGAATAGCCCGTGTCAAGAGGAAGAGGACAATTACAAGTTGACAAAACGCCAATAGACATGCAAAGCGGAGACGAAAGAACCTCACACGCATTTAAAGGACTTTTTCGTAATAGCCGTCTGTCGTAATGTCTGCGATGAGTGCTGCATACACTTTTCCAGCTATTTATTGGCACTCACGTCTCGGACAGTCGGGAACAATGTTTCGCCAATTCTCGCGCATGCTTATGGACGCTCGAGTGTATCTTATCTTATCTTGAAATACTTTCAAAAATCAAAAGCTTTGCAACAGAAAATAAGCATTCCTTACCAATTCGTTGAGGAATTCAGCTTTTGCAATCGTTTTCAAAGCACTATTTTTCATATCGATGAACCTTATATATATATATATATATATATAATTTTGAATGGATCTAGTATTCGTCATCTACTAGGTAGGATCGATGTACATTTGAAAATGTTTTTCAAAAATCGTATCATAAGTACGACCTCAATCCCTGTTTTCCATTGAGGGAAATCTGCAGATATTGCTATCCTTTTGAACTTTTGAAACACTGAAATACAACTATTGGTAATCAATCTAAACCAGGTATGGGCAAACTTTGACATGTTGTGGGCCAAACTTTAGTGTGGAATTACGATCGCGGGACGCTTTTAAATGTAGTGCATCTTAAAGTAGTGTTCACTATTTTTAACTATAGATATCAGACATGAAATTATAACGACAAGGTAATTATAATACAATTTATTAAAATTACAAAATGAAATGAAAAAAAATAGGTACAACATTATAATTACATCGTAAAATTTAGAATTATTACAAACAACGAAAGTTAAATAGCGAAACCGAAAGCAATGAGACACTTGAGCTTGAATTTGGGAAACTAATCCATCGATATTACTATCGATAAGCTATCAAAACAGTACAATACTACTAGGCATAATGTATTGAAACACTTAAATAGTCGTGTCGATAAGCTATCAAATCAGTACAATACTACTGGGCATAATGTATTGAAACACTTAAATAGTAGTGTCGATAAGCTATCAAATCAGTACAATACTACTGGGCATAATGTATTGAAACACTTAAATAGTAGTGTCGATAAGCTATCAAATCAGTACAATACTACTGGGCATAATGTATTGAAACACTTAAATAGTAGTGTCGATAAGCTATCAAATCAGTACAATACTACTGGGCATAATGTATTGAAACACTTAAATAGTAGTGTCGATAAGCTATCAAATCAGTACAATACTACTGGGCATAATGTATTGAAACACTTAAATAGTAGTGTCGATAAGCTATCAAATCAGTACAATACTACTGGGCATAATGTATTGAAACACTTAAATAGTAGTGTCGATAAGCTATCAAAACAGTACAATACTACTGGGCATAATGTATTGAAACACTTAAATAGTAGTGTCGATAAGCTATCAAATCAGTACAATACTACTAGGCATAATGTATTGAAACACTTAAATAGTAGTGTCGATAAGCTATCAAAACATTACAATACTACTGGGCATAATGTATTGAAACACTTAAATAGTAGTGTCGATAAGCTATCAAATCAGTACAATACTACTAGGCATAATGTATTGAAACACTTAAATAGTAGTGTCGATAAGCTATCAAATCAGTACAATACTAATAGGCATAATGTATTGAAACACTTAAATAGTAGTGTCGATAAGCTATCAAAACAGTACAATACTACTGGGCATAATGTATTGAAACACTTAAATAGTAGTGTCGATAAGCTATCAAAACAGTACAATACTACTGGGCATAATGTATTGAAACACTTAAATAGTAGTGTCGATAAGCTATCAAATCAGTACAATACTACTAGGCATAATGTATTGAAACACTTATATAGTAGTGTCGATGAGCTATCAAATCAGTACAATACTACTAGGCATAATGTATTGAAACACTTAAATAGTAGTGTCGATAAGCTATCAAATCAGTACAATACTACTTGGCATAATGTAGTGAAACACTTAAATAGTAGTGTCGATAAGCAATCAAATCTGTAAAATACTACTGGGCATAATGTATTGAAACACTTAAATAGTAGTGTCGATAAGCTATCAAATCTGTACAATACTAATGGGCATAATGTATTGAAACACTTAAATAGTAGTGTCGATAAGCTAAAAAACAGTACAATACTACTGGGCCTAATGTAATGAAACACTTAAATAGTAGTGTCGATAAGCTATCAAAACAGTACAATACTAATGGGCATAATGTATTGAAACACTTAAATAGTAGTGTCGATAAGCTATCAAAACAGTACAATACTACTGGGCATAATGTATTGAAACACTTAAATAGTAGTGTCGATAAGCTATCAAAACAGTACAATACTACTGGTCATAATGTATTGAAACACTTAAATAGTAGTGTCGATAAGCTATCAAATCAGTACAATACTACTGGGCATAATGTATTGAAACACTTAAATAGTAGTGTCGATAAGCTATCAAAACAGTACAATACTACTGGGCATAATGTATTGAAACACTTAAATAGTAGTGTCGATAAGCTATCAAATCAGTACAATACTACTGGGCATAATGTATTGAAACACTTAAATAGTAGTGTCGATAAGCTATCAAATCAGTACAATACTACTAGGCATAATGTATTGAAACACTTAAATAGTAGTGTCGATAAGCTATCAAATCAGTACAATACTACTGGGCATAATGTATTGAAACACTTAAATAGTAGTGTCGATAAGCTATCAAAACAGTACAATACTACTGGGCATAATGTAATGAAACACGTAAATAGTAGTGTCGATAAGCTATCAAATCAGTACAATACTACCGGGCATAATGTATTGAAACATTTAAATATCGATAAGCTGTGAGAGCACTTAAATAATACTGTTGATTAACTATCAACACAGTTCAATACTACTGTCGATAACTCATTGATGCACTTAAATGCTTCAGCTTATAAGCATTTATTGAACTCATATTCTTACTTTTGATAAGCGATGAATTTAGTCCAATATTTGTTTTGGCGATCTTAAAATGAACGACTAGACAATAAATACATATATTTTAACACACTGCAGCACAATATGAATCACTGTTTATGATTTTCTTTATGAATACACTTTATACGAATTTCTATTTCTTTTAGAAATTATGAGAAGTAAGAATACTCCGAAATTCGAGTTGTTTCATAATCCTGTCAGTTACGTCGATTGGCCCACGCCTAAAGAGATTAGAATCATTGAGTGACTGTAAAAATGCGTAATGATTGATGTTCTCAAAACGTAAAGTCATTTCAAGACAAACAAAACTCTCATATCGGATATAGCAAGCTAACGTGGCGAACATAAGTTCTGACAACGAACTAGAAACTATTAAGAACATTATTTGCATGAGGACAACAAGTTTCTAGGAGGGAAAAAGTAGTTCTCTCGGGACTTAGAATTGGCACCACCAAGTTAACACAAGCCATACTTAATGACAGAAAGTGCAAAGAAATAGAAATAAGAATAAATCTATTCTAGACAAGATCATCACGCAGTGGCTGCGTAAACTAAGCAGATCTAAGAACTGGTAAAACATACTATTTATCTCGCATTAGAACATATGTTCCGTTTCTATGTGAAAAGCCGATGAGTAGAAATGAGTGGGGGGGGGGGGTTACTAAAGGAGGAAAATATAAAAGTCCGTCACGCAGGGGCTGCGTAAACTAAGCAGATTTCCCTCGTGAAGTTTAGTAATAGATAAATATACATACTGCTAACACAACAACACCGTGAATAAATACAAACGGAAATAAATGTTTGATTTATAATTTCAATAACCTGCCGACAGGAAGCGTTAGGTTAGAAATGCAAACAAACGGGTCGGCCTACCTCACACCGGAAAGAAAAACAATTACTGAAATATATCAGAGTATAACACATTAATTTTATTGAGAACTATTTACTATATCTACTAGTATAATTTATAATGAGTCAGAATAATTGTTATCTCAATCAATACAATTTTAGTAGTCCAAAACTTTAAGATGGGGGGGGGGGAGTCACCAGGGCAATAAAGGTCTCTTGAATACAATTTTTGGTATTTAAACTTCCAATAATGTGATTTATTATGTAGCAGAGTATTGTTTACGTAACATGAGTAGAAGTGGTGGTTTGCTGAAAACTGAAAAATGCAAATATCTATATATAGAGAGAATAAACGTATATAACAATATTTATTGTAAATTTAATTTGAAATAAGATTGGTTATATACAATTTTTCAATCCGATGCATAATAACGTATATATTTTGAATTTTCGAAAATCCTCCCCTCTAAACCCCCCTCCCCCTGGCCCGACTTCGGCCGTTAACGAACTTGATCTTTCTTTTTACATAAAACGACTAAATGTCGATTTTGGTAACGATTAAACAATAATTGCGATCACTAGAGCGGTAACAGACAAACATATATATATAATATATATATATATATATAATATATATATATATATATAAATATACAGTTTTGAACGGACCTCATTTTCGTCATCTCCTGGGTAGAATCGATGGACATTTGAAGAAAAATTTCGAAAATCGCGTCATGAGTACAACCTCAATAGCTGATTTCCCTTAAGGGAAATCTGCTAAAAGTACGAATAACTCGCCTAATACCTTAGTTACGAAAAATCCTTAGAATAACAGTTGTATAACATCAGTGGTTTAATACGATTGGTTCTGTAATATTTTCCTATTCGACTTATCATAACCGAGATATCTCCATATATATGACTTTGAACGGACCGCATTTTCGACATCTCCTTGGTAGGATCGATGGACACTTGAAGGAATATTTCGAAAACCCAGTCATGAGTACAACCTCAATAGCTGACTTCTTTTAAGGGAAATTGGAAAAGGGTTCATATCACTGAGGTAGATCTACAACTGAGGTTGCTCCAAGTGTATCTCAACAACGCCCGAAGAAAAGCGATATTGTACGGGTAACGTCTTGCCTGTCCAGCCATGTGTGAAGTGCATATTACTGTCATTATTATTGAAGCAGAACACATTACTATTAACACTTTAGTAACTTCCTGTATAGAAGGATGTGTGTGAGTAGTACAAGAGGATATGCTGCGTATCTCGTAACACGCGTAATAAACCTACATATATATACTAGCTAAGTTATAAGTAAGCCTCGCCCGGGAATTCATTTGAGGCTCAATGAAGATGGTATTTTTTTTTTTTGGCAAGGCTTTTCTTTGCACAATATATTGAGATTTCCCGGTCTCAGTGTTTAGGGTTTATACCCGTCGTTGCTGTGGATTTGTTAATAATAAAATTACTTGTTATGTAGGGCTTCACTGTATGTATATCTTATATTAACGGAGCAGATTTAATAAATACCAAAAATAACCGGATATACCTCCCAAGAGTACATTCTTTTAAATTATTTATTTTTGACAATTAAACAAATTCACATTCCTGAGAATAACACTATATTTCTAAAAGTATAAGCGTCAGGTGACATGTAAACATAGACCAATATGAGGTCTGCAGGGAAGCGGCAGAACTTATAGGACAAAGGAATTATCCCTACTCCCCCTAGGCTCAGTGGTGCCGACCTACCAGTCATATAGGATCTCAATCCAGTAATACATTAAATTATATTAACAAATCTGATTACATTATCTTCACAATACTAAAACTGTTTCTCCAAATAATTTTCAAGTTTAAACTAAACAAATTACACTTAAAGCCAAACTGGCGTTTCTTATGCATTAATGTTTTGGAGAAGAGAAGGGAAGGGGGGCAGTATACTTTACTTGGTGCAACCTGTTACTGGTGTTAAAAAAATAACATACATTTGAATTATCAACGACAATAACTCACTGAATATTTGAGATACGAAAAAAATATGTAGAACAACAATTATAGAGCACCAATAGTCAAACAAGATTTGTTCTTTAACTCTTTTCTATAAGGCTCTTAATACCGGAGATATTTCGATTTTTCAATTATTCCTATCCCTCTCTCTCAAGGCCAATTTCAGCCTTTGGCTAATAAAATCTATGACGGTGTGTGTGTGTGTATAAAACCATAGGAGATATTGAAAAAGTCCATCTCGCGTAAATTACGTGTGACATCCCACGTGTTGGTATAACACACAAAACTGATACGAGTACGTTCGGGTACCGTAGCCTCCCTTGCTAGACACTTCAAAAGATTTTCAACAGTCACTTCAGGTTTAAAAAAAGTCTGTCACGCAGGGGCTGCGTAGACTAAGCCGATTTCCCACGTGAAGTTATACAATAGAGAAATCTCCATTTGAGAGCCGAACAGTTACGGCAAAAGGCCGAACTAGCTTTTGGCGGGAAATTAAAAAATCCGTTACCGGCCCAAATTTAATAAAAATGCAAATATCTCGGTTAATATTCAATTTTTCGATGCGACGTATAGTAACGGAGATATTTTGAATTTTCGAAAATCCTCCCCTCTAAACCTCCCTTCCCACTGGTCTGATTTCAGCCGTTAACGAACTTGATCTTTCTTTTTACATATAACGACAAAATATCGAGTTTGGTAACGATCAAACAAAAATTGCGACCGCTAGAGCGGTAACAGACAAATATATATATATATATATACATATATATATATATATATATATATATATATATATATATATATATATATACAGTTTTGAACGGACCTCATTTTCGTCATCTACTAGGTAGGATCGATGGATATTTGAAGAAAAATTTCGAAAATTCTGTCATGAGTACAACCTCAATAGCTGATTTCCCCTAAGGGAAATCTGCCAATAAGTTTCACACTGTGAAGACAGATCTGACAATGGGCTGAGATGTTCGTGGACTACTTTCAAGTCACATATATTCAGTCTACGTCTTGAAATTAACAGAGTAGGCAGCACCCACTCTTTCAGTATATACCACAAATCAAGTTTCAGTTAAATAATGATACATACTGTCACAGGTAACATAAAACGGCAGGTTTCACCTATTTTGTTTGACAGGCTCATTAATGTTCCACTTCCAGATGAGGATTTCCAAAGTGAGTTGAATTATATTAAACAGTTGGCATCTACAAATGATTACCAGGAGTGCATGGTGTAACGGAGGTTGAAGAAAAAAATGGGAAGGGGACTCCTTCGATCCTACTCAGGAGATGACAAAATGAAGTCCGTTCAAAACTGTGTGTGTATGTGTGTGTGTGTGTGTGTGTGTGTGTGTGTGTGTGTGTGTGTGTGTGTGTGTGTGTGTGTGTGTGTGTGTGTGTGTGTGTGTGTGTGTGTGTATGTGTGTGTGAGTGTGTATGTATATATACATAGCTAATATATAAAATTTCCATGTCACAATGTTAGTTACTCCTCCGAAACGGCTTTACCGATTTTTACCAAATTTTATATGCGTATTCAGTAGGTCTGAGAATCGGCTACTATCTATTTTTCATACCCCTAATTGATAAGGGTTGTTCACCCTTAACATTTTTTTTTTTAATTTTTGGACGAAATTTTTTGTTTTTATTTTTTTTATAATGTGGCATTAAAAAATACATACAACCCTAAATTTTTACTTTTTTTATCACCAACCCCTATTTTTTTTATAGCCATTTTAGTAATTTAATCATTATCATCCCGCTCGATAACTGATCAATTATAGTGTTTTTAACTATACTTCGATTAAAATTTCAATTTGCAATGACAATCAACAAATCCCAAGGCCAAACGATGTCTATTTGTGGCTTAGATTTGAGTACACCATGTTTTTCACACGGGTAATTGTACGTAGTATGCTCTCGAGTGGGTAAACCATCCAGTTTGTTTGTGCTCGCTAAAGATGGCCTAACAAAAAATATTGTTCACGCTATAGCATTAAAAGATTGATGTTGTTTGTTAGTGTTACTGTCGTAATTAATATGTGATATGTGATTTTAAGAAATAAACTATAATAACTTAAAAATAATATTGTTTGGCGTTTGTTATTTTTATATTCCCTTATCGTTGATAGCGCTCCATGCCTATTTCACGCATATACCACATACTTACACACTTATAATAAGTAAGTTACTTTTTGTCTACACTAGAATTTATCTAGAAACTAGAAATAATTTATATGCCAAAACAACGTTTGCCGGGTTATCCAATATATATATATATATATATATATATATATATATATATATCTGTTTACGCTCTAGCGGTCGCAATTTTTGTTTGATCATTATCGATATTTAATCGTTTTATGTATAACTTAAGATCAAGTACGTTAATGGCTAATATCGAACCATTGGGAGGAGATTTTCGACAATTCTAAATATTGCTACTACCAAACTATAAATATTGCTATATTTTACATATGTTCTCTATCTTGAATATTTGTATTTTAGCAGATTTCCCTCAAGGGCAAAAATCAGCTATTGAGGTCATACTCGTGACACAACTTGAAAAATTTCTGCAAATATCCATCAATCTTATCCAAGATATGATGAAAATGAGCTCAGTTCAAAATGTGTACATATATATATATATATATATATATATATATATATATATATTTGTCTGTTAACACTCTAGCGGTCGCAATTTTTGTTTAATCGTCACCAAACTCGGTATTTAATCGTTTTATGTAAAAAGAAAGATCAAGTTCGTTAACGGCTGAAATCGGACCAGTGGGAGGGGGGGGGGTTAGATGGGGGGATTTTCAAAATATCTCCGTTATTATGCATCGGTTCGAAAAATTGTATAGAATCAATCGTATTGCAAATCAAATTTACTATAAACATTGTTATATACATGTATTCTCTATCTTGAATATTAACCGAGATATTTGCATTTTTCTGTTCTCAGCTTCTGAGATGAGATCGGCTAACTTCGGGTCTAGTCGTGAGTTTCCGTCAAGAGCTAGTTCGGGCCGTTCCCGTAACTTTTTGACTCTCTATTCTGAAATTCCTTTATTGTAAACCTTCACGTGGGAAATCTGCTTAGTTTACGAAGCCCCTGCGTGACGGACTTTTTTTTTTGTTTTCAGTCTTCAGCAAACCCTCACTTCTACTCGTGTTACATAAGTAACACTATGTTAAGTAAATCCACATTATTCGACTCTTAAATACCATATATTATTTTCAAAAGACCTTTATTATACGAGATAAATTCAAATATGCTCTGACCGTCTTAAGTTCTTGTACAACTAAAATTTTATTGATTGAGATAAAAATTATTCTGATTCATTATAAATTACAGTACTAGGTATAATCAATAGTTTTTAATAAAATGAATATGTAATATTGTGATGTATTTCAGTACTTGTCTTTCTTTCTGGTAACAAAGTAGGCATACCTGTTTGTTTAAGTTCAGACCCTTCCCTTCGGGAGGTTTCTTATTATCGTTTGTATTTATTCACTTGATATTCACGGTGCTATTGTGTTAGCATTATGTAGATTTATCTATTGTTAAATTTCACGAGGGAAATCTGCTTTGTTTACGTAGCCCCTGCGTGACGGACTTTTTATCCTTTGTCCGAAATATTGGGTAGTATGCTAGTTAAATTGGGTGCAAAGATGGCTTGCAAGCAGAGATCCTGTTCCAACTTCAGACGGATCTAGGGTCTACCATGTCACCGGAAAGAAAAACAATTATTGAAATATATGAGAAATAATTTTATTGAAAACTATTTACTATATCTAGTACTGTAATTTATAATGAATCAAAATAATTTTTATCTCAATCGCCACATTTTAGCAGATTTCCCTTCAGGGAAATCAGCTATTGAGGTTGTACTCATGACGGAATTTTCGACATTTTTCTTCAAATGTCCATCGATCCTACCTAGTAGATGACGAAAATGAGGTCCGTTCCAAATTATATATATATATATATTTGCCTGTTACCGCTCTAGCGGACGCAATTTTTGTTTAATCCTTACCAAACTTCATATTTAAGCGTTTTATGTAAAAAGAAAGATCAAGTTCTTTAACGGCTGAAATCGGACCAGTTGGAGGGGGGGTTTAGGGGGGAGGAATTTCGAGAATTCGAAATATATCCGTTACTATACGTCGGATCGAAAAATTATACAGAATCAATCTTATTACAAATTAAATTTACTATAAATATTGTTATGTACATTTATTCTCTATCTTGAATATTAACCGAGATATTTGCATTTTTCAGTTTTCACCAAACCGCCACTTCTACTCATGTTACGTAAACAATACTCTGATACATAATAAATCACATTATTGGAAGTTTAAATACCAAAAATTGTATTCAAGAGACCTTCATTATACGAGATACATGCAAATGTGCACTGTTGACTCCGCCCCCCCCCATCTTAAAGTTTTGGACTACTAAAATTTTATTGATTGAGATAACAATTATTCTGACTCATTATTAATTACAGTACTAGATATAGTAAATAGTCCTCAATAAAATTAATGTGTTATATTCTGATATATTTCAGTAATTGTTTTTCTTTCCGGTGTGAGGCGGGACCCGTTTGTTTACATTTCTAACCTAACGCTTCCTGTCGGCAGGCTATTAAAATTAGATGAAACATTTCTTATTTCCGTTTGTATTTATTCACGGTGTTGTGTTAGCAGTATGTATATTTATCTATTACTAAACTTCACGAGGGAAATCTGCTTAGTTTACGCAGCCCCTGCGTGACGGACTTCTTACTAGTTCAAGAACTTTAAACGGGGGGGGGGGGGGAGAGGGGGTCAACAGAATATATTTGAACGTATTGCGTATAATAAAGGTCTCTTGAAAACAATATTTGGTATTTAAGCTTCGAACAAAGTGTTTTCTTGTATAACAGATTTTGTTTATGAGACAAGTGAAGGAGTGGGACTTTGGTGAAAGCTGAAAACTGCTAATATCTCGGTTAATATTCAAGATAGAGACTAAATGTATATACCAACATTTATAGTAAATTTAATTAGTAATAAGATTGATTTCATACACTTTTCCGATTTGACGTATAGTAAAGGAAATATTTCGAGTTCAAATCAAAATTCACGCCCTCTAAACCTCCCCACCTACTGTCTCGATTTACGCGGTTACCGAACGTGATCTCTCTTTTTACATAAAACGTTTAAATGTGGAGTTTGGTAACAATCAAGCAAAAATTGCGAACGCTAGAGCATTAACAGATATATATATATATATATATATATATAATTTTGAACGGACCTCATTTTCCTCATCTCCTAGGTAGGATCGAAGGACATTTGAAGAAAATATCTGAGATCGTGTCATGAGTATGACCTCAATAGCTGATTTCCGTTAAGGAAAATCTGCTAAAAGGTTATAGAACCAATCTTCTTAAAATATTGATGCTCTATATCCGTTGTACTATACATTTTTTTTTTTTAAACTCAATCGTTTACGCAGTTATTTAAGTTTGCTTAGGTTACTCGCGTGACGGCCTTCTGATATTATTGAAATACATGTAACCTTTGATTCGAAAACATCAATAGTAATTGCTGTGAAATTAAAAATAGATATTCTGAAATAATCGAAATCTACACATGGCCCATAGAATTTGGCAATCAGTTCCCATCGAATCAGATGTTTCGTGAAGCAGCTGTGCAATCCCTTAATGACAGTGTTAATGGTACCGACATATATGTTTTAACTCATTGTCTTCTCAAGATTGATCTTGACCGGTTTCTCATCATTTAGGCATAACTATGGAATGGGTAGCTTCAGTTCATTTAAGCAGATTTCTCTTAAGGGATATCACCTATTCAGGTCGTACTCATGGACTGACTTTAAAACAATTTCTTCAAATGACCATCGATATTACCCAGGAGATGACAAAAATAAGGTCCATTCGAAATTTTAAATATATATATATATATATATATATATATATATATATATATATATATATATATATTCTATTTTTGAGGCTGCATCGCTGGGGAGTATTATCATTGTGAGAACCTCGGCTGTCTGCCCCAGCGGTTGGAATTTTCGTTGTTCTGCAAATTTTCAATGGAAATGCGTCCATCTTCGTCAGGCAATTAATTTAAATTAATATATATATATATGTAATATATATATATATATATATATATATATATATATATATACACTCAACCGCAAAAAAAAAACCGGACACTTAATTTTTGTCGTATTAAAAGCTAATTTTCAGCAATTTTCTTTATGTGGGTATGCTAGTTATTACAGAGAATTTAGAGTCTAAGTCCATTAAACTAATCCCTTCAGGATTAATAAACAATTAGATAAAACTCAGATTAGATTTATTTGTCGTGAAGTTGATTTATTCTAAACTGTAAGTAGTTTTTGACACATTTAAACATCTTTAATTATTAACCAAGCATTTTCTTTAATTAATGTTTTATTTTTATTTCGGTCCAGAATAATGGGTCTTTCAAACTTAGATGGAAGGCCGTAGCTTACATTACATTGCCAAAACGCTTGGGGTAGCGAAGTCTACCATTCACTGTAATAAAAATGAATAATTTTTTTTTTTTTTTAAATGTGATAATTTATCTTTTTTTTTTTTTATTTTGTATTTTTTTTGTAAATAATCAATAAAAATTATTCACTTTTGGCAGATTTTGTTTAAATAACCTATAGATTAACCAATTATTTTAATTAAAAAGTCCGTCACGCAGGGGCGGCCTAAACTAAGCAGATTTCCCACGTGAAGTTTTACAATAGAGAAATCTGCCTAATAACAACTGTAATAGAAAGAAACCTCTAAACCTAAAACATTATTTAGGGCGTAATAACCCAGTAGTTTCTACCCCCAAAAAACAGTTAACCTAACCTCTAAACCTATTCACGAGGGACGGATAGTTATGGAAAAGGCCGCCAGAGCTCTCGGCAGAAAGTCCGAACATAGCCTACTGGTACCACACGCAGAATACAAATGCAAATATCTCGGTTAATATTCAAGATATAGAATAAATGTATAGAACATTATTTATAGTAAATTTAATTTGCAATAAGATTGATTCTATACAATTTTTCGATCCGACGAATATCGGACCAGAAGGGTTCTCGGTGTAGAGAAGGGGGAATTCCGAAAGTTTGAAATATATCCGTTACTACAACTCGGATCGAAAAGTTTTACATAACCAATTAAATTATCTGTAAATGCAGTTAGTTATATACATTCCTTCTCTATCTCAAATATTAACCAAGATATTTGTATTTTTTACTAATTATGATTTGTAATTGTATGCTATGTTTTTGTACACGTTATGAATAAGCCAACATGTCATAAACCGTATTACTTCAAGCTGAAATAAAAAATATTGTGTTCAAGAAATCGTTTCTAGATGAGATATATGGAAATTCGTTCTGATGACCCCCTCCCCCCTTCTGACTACTAAAATTAGAGTGATTGAGATGAAAATTATTATGGTTCATTATAAATTGCACCACTAGAGATATTAAATAATTTTAAATGAATTTAAAACATTATATTCAGATGTATTTCACTAATTGTTTCCTTTCCGGTCGGGAACATTTCTATTTTTCAGCTCCGAGAGGTTGGCTAACCTGTTCGTTTACAATTCAGACGCTTTGTGGAGGTTATTAAACTGTAACTTTACTGAAAGATTTCTCACTGTCATTTGTATTTGTTCACTTAATATTCACGGCGGTGTTAAGTATTGGAGTATGTATATTTATCTCTGTTATAACTTCCCTTAGGAAATCTGCTTAGGTTACGCAGCTCCTGCGTGACGGGCTTTATGGATTCGACTCATAGTAACGGAGGTATTTCATGAAACGTATTATCCCAAGCTTATATACCTAATACTGTTTTCAGAGGAACTTTATTACGCGAGATGCATAAAAATAAGTTTACATGACGTCCTCAATTATGATTTTACGCTCTTGAGTCAGAAATCTTTATTTGTTCTGCACCATCCTCGATATTTAACAGTTTGAGTCAACGCTAAAGATCATTATCATTAATGGAGGGATTCGGAAATTCAAAATGTCTCCGTTGAGTCGAAAAAAGTTAAAGAGCCAATGTTAAGCTATTGAAGTACTGAAATTTATGTTCTATGCATATTTCTGGTAACACAAAAATTAAATGGGTTATCCGTTAGAAATTAAATATTTAATAGATTAAAAATTAAATAGAGAATATTTATAAGTAAAAACAATAAATTCTGCGTGGTAGTATCACTAGTGTCACATCAGCATGTGGGAAATCTGCTAAATTTACGCAGTCCCTGCGTGGCGGACTTCAAGAAAATATGGACTTGCATTACTCAGATACAGAATTGGAAAGGGAACTTGATTTATAAAAAAGATCGTTCGTAATGATTAGCAGCCATGATTATTCATGATATGGTTTACTTGTCATAATTAAAGCAGTTATAATTAAATAATTCCGTCCTACACAGGAAATGAATAGTGAGTGTTACATTTTTTGTGAGTGTGATAATTAAATTTTACTGGCTCCCGGAGCATGATGTTTGAAGGGAAATCGGATTGTTATGATAATTTTCGCTTTAATGCCATTAAATAACACTCTGGCAGACATACAATATTACTAATTATAAATTACGTAGAAAGGGCACATAGAAAGGGGGCAAATCTCAGAATAATATTTTTTTCATGATGCTTGAATGTTTGACACAAAGTAAAAGTCATTTTAGCAATTGAGCTTCTACTTATGATGGGATTTTCAAAAACTTTCTTCAAATATCCATCTTTCCTACCCAGGATATGACGCAATTGTGGCCCGTTGAAAATTTGGAATATATATATATATATATATATATATATATATGTGTGTGTGTGTGTGTGTGTGTGTGGGGCGGGGGCGTTTGTGGCCTTGACTGTTAATAGATGAAATCGAACCCATCCCCTGCGGGTTCAGAGAGGGTTAAGTTCGAAAATTTGAAATTGCTCCGTTACTATAAGTCGGATCGAAAAGGTGTATGAAATCAATCTTATTGTAAATTCAATTACCTATGTTGTCATATACACAATTTCATCTATCTTGAATATTAACCGAGATATTTGGATTTTTCAGTTTTCAGCCTTCAATGAAACCTCACTCCTACTCATGCTACATTAACTATACTCTGTTATGTAATAAACCACATTATTCGAAGCTTAAATAAAAAATATTGTTTTCAAGAGACCTTTATTATACGAGATACATGCAAATATGTTCTGGTGATACCTCCGTCTTATGTTTTCGGACTACTTAAATTTGATGGATTGAGATTAAAAATAGTCTCATTCATTATAAACTACAGTACTAGATATATGAAATAGTTTTCAATCATATTAATATGTTATATACAGATATATTTCAGTATTTGTTTTTCTTTCCAGTGTGAGGTTGGCAGAACTGTTTGTTTACATTTCGGACGCTTCCCGTCTGGAGGTTTCTTATTATCGTTTGTATTGGTTCACTTAATATTCATATTTGTGTTACCAGTATGCAGATTTCTTCAGATTGTAATACTTCACGCGAGAAATCTGCTTAGTTTACGCAGCCCTTGCGTGACGGACTTTTCTTTTGTCATCTCCTAGGTAGGATCGATGGACATCTGAAAAAAGCGTTTGTAAATCCTGTGAAAGGGAAGTATATTTCCTACCACTAGGCCTAGGGGGAAATCCGCTACCATAAATGCTATAATCCTTAGACTTTTTTTTTTTAATTTAACGATTGTTGTAAGTTCTAAGCTCATGTCTCATTCTGAAAATAGTCGCCAGGCCGACATGAAAAAGCATTTTAATCTAATAACCGTTTCACAATAGAATTACGAAAGAACCATTTATTCTTCAAGATACAGTGTACGAGACATGACATACTGTCAGAGATTAGTGTTCGACTCCATAATATGCACGATCATTATATGATTAAGGAAGTGGAATTAAATGTCTACTGGGGTTCTTGATAGTCATGAAAGCGAAGAAGAAGTATGTTCGGATGCACTAAAATAATATTCCATCACGCAGGGGCGGCGTAAACTAACCAGATTTCCCTCTTGAAGATTTACAATAGAGAAATCCTTACCACCTTGAATAAATACAAACGTTAATGAAAAATCTTTCAGTTAATTTTAATAAGCTCCTAACGTAAAACGTCTGATTTGTAAACAAACAGGTGTGCCAAAGCCCAAGAGCTGAAAAGATAGATTATATATTCTTCACCTGAGGGGCAAACAATTACTGAAATATATCAGAATATAACATATTAATTTTATTGAAAACTGTTTACTATATCTAGTACTGTAATGTATAATGAATCAGAATAATTTTTATCTGAATCAATCAATTTTTAATAGTCCATGAACTAAAGAAGCGAGGTTGGTCAACAGAACGTATTTGCATATATCTCCCGAAGTAAAAGGGAGATCTGCTAAAATTCCGCCACGCAGGGGCTGCGGATTTTAGGATCGATGGACATTTGAAAAAATGTTTCAAAATGGGGTCATGAGTACGACCGCAATAACTGATTTCCCTTAAGTGAAATATGCTAAAAATCGAATTGAATATTTTTCCTAGCTGAACATTTTAGCAGATTTCACTTAAGGGAAATCAGCTATTGAGGTCGTACTCATGATGCGAGTTTCGAAAAATTTCTTCAAATGTCCATCGATCCTACCCAGGAGATGACGAAAATGAGGGCCGTTCAAAATTATATATATATATATATATATATATATATATATATATATATATATTAACGCTCTAGCGGTCGCAATTTTTGTTTGATCGTTACCAAACTCGGAATTTAATCGTTTTATGTAAAAAAGAAGATCAAGTTCTTAATGGCTGAAATCGGACCAGTGGGAAGGGGGGTTTAGAGGAGGGGATTTTTGAAAATTTCAAAATATCTCCGTTATTATGCGTTGGATCGAAAAATTGTATAGAATAAATCTTATTGAAAATTCGATTTATTATAAATCTTGTTCTATACATTTATTCTGTATCTTGAATATTAACCGAGATATTTGCATTTGTATTCTGCGTGTAGTCGCCAGTAGGCTATGTTCGGACTTTCCGCCGAGAGCTCTGGCGGCCGTTTCCATAACTATTCGTCCTTCGTGAATAGGTTTAGAGGTTAGGTCAACTGTTTTTTGGGGCTAGAAACTACTGGGTTTTTACGCCCTAAATAATGTTTTAGGTTTAGAGGTTTCATACTTTATTATTATTATTTATTAACGTCCACTTTTTGCAACTCAGGCTAATTGGGACGGGTTATCTAAAGGTTACAAACCTTTTCTAGGTTTCTTACTACTACAGTTGTTATTAGGCAGATTTCTCTATTGTAAAACTTCACGTGTGAAATCTGCTTAGTTTACGCAGCCCCTGCGTGACGGACTTTTTGTATTTAATTTAAAAAAAAGTCCGTCACGCAGGGGCTGTGTAAACTAAGCAGATTTCCCTCGTAAAGTTTAGTAATAGATAAATATACGTACTGCTAACACAACACCGTGAATATATACAAACGGAAATAAGAAATGTTTCATCCAATTTCAATAACCTGCCGACAGGAAGCGTTAGGTTAGAAATGTAAACAAACGGGTCCCGCCTCACACCGGAAAGAAAAACAATTACTGAAATATATCAGAATATAACACATTAATTTTATTGAGAACTATTTAGTATATCTAGTACTGTAATTAATAATGAGTCAGAATAATTGTTATCTCAATCAATAATATTTTAGTAGTCCAAAACTTTAAGATGGTGGGGGGGGGGGAGCCACCAGTGCATATTTGCATGTATCTCGTATAATAAAGGTCTCTTGAATACAATTTTTGGTATTTAAACTTCCAATAATGTGATTTATTATGTATCAGAGTATTGTTTACGTAACATAAGTAGAAGTGGCGGTTTGGTGAAAACTGAAAAATGCAAATATCTCGGTTAATATTCAAGATAGAGAATAAATGTAAATAACAATATTTATAGTACATTTAATTTTTAATAAGATTGATTCTATATAATTTTTCGATCCGACGTATAGTAACGGAGATATTTCGAATTTTCGAAAATCCTCCCCTCTAAACCCCCCCTCCCACTGGTCCGATTTCAGCCGTTAACGAATTTGATCTTTCTTTTTACATAAAACGCTTAAATATGAAGTTTGGTAAGGATTAAACAAAAATTGCGACCGCTAGAGCGGTAACAGACAAATATATAGATATACATATATATATATATATATATATATATATATATATATATATATATATATATATATATATACAGTTTTGAACGGACCTCATTTTCTTCATCTACTAGGTAGGATCGATGGACATTTGAAGAAAAATGTCGAAAATTCCGTCATGAGTACAACCTCAATAGCTGATTTCCCTTAAGGGAAATCTGCTAAAATGTTGTCAACCTAAAAATAGAACCTGGAGCCCTGGGTATGGTTCGTGAGGAATGTATTTATTGAAGAGCCACTATACAAAGCCTCAAGACCATCCTGATTAAAAATGGGTGGTAACCTGTAGATAACCGATACCGATTAGCCAAAGTATTATAAAGAAGGGCTTTAGAGATGGGGTAAAATATAAATTCTTAAATACCTCTTTTGCTATGCACAAGGCTCGAAATTTCCCCATTTCATTTTAAATCAATCTTCACCCCTCGGTGTGGTATCTACCGCTCTCACCAAGATTGGAACTTCCGATGAAAAACTTTCTAACAAACAAGCCAGTGAATATTCAAAAATAATAAAAATATTTTGAAACATTCCTCTAAACTCACAACACTGTATATATAATTTTATATTCCAGAATTATTGAAACGAAGAACAAAATGGGTTCCGAAAAAATATTTTCCAAAAAGGGATGTGAAAATTATAACTTCCTTATAAAATAAACATTCTTTAACTTGCTTTGAGCTCTCTGTTTTAATTTCGGAAAAAAATGTTTAAATGAAGACAGATATTTAGTAAAGTAAAATAGAATTTAAAACACTATACTTCCGGAAGTGATAATGATAAAATAGTAGTTTTTGGCCCTAAAACCTTATGAAACAAGAAACATATATAATTATTTTTTTTTAATTTACCCCTGTATACCCCCGCCCCTTTCTACTTGTCCCTTCGATCCTACCGGAGGAGATGACAAAATGCAGTCCGTTCAAAATTATATATATATATAATTGTGTTGATGTTATATTAATCTATTGTGTTGTTATTCTTTTTGGAGTTTTGGTCAATGTTGGTGAAAAAATCTTAGTTCATGCCGATATTTCGAGAATATTTATTTTCTCTTCTTCAATAATTGCACACCCTAGGCCTAAGTGCAATAGTCACGTGTAATAGTTTTTAAGTATCTTTAGTCTTGCCCTGAAGAAGAGAAAATAAAGATTCTCGAAATATCGGCATAAACTAAGATTGTTTCACCAACATTGGCCAAAAGTCCAAAAAGAATAACAACACCATATACACAACATACACACACATACACAAAGGGCGTCCCAATTTTTTCCCCTTGCCGTGCCACCCCTTAAAATCTGCAATTGAATTAACAAAAGTCTGAGACTAGGCTCGCTTTACACCGTGTACATTTTATGGATTATTTTCTTTAATTCACAATCCATTCCTTATCCCCTAGACATTTTTCAAAAATTATTTTGTTGGTTAGAACGTTTGTTTATGTTTCGGTATCCTTCTATAAAATGTTACGTTTCTGAAATACATATTCGTGCATTTCACGGCTACAGGATGCGTCAAATCGGAAAAATCGCCGATATAAACTCGTTTAGAATTGTATTTTCTTCAAGAATCTGTATTAAAAAGTATTGCACTCAATTGGAGATTCCAAAGTTATGGAGAAGTACTGGAGAAGGTTACAATGGACAAAAAGATTCTTCAGGGGTCACCATTATTGCACACTAAGTTTTAGCCTTTTATTAAATCAATTTGCAATTTTAAGGGGGGTGGCTCGTTTTATGTAAAAATGGGGGGGGCGGTAGAGGAGGGAATTTCGAAAATTCGAAATATCTCTGTTATTATGCGTCTTATCGAAACATTGTACAGAACCAATCATATTACAAATCTGATAGTCTATAAACTTTGTTCTATATATTTTTTTCTGTATCATGAATATTAACCGAGATATTTGCATTTCTTAGTTTTCAATCTTCAGCAAACCTCCACTCCTACTCATGTCATATTTACAAAAGCTGTTGCATTGTGAAGCACTTTGTTTGAAGCCTAAATATTAAATATTGTTCTCATTGAACTTTTACATTTAGGGATAAATTCAAATACGTGACGCAAGTGGGAAATCTGCTTAGTTAACGAAGCCCCTGCGCGACGGACTTTTATGAGAGCGAACAGTTCATGGATGGTGGCGACTTATCGATTCATCGATATTGAATAACGAGCGAGCTATCGATAATGAGCTACTTACGTATCAGCTGAAGACACCTGTTGGCTATCCGATTGTTGGCTAGTAAGAGCTGGGGTTAGACTGGGCGAAGGGAAGACACGGGCAGACAGCCTCACCCCCTCCAGCCGGGGAGGTATTCATTCACAACTTTCGGCCCATTCATAACCTCTCCGTACTACACTGCCTGTATTACCTCACTACCTCACAAGTTCGGGTGACCCCCACTACCTCGGCACGAGTGACAACACCAGCTCTCCGTTTTCCATCGCGTGTCGTCAATAGCCAGGCCTACTTTGGTGGATTTTGCAAAAAGGACTGTTCCGTTGAACGATCCAATGGAGCGGACGAAATTATGGGAGTCTGGATTGCATCAAGAAATAGTCGAGTCGGACTGCAGATGCGTAAACTAAGCAGATTTCCCACGTGCAGGTATAACACACCAAACTGACGCATACAAGGGAGTGGGTTAATGACCGGTGAAAACAAAAAAGTACAAAACAAAGTCCGTCACGCAGGGGCTGCATAAACTAAGCAGATTTCCCACGTGAAGTTTTACAATAAAAAAATTTCACGAGAGCCGAGCACTTAATGAAACGGCCAAACTAGCTTTTGGCGGGAAAGTCACTTCGTCCGTTAGCCGCCCAGAGTTAATAAAAATGCAAATATCTCGTTTAATATTCAAGATAGAGAATAAATGTATATAACAATATTTATAGTAAATTTAATTTGCAATAAGAGAGATTATGTACAATTTTTCGATCCGACGTATAGTAACGGAGATATTTCGAATTTTCGAAAATCCTCCCCTCTAAACCCCCCCCTCCCACTAGTCCGATTTCAGCCGTTAACGAACTTGATCTTTCTTTTTACGTAAAACGACTAAATATCAAGTTTGGTAACGATCAAACAAAAATTGTGACCGCTAGAGCGGTAACAGACGTATATATATGTATATATATATAATTGAACGGACCTCATTTTCGTCATCTACTAGGTAGGATCGATGGAAATTTGAAGAAAAATTTCGAAAATTCCGTCTTGAGTACGACCTCCATAGCTGATTTCCCTCAACGGAAATCTGCTAAAACACCTAGGTAAACAGGAATTGAAATGTAAGCAGTTCATGAAACGTTTATGGTGTCAGATTCTCGAAGTGAAAGTCGGATGAGTAGAGAAGTGCAGTTACCTGAAAGGTGAATACAAAAAGCACCAATAAGTTGTTTAATATTCTGTTCAGGTAAACACAAACATAACAATAATTATAAAAATTAAATTTGAAACATGATTAATCTATGTAATATTATTCGATAGCGCTCACATAAAAGGAGTTATTTCGTATTTTTAGCAGATTTCCCTTAAGGGAAATCAGCTATTGAGGTCGTACTCATGATGCGAGTTTCGAAAAATTTCTTCAAATGTCCATCGATCCTACCCAGGAGATGACGAAAATGAGGTCCGTTCAAAATTATATATATATAAACTCGCGGACAAAAAAAAACGGCGCACCTACATTTTAAAACATAATACTACATTTATCAGTGATCAGTTGTGCTACTGGTTTTATCATGACGCTATATGTACCTTGACACTTTCTTGTCAATAATTCGAAGTAGTATTAGGATCCCAAAGAATTATGTTGGAGATAAGACTGCTGAATTTTGTAATCCACGTTTCATTAGTACACATCTGGCTCTGACAGTTCGGCGGTGATTCAAGCTAGAGGGGGTAACACACGGTACTAAACCGAGGTAGAAGAAATTCCCATAATTTTTGTTTTGAAATCGTACAGAAATGTTTTTATTTTGTTGTTTTACCAAAATTACTTTTTGTGTATTAAATTTTATTGTCCGCTTACTTCATTTGTTTTTTCTCTATTTTACCCAGTACCTATATAAATTCTTAGATAAAATAATTAATAAAAAAAAAAATCGGTATGATTTTTGGTATACTTAGTTGAGAAATTGTAGACGAAAATGTAGGTGCGCCGTTTTTTTTGTCCGCGAGTATATATATTTTGCTGTTAACGCTCTAGCGGTCGCAATTTTTGTTCGATCTTTACCAAACTCGGAATTTGATTGTTTTATGTAAAAAAGGAAGATCAAGTTCGTTAATGGCTGAAATCCGACCAGTGGGAGGGGGGGTTTAGAGGGGGGATTTTTGAAAATTCAAAATATATCTCTTATTATGCGTCGGATCGAAAAATTGTATAGAATAAATCTTATTGCAAATTAAATTTACTACAAATATTGTTCTATACATTGAATATTAACGGAGATATTTGCATTTGTATTCTGCGTGTGGTCACCAGTAGGCTATGTTCGGACTTTCCGCCGAGAGCTCTGGCGGCCGTTTCCATAACTATTCGTCCCTCGTGAATAGGTTTAGAGGTTAGGTTAACTGTTTTTGGGGCTAAAAACTACTTGGTTATTACGCCCTAAATAATGTTTTAGGTTTAGAGGTTTCTTACTACTGCAGTTGTTATTAGGCAGATTTCTCTATTGTAAAACTTCACGTGGGAAATCTGCTTAGTTTACGCAGCCCCTGCGTGACGGACTTTTCTATTATGACCCCCCCCTTTACCACCTGTGATCTTAATCAGATTGCAGCCAATAACGAGTTAGCTCTTTAGTGTTGTATTGCACAGTTAAATATCGAATGTGTTATTAATCAAATATATATTACAACTGCAAGAGCACCAATGGACATAAATATATTTAGGCAGTGTCAAAAGGATTTCATGATGAGAAATACACTGGCTCTTTAAGGCTGAGAAAATTCTCATCATTTATAAAGCAAGTCACTCATTGAATGACTTAAATATTTATAATGAAATATGTCGATTATATTTCTTATTCATTTGTGAATTGTCCTTCTGTTAACTGAAGGACACCTTCGTTCATCAGTAAAACCAATAAATAAGTAAATATATTACGTTTGTCCAACACGGTTTTATATATGAAATATATAAAGGATGAACGGTGGGCAGATGTGCCCAGTTATTTCTGGTATTCATTAACTCCGTTAATATATGATGTACTTTACTGAACACTACTATGTACCAATATACAGTTTACAATCGAGGCTTACAAGAGAGTATTTTTAATAACGGTTATCACGTACCTGAAACAGCTGTCACCGTTGGGCTTTGTACCGTATCAAGGGAAAGGAACTTTTTTTTATTCATACATGGTTATAAAAAAAAAAAGTCCGTCACGCAGGGGCTGCGTAAACTAAACAGATTTCCCACTTAACGTTTTACAATAGAGAAATCTGCCTAATAATAACAGTAGTAGTAACCTATTCAACGAGGACAAACAGTTAGGGAAACGGCCGCACTAGCGCTCGGCGGAAACTCCCGAACATAACCAACTCCTGTCGACCACAGACACAATACAAATGCAAATATCTCGGTTAATATTCAAGATAGAGAATAAATGTACATAACAATATTTATAGTACATTTAATTTGCTATAAGATTGGTTCTATACAATGTTTTGATCCGACGTATGGTAACGGAGATAATTCGAATTTTCGAAAATCCCCCTCTAAACCCTAAAACTGGTCCGATTTCAGCCATTAATGAACTTGATTTTTCTTTTTACATAAAACGTTTAAATATCGAGTTTGGTAACGATCAAACAAAAACTACAACCGCTAGAGCATTAACAGACAAATATATATATATATATATATATATATATATATATATATATATATATATATACATATATATGATTTTGAACGGACCTCATTTTCGTCATCCCCTGGGTAGGATCGATGGACATTTGAAGAATTTTTTCAAATCACTATTTGGAGTGACTCTCTCATCCTCCACTCATCTCGTACATATTACACAAAATCCATTCCCCGGACATACAAACATTAAACAAAGCGCTCAAGTAGACGAACTCGCCAAATCAGCTACTCAAAAAAGAACTCACGATAACAAATGTTCTACAACCCACGATATTCAAGCCCAAGTAAAACATATGATACTTAATTCATGGCAGAAATTTTGATTTTCCACAACTGACGAAAAACTTCGAGAACTAAAACATATACTTGGTGATTGGCCTTCCTTAAAAAGGCTATTTAGAAGAGAAGAAGTTAAGTTTTGGCCATTCACCTCTCACTTACTAAGTGAAGAAGAGGAAACCCTACTGCCAACACTGTAACTGTAACTTACTATAAAGCATATACTAACTGACTGTTACCTAAGGACTCACATAGACCTACCATACACTTTGACTGAATTACTACATTACTGTAGCGAGTATATAGACCGCGTATTACACTACTTGAAACAACATTTTCAAATAATTATAATGTAGGACAATACTGAAAATATTTGCAGAAATGAGCATTCATGCGTAAATATAAATAAAGTAATTATAGGATTTTAACTGATTCGTCGTTAAATCGCCATACTCAATGTGGCGAGTGGAGATCACGTGTGTTCTTGCTAGCACTGGGGAAATCTGCTTAGTTTACGCAGCCCTGCCTGAGTTTTTGAATGATATCGAGTATGATGACAACCTGAATCTCATGCGAAAACGAAGTCAAGATAATAAAAAAATAATTAAAAAAATATAATATTCTGCGGCCGTCGAAACCGTTTCATTTCACAAACTCTGAGGTTAGCCACAAATCTTCGAAATATCTGGAGGAATGGAAGCAAATCGACATTGACAAAGACCTATCACGATTTCTTAGGCTGTTCGTTCCTTATCTAACTGATAACACACACGATCCTAAGGTAGTCTCAAAAGTCCGTCACGCAGGGGCTGCGTAAACTAAGCAGATTTCCCACGTGAAGTTATACAATAGAGAAATCTCCATACGAGAGCCGAACAGTTAAGGCAAATGGTCAAACTAGCTTTTGGCTGGAAATTCAGTCATCCGTTATCAGCTCACAATTAATAAAAATGAAAATATCTCGGTTAGTATTCAAGATAGAGAATAAATGTATAGAACAATATTTATAGTAAATTTCATACAATTTTTTGATCCGACGTATGGTAACGGAAATAATTCAAATTTTTCGAAAATCCCCCCTCTAAACCCCCTCCCTCCCACTGGTCCGATTTCAGCCATTAAGGAACTAAATCTGTCTTTTTGCATAAAACGTTTAAATATCGAGTTTGGTAACGATCAAACAAAAATTAGGACCGCTAGAGCGTTAACAGTCAATTATATATATAAGACAGATTTAGTTCCTTAATGGCTGAAATCGGACCAGTGGGAGGGAGGGGGTTTAGAGGGGGAAATTTCCGAAAAATTTGAATTATTTCCGTTACCATACGTCGGATCAAAAAATATATAAGATATATATATATATATATATATATATATATATATATATATATATATATATATATATATAACTTTGAACGGACCTCATTTTCGTCATCCCCTGGGTAGGATCGATGGACACTTGAAGAAATTTTTGCCAACCTCTTTGAGCTGAAAGATAGAAATACAGGAAACAAAATCATTTATAGATAGAAATATTCTAGACTGGAATGAGAAACTATTACCGAAATATATCTCATTAAATATAAATTTTATTGACAACTATTTACTATACCTTGACAACTATTTACTATACCTTGACAACTATTTACTATACCTTGACAACTATTTACTATACCTTGACAACTATTTACTATACCTTGACAACTATTTTCTATACCTTGACAACTATTTACTATACCTTGACAACTATTTACTATACCTAGTGTTGTACTTTATAATGAATCAAAATCATTTTAATCTCAATCACTCAAGTTTTAGTAATCCAAGAACAAAACAAGGGTGGGGGGAGCATCAGAACTTATTGTCTTATCTCTCACAGAGTAAAAGTTCAATATGGAAACAATATTTGGTATTTACACTTGGAATAAAATGGTTCCATGATGTAACAGCTCATTATTAATATTACATGAGAAGTAGTGGGGGTTTGCTAAAAGCCAAAAACTATAAAATATCTCGGTTAATATTCATTATACAGAAAACGTGTATAAAACAATATTTATAGATTATTCAATTTTCAATATGATTGGCTCTGTACATTTTTTTCGAGCCGACGTACTCGTATAGTAACAGAGATATTTCGAATTTTCGAAATCCCTCTCAGAACTCCTCTCCTCCCACTTGTCCTATTTCAGCCATTAACGAACTCTATCTTTCATTTTACATAAAATCAATATATATGGTTTTTGGTAACAATTCAAACAAAAATCGCGACAGCTAGAGCATTAAAAGACAAGTATGTATGTATGCATGCATATATATATATATATATATATATATATATATATATATATATATATATATATACTAGCTCAGATACCCGGCTTCGCTCGGGAATTAATTTGAGCCTGAATGGTGGTGGTATTTCTTTGGCAAGGCTTTACTTTGCATAATATTTTAACATTTACTCGTCCCAGTGTTTAGGGTTAATACCCGTCGTTTCTGTGGATTTGTTAATAATAAAATAGATTTGAATTATTAAGGACAAAATATTAACAAACTTTTGAATTATTTTTTCCCGGTGAGGTACCTGGAAGTTCATATTAAAAAGAATTGTTGAGAAAATTTCTCTAAATAACAAAATAAACAACTTTTGGCATGTGCTTATTTGCAGAAAACCCAATAGAAAACGAAATACCGCTTTTATTTCAGACCTCCCTTACAACCCCCACTCCTGCCCGTCCCTAGAAATGTTGGTATGGCTTGTTATAATGAAGGCATTAGTCCTAATACACGTACCGAGTTTTATTTAGTTCGGTTGATTCTTTTGTGCCAAATAAAAGTTTGACTCCCGCTATAATTTTTAGCGTATAACGCCTTTATACATCGGTATACGATGATAGTGTATATAACAAAAGTTTCTCTAAATAACAAAATAAACAACTTTTGTTATGTGCATATTTGCCGAAACCCCAATAGGACACGAAATATCACTATATTTAATTTCAGGCCTCCCTTATAACCCCCACTCCTGCCCGTCCCTTCAAATCTTAGTATGGCTTATTATAAGGAAGGCGTTAGTGCTAATACACATACCGAGTTTTATTTATTTCGGTTGGCTCTTTTGTCCCAAATAAAATTGTTCACTTCCGCTATAGGTTTTAGCGTATATCTCGTTTATAATTCAGTATACGAAAAAAGTGTATATAACAAAAGTTATTTTAAATAACAAAATAAACAACTTTTGTTATGTTCATATTTGCCGAAAAACCAATAGGAAATGAAATATCGCTATTTTTAATTTCAGGCTTCCCTTATAACCCCCACTCCTGTTCGTCTCAGAGGATATTAATATAGCCTAAAGTCTAAGTTGGGTTAGTAGTAATATACATACTAAGTTTCATAAAATTCGGTTCAGCCGTTTATGCGTGAAAAGGTAACAAACAAACAAACAAACAAATAAACAAACAAACAAACAGACACCAAAGAAACAAAATGCAGTTATGGTGTCTATGACATATGAAACGCAAAGTTATCGTGAAATTTCGCGAAAAACATCAATGTACAGACAGAGGTTACAATTTTATATATATATATATATATATATATATATATATATATATATATATATATATATATATATATATATATATACACTAGCTCAGATACCCGGCTTCGCTCGGGAATTCATTTGAGGCTGAATGGTGATGGTATTTTTTAGCAGGATTTACATTGCACAATATTTTGACATTTACCCGTCCCAGTGTTTAGTTTTAATACCCGTCGTTTCTGTGGATTTGTTAATAATAAAATTATTTTTTTATGTAAGACTTCACTGTTCTCCATATTGTCATATTTCCCGTTTCCTGTGCATTATGCATAGATTTGAATTATTAAGCACAAAATATTAACATACATTTGAATTAGTTTTTCCCGGTGAGGTACCTGGTAGTTCCAAAGAATTGTTGAGCAAATTTCACTAAATAGGAGACGAAATATCACTATTTTTAATTTCAGGCCTCCCTTATAACCCCCCCTCCTGCCCGTCGCTAGAAATGTTGGTATGGCTTATTATAATGAAAGCGTTAGTGCTAATACACATACCAAATTTTATTTATTTCGGTTTGGCCTTTTGTCCCAAATAAAATTGTTCACTTCCGCTATAGATTTTAGCGTATATCACGTTTATAATTCGGTATACGAAAAAAGTGTATATAACAAAAGTTACTCCAAATAACTAAATAAACAACTTTTTTTATGTTCATATTTGCCGAAAAACGAATAGATAACGAAATACCGTTATTTTTAAATTCAGGCCTCTCTTACAACCCCCACTCCTGCCCGGCCCTAGAAATGTTGGTATGGCTTGATATAATGAAAGCGTAAGTGCTAATACATATACCGAGTTTTATTTATTTCGGTTGGCTCTTTTGTCCCAAATAAAATTTTTCACTTCCGCTATAGGTTTTAGCGTATATCTCGTTTATAATTCGCTTTACGAAAAAAGTGTATATAACAAAAGTTACTCTAAATAACTAAATAAACAACTTTTGTTTTGTTCATATTTGCCGAAAAACGAATAGATAATGAAATACCGCTATTTTAAATTCAGGCCTCTCTTACAACCCCCACTCCTGCCCGTCCCTAGAAATGTTAGTATGGCTTATTATAATGAAAGTGTTAGTGCTAATACACATACCGAGTTTTATTCATTTCGGTTGGGTCTTTCATCTCAAATAAAATTGTTCACATTCGTTATAGGTTATTGCGTATATCTCGTTTATAATTCAGTATACGAAAAAAGTGTATATAACAAAAGTTACTCTAAATAACAAAATAAACAACTTTTGTTATATTCATATTTGCCGAAAAACCAATAGGACACGAAATATCGCTATTTTTAATTTCAGGCTTCCCTTATAACCCCCACTCCTGTTCGTCTCAGAGGATATTAATATAGCCTAAAGTCTAAGTTGGGTTAGTAGTAATATACATACCAAGTTTCATAAAATTCGGTTCAGCCGTTTATGCGTGAAAAGGTAACAAACAAACAAACAAACAAACAAACAAACAAACATACACGAAAGAAACAAAATGCAGTTATGGTGTCTATGACATGTGAAACGAAAAGTTATCGTGAAATTTCGCGAAAAAAATCAATGTACAGACAGAGGTTACAATTTTATATATATATCGATATATATATATATATATATATATATATATATATATATATATATATATATATATATATATATATACAAATCCAAATGGCCATCGATCCTACCGAGCAGATGACGAAAAAGCGGCCGTTCGAAATGGAGTGTGCATACATAGATTTCTCTGTTACCGCTGTAGCTTTCACATTTTTCTTTTGGTAATTTTCAAATCAAATGAAAACTAAATATCCAAATCCATTTTTGAGGTGCTGGATGGTGAAGGAATTATTATCTCAGTAAGAAAAAGTCCGTCACGCAGGGGCAGCGTAAACTAAGCAGATTTCCCACGTGAAGTTTTACAATAGAGAAATTTCACGAGAGCCGAGCCAGTGAAGGAAACGGCCGAACTAGTTTTTGGCGGGAAAGTAACTCTCGTCCGCTAGGCACCCCGATTTAATAAAAATGCAAATATCTCGGTTAATATTCTAGATAGAGAAAACATGTATATGACAATATTTATAGTAAATGTAATTTGCAATAAGATTGGTTCTGTACAATTTTTCAATTCGACGTATAGTAACGGAGATATTTCGAATCGAGGATCGATGGACATTTGAAGAAAAAATTCGAAAATTCCGTCATGAGTACAACTTCTATAGCTGATTTCCCTTAAGGGAAATCTGCTAAAAAAACTCCTCGTTCCTTCACTGTTGAGTCCTTGGTTCCAGTCACATCTTTGTGAAGATGGCACTGATGATGGAGCATATGCTCTGAAAGCGCTATGTCGCAACGAATAAACAACAGTGAAGAAACGAGGCGTTTTTTACTTACCTGAAATACCCAAATATCTCGGTTAATATTCAAGATAGAGAAAATATATTCATCATAGCATTTGTAGGTACTTTAATTTTTCAATAAGATTGTTTATTTGCAATTTTTCGATCCGAAATAATGATGGTATTTCAAATTTTTGAAATTCCCCCTCTAATCTCTTCTTCCTCTCACAACAGTCCAATTTCTCCCTTTTACGAACGTGATATTTTTTTCCTCATAAAACGATAAGTGACCGACTATGACTTGTGACCAATGGAGCGTTAACAGTAATCTATATATATATAAAATTGTAACCTCTGTCTGTACATTGATTTTTTTCGCGAAATTTCACGATAACTTTTCGTTTCACATGTCATAGACACCATATCTGCATTTTGTTTCTTTCGTGTATGTTTGTTTGTTTGTTTGTTTGTTTGTTACCTTTTCACGCATAAACGGCTGAACCGAATTTTATGAAACTTGGTATGTATATTACTACTAAACCAACTTAGACTTTAGGCTATATTAATTTTCTCTGAGACGAACAGGAGTGGGGGTTATAAGGGAAGCCTGAAATTAAAAATAGCGATATTTCGTTTTTTATTGGTTTTTCGGCAAATATGCACATAACAAAAGTTGTTTATTTTGTTATTTAGAGTAACTTTTGTTATATTCACTTTTGCCGTATACGGAAGTATAAATGAGTTATACTCTAAAAACTATAGAGGGAGTCCACAATTTTATTTGGCTCAAAAGACTCAACCGAACTATACCAAACTCGGTATGTGTATTAGCAGTGAGGCCTTCATTATAATAAGCCATACCAACATTTCTATGGACGTGCAGGAGTGGGGGTTATAAGGGAAGCCTGAAATTAAAAATAGTGATATTTCGTTTCCTATTGGTTTTTCCGCAAATATAAACATAACAAAAGTTGTTTATTTTGTTATTTGGAGTAACTTTTGTTATATATACTTTTGTATTATACCTAAGTATAAATGAGTTATACGTTAAAACTTTAGCGGGCACTAACGGCTGAAACGAACTTAACAAAACTCGGTATGTCAATTAGCATTAATTCTTCCATGATTATAAGTCATATTAAAATTTTTAGGTTCGAATGGGAGGGGGGGGGTTATAAGGGAGGCCTGAAATAAAAATTCACCATATTTACATGTATAAGAGACGGGAAATATAAAAATATCGAAGACTGTGAAGCCTTATCGAACAAATAATTCTATTATTAGCAAATCCACGGGAAAGACGGGTATCAATCCTAAACACTGGGACGGCTAAATGTCAAAATATTGTGCAATGTAAAGCCTGCTAAAAAATACCATCACTATTCAGCCT
>CM032231.1:141662500-141752500 GCA_019009955.1 Riptortus pedestris | reverse complement strand
TTAATGACAAGAACTGATAACCCTATATTCAAAAATTCCATCAAGCAAAGAATGTGTTAAATAAACAGATTCCCCATGTGCGCCATATATTTGAATTTATCGCAAAACATTATATTCCAATGAGAACAATATTTGGTATTTGGGATTCAAATAAAGTACTTCATATTATAACAGCTTCTTGTTAATATCACAGGAGCTAGAGTTTTCTCCGGCCGGATCTTTAGGCTAAAAACTAAAAAAATGCAAATATCTCGGTTATAAATCACGATAAAGAAAAAAGTCCGTCACGCAGGGCTGCGTTAACTAAGCAGATTTCCCACGTGCGCCACGTATTTGCATTTATATCAAAACTTAAAAGATCAATGAGAACAATATTTGGTATTTAAGCTTCAAATAAAGTGCTTCATAATAGAATATTGAAAATATGAGATGAGTAGGAGTGGGGCATTACTGAAGACTGAAAACTAAAAAGTGCAAGTATCTCAGTAAATACTCAAGATAGTGAAAAAGTGTACATGACAATATTTATAGAACATTACATTTGGAATAAGATTGGTTACATACAATTTTTCGATCCGACGCATAATAACGGAGATATTAAGAATTTTCGAAATTCTCCTCCTTTAACCCCCCCCCCTCCCCCTGGTCCGATTTCAGCCATTAACGAACTTGGTCTTTCTTTTTGTATAAAACTATTATATATCAAGTTTGGTAGCGATAAAACAAAAATTGCGACCGCTAAAGCGGTAACAGACAAATATATATATATATATATATATATATATATATATATATATATACTAGCTCAGATACCCGGCTTCGCTCGGGAATTCATTTGAGGCTGAATGGTGATGGTATATTTTTGGCAAGGCTTTACTTTGCACAATATTTTGACATTTACACGTTCTAGTGTTTAGGGTTAATACCCGTTGTTGGCATTTGTTAATAATAAAATTATTTTTTTATGTAAGACTTCACTTTCCTGCATATTGTCATATTTCCCGTTTCCTGTGCGCTGTGCATAGATTTGAATTATTAAGGACAAAATATTAACAAGCATTAAAATTAATTTTTCCAGGTGCTGTACCTGGTAGTTCATATTGAAAAGAATTGTTGAGCAAATTTCTCTAAATAACAAAATAAACAACTTTTGTTATGTGCATATTTGCCGAAACCCCAATAAGAAACAAAATATCACTATTATTAATTTCAGGCCTCCCTTACGACCCCCACTCCTGCCTGTCCCTAGAAATGTTGGTATGGCTTATTATAATGAAGGTGTTAGTGCTAATATACATACCGTTTTATTTAGTTCGGTTGAGTCGTTTGTGCCAAATAAAATTGCTCACTTCCGCTAAAGGTTTTAGCGTATATCTCGTTTATAATACGTTATACAAAAAAAGTGTATATACCAAAAGTTACTTTAAATAACAAAATAAACAACTTTTGTTATGTTCATACTTGCCGAAAAACCAATAGGAAACGAAATATCGCTATTTTTAATTTCAGGCCTCCATTACAACCCCCACTCCTGTTCATCTCAGAGAATTTTAATATATCCTAAAGTCTAAGTTGGGTTAGTTGTAATATACATACCAAGTTTCATAAAATTCGGTTCAGCCGTTTATGCGTAAAAGGTAACAAACAAACAAACAAACATACACGAAAGAAACAAAATGCAGTTATGGTGTCTATGGCATGTGAAACGAAAAGTTATGGTGAAATTTCGCGAAAAAAATCAATGTACAGACAGAGGTTACAATTTTATATATATATAGATATATACAGTTTTGAGCGGACCTCATTTTCGTCATCTCCTTGGTAGGATCGATGGACATTTAAAGAAAAATTTCGAAAATCTCGCCATGAGTACAACCCCAATAGCAGATTTCCCTTAAGGGAAATCTGCTAAATCGTAAATAAAATCATTTATAGAACATTACAGTTTCAATAAGAATTTCTATACAATTTCTCGATCCGACGCATAATAACGGAGATATTAGGAATTTTCGAAATTCCCTTCGACCACCCCCCCCCACTGTTTGGATTTCACTCATTAACGAACTTGATCTTTAGTTTTGTATAAAACGTTTAAATAGCGAGTTTGGTGACGGTCAAACTAAAATTACAACGAATAGAGCGTTGATAGATAAATATATATATATATATATAGAGAGAGAGAGAGAGAGAGAGAGAGAGAGAGAGAGAGAGAGAGAGAGAGAGAGAGAGAGAGAGGGAGTTAGAGAGAGAGAGAGAGAGAGAGAGTGAGAGTGAGAGAGAGAGTGAGAGAGAGAGAGAGGAGAGAGAGAGGAGAGAGAGGAGAGAGAGAGGAGAGAGAGAGAGAGAGAGAGAGAGAGAGAGAGAGAGAGAGAGAGAGAGTGAGAGTGAGAGAGAGAGTGAGAGAGAGAGGAGAGAGAGGAGAGAGAGAGGAGAGAGAGGAGAGAGAGAGGAAGAGAGAGAGAGAGGAGAGAGAGAGAGAGAGAGAGAGAGAGAGAGTGAGAGAGAGAGAGGAGAGAGAGAGGAGAGAGAGAGGAGAGAGAGGAGAGAGAGAGAGAGAGAGAGAGAGTGAGTGAGAGTGAGAGAGAGAGAGAGAGAGAGAGAGAGAGAGTGAGTAAGAGTGAGAGAGAGAGAGTGAGAGTTTTGAACGGACCTCATTTTGGTCGTCTCCTGGGTAGGGATCGATCGACATTTGAGGAAATTTTTCTCCCATACTACCAGACTGCAATCAACGAAAAACTTCAAAAGCCCTGCATCACCGAACTACTTTCTGACAGCAGCCAATATACTCCACTCAACACATTTAAAACATATAAACATTAGGGCATAGAATTTAAACACAATGGTTCAAAACATGGTAACGAAGATTTGAAAGGGATAACGTTTATTGTTTTTTAATAGGCAAAGTACGGATATGAGAAAACATCAGATATTTAAGGAATATTTTCTATACTATATAAATAAAGTATCCAGGTTTACATGAAGGGATAAATAGAGTACTGTAAACAGAGATCATTCCAATCTCTTTTGATGTGGGGCATAACCCAAAAAAAAAAAAAATAAATGATGAAATATTTCATTGATTTAAAACGGTGTGTATTGCCAATTCACATGGGGATCGTAGTCTTGAAACGATGTAGAATTTTGATTCGGACATTAATATTTGGGAAAGTACATCTGCTGTCAATCATACTTTCCCCTGCTCCACTGTGGGAATAGATAGAGATAGAGATAACATCCAGGAGCATATGGGCCATGCTCATGCAACACCATAACCATAATGGTTATTATTAATGGTCTGTCATATCCCATCGCATCATACATCCTCCCATAATTACTTGGAGCCGCTCCTTTAGTTTATAGCTGGTATAACGTAATGCTGCCGAAAAAAAATGGTTTCCGTAATCAGGAAGTGTGACGTCATGAATTCAAATATTATTATTATTCAATTTTACAAGCAAATGTCAATTGAATTTATCAATAATTTTTTTTTTTATTGGTGACCCTTGCCTTAAAATATGTATATATATATATATATATATATATATATATATATATATATATATTGTAACGGTCGAGCCTGAGGTTTTCCGCTGTCTCTCTATATCTATGAGATCAGAGTGATTAGTACTAGGCTTTAAACGAGGTAGCAGCACCTGTCAAGGGACGGACAGGAGCCCTGTGAGTCCAAGGGTCAATCTCGGAGGAGAGGAACAGCAGTCGACTCCCAAGATGCAACGAGAGAGTAAGTGTTTCTTTAATTATCTAGTCTAAATGTGCTATATCTCTGATTAAATAGATAAATTAGCTCTTATAGCAGAGATGGTGGAAACGAAAATGCTTGCCGTGCAATATATGACCCTGAGAAGTAGCCGGTAAATAGATTAAATTTAAATAATAATAATTATAATTAACATTTCATTATAATATATATATATATATATATATATATATATATATATATATATATAAACAATTTTGAACGGACATCATTTTCTACATCTACTAGGTAGAATCGTAGGACATGAGGAGAAATGTTTCAAAAAACGCGTCATGAGTACAATTTCAATAGCAGATTTCACTTTAGAGAAATCTGCTAAAAGGTATCCAGGAAACAGAGAATTACCCCCAATAATAATAATAATAATAATACATGAGATAATAGATAAGATACTGAGCGAACTGACTTACTATAACGAGTAACCTTGTAATACAACGAAAGGTGTAGAAAATGTGTGTTGGTGAATGAAGGTCACTGCTCCCTTTGTATATTTAGCTTAGGCATTATATTGATTATATCGCACGCTGCCCTGATGGAGTATACATGTTTTATGTGTTTAGATGTTCATACATAGAAATATAAATCTCCCAGCATCGATGTAAACACTTACTCTACAATGGAGAAATATCTCTGGTACTTACCGGCTATTGGCGATGCCACCTTTTGAAGATGGTATTTAATGATAATTAAAAGATAATAAGTTTATTATTTATAATAATACTTCTAGAATTTATAAATAGGAAAATGGTTAACGAGAGACCAGTCGTTATTTGATGTAATTCACTGATCGAACTTATAGAATTATTTAGCCCTGAAGATTAAAAAGAAAAAAAAAATCCTGATTCTGCACTGTTTAAAAAAGTCCGTCACTAACGTAAACTAACTAAGCAGATTTCCCACGTGAAGTTATACAATAGAGAAATCTCCATACGAGAGCAGAACAGTTACGGGGGGTTATATCATGGGTTGCATTCATTCATAGTTATTAAGAACCATTACTGAGGTAGCATTGCTAGGGAAATATTTAGCCTGAATAATGAGTCTGAATGTTATTCAATGCGAGCCTGTTTGAGTTTTTAGCAGATTTCCCTTCAGGAATCCAGCCGTTGGTGCCCAATAAATGTTTGACTCCCGCTTTATTTTTATTGTATATCTCGTTTTTGCTACGTTATACGACAATATTGTATGTAACTAATTTGCTTTAAATATCAATATTAACAAATTTTGTCATGTGAACGATTGCTAAAAAACCTATAGAAAACGAAATAGCGCTATTTTTAATTTCAGGCCTCCCCGAATAACCCCCTCTCCTGTTCGTTTCAGAGAATATTAGCATAGTCTGAGTTGGGTTAATAGTAACCATACACATACACATACCAAGTTTTATAAAATTCGGTTCAGCTGTTTATGCGTGAAAGGGTAACAAACAAACAAACAGACACCAAAGCTACAAATTGCACATATCGTATCTATGGCACGTGAAACGAAAAAGTATCGTGAAATTTCGAGAAAAATCAATGTACAGGCAGACGTTAAAATTTTAGATATATATATATATATATATATATATATATATATATATATTATTGTGTATTAAATTTATAAATATTTACGCCAATAAATTATTATCTACGTATCTGCTTTTTTTATTTATGGAATTAGTATCAAAAGTGATTTGTCCTTTTATAAGTCAAAAATTATTCAAAGTCAAATAACTAAATAAAAGTTATAAGTAAACATTTTATAAAGGAACTTAGTATTAAATTCATGTAATTATAATCAATAACAGGTGTCAATAATACATAAAAAAAAAAAAAATTGACGATGAGAATAGTAGGAAATGAATGGCTGAAAATGGTACTTTTGCTAATAATTGTCGTAATTTCCTCCTTCAGGGTATTTGTTGTATATAACACACACACACACACACACACACATATATATATATATATATATATATATATATATATATATATATATATATATAGTATATTTGAATTTTGGTATGAGAATATGTTGTTAATGTACGGGCTGCCTTCCGTCAATAGTTCTTGTAAGTCGTAAGGGATGCTCTGGTGTTGTCGTTTTCGGCATTCTGTCAGTATATGTCTACATGTTTTCTCTTTCTTTAATATTAACGTATATATTTATTGAGGTACAAAAGGAGAATAGAGAGTGAAATGAGATGATCAGCGAATCATAGTCGAGTTCATGAGAAATCTGCTTAGTATAAGCTGCAAATGTGTGACAAAATTTTTTCTACGAGGGTTATAAGATATTTTTAGGTGTGGCATTTGGTAAGGTTGACTAAATACTTTATTCATTATTTTGCTTATTAACATTATTTATAGGTCATTGATCAAACGTGTCAACTCACTGATCGCGTTCATTCACAATTTACGATAGTTCGATAACCTGACGCGATGGTCAAGATCAACACGATTAATAGTAATTATCTTTACATGAAAATATAAATTTTTAGTAGTACATTACGTTAGGGGAAATACGCTCCATAGGCGGCACTATGTCTTCTCATCAAAACATTTCATCAAATGATTATGGACCCATGGACGTCAGCTGTGAGGTGCCTTCACATTTAGGCAAACACATATACATATGTTTCAATGGCTGACATTCGGATTTGATTATTAACTAGCTTAATTTTTAAACATTTCAATGTTATTATTAGCACCGCTCAAGGAGATCGAGCTCCTACTCCTGACGCGATTTCACCCTTTAACTTTTCGCCTTTTAACGTTATATATATATATATATATATATATATATATATATATATATATATATATATATATATATAAAATTGAAACCTCTGTCTGTACAATGATTTTTTTCGCGAAATTTCACGATAACTTTTCCTTTCACATGTCATATTTACCATAACTGCATTTTGTTTCTTTCGTGTATGTTTGTTTGTTTGTTTGTTTATTTGTTTGTTTGTTTGTTACCTTTTCACGCATAAACGGCTGAACCGAATTTTATGAAACTTGGTATGTATATTACTACTAGCCCAACTTAGACTTAAGGCTATATTAATATTCTCTAAGACGAACAGGAGTGGGGGTTATAAGGGAGGCCTGAAATTAAAAATAGCGATATTTCGTTTTCTATTGCTTTTTCAGCAAATATTCCCATAACAAAAGTTGTTTATTTTGTAATTTAGAGTAACTTTTGTTATATGCACTTTTACCGTATACGGAAGTATAAATGAGTTATACGCTAAAAACTATAGCGGGAGTCCACAATTTCATTTGGCACAAAAGACTTAACCGAATTAAACCAAACTCGGTATCTGAATTAGTACTAACGCCTTCATTATAATAAGCTATACTAACATTTCTTGGGACGGGCAGGAGTGGGGGTTATAAGGAAGGCCTGAAATTAATAATAGTGATATTTCGTTTCCTATTGCATTTTCGGCAAATATGCACATAACAAAAGTTGTTTATTTTGTTATTTAGAGAAACTTTTTTATATACACTATCATCGTATGTATACCGAAGTATAAAGGCGTTATATGCTGAAAATTATAGCGAGAGACAACAATTTTATTTGGCACAAAAGACTCAACCGAACTAAATAAAACACTCAGTATGTGTATTAGCACTAACGCCTTCCTTATAATAAGTCATACTAACATTTCTAGGGACGGGCAGGAGTGGGGGTTATAAGGGAGGCCTGAAATTAATAATAATGATTTCCTATTGGGGTTTCGGCAAATATGCACCTAACAAATGTTGTTTATTTTGTTATTTAGAGAAATTTGCTCAACACTTCATTTCAATATGAACTACCAGGTACCGCTCCTGAAAAAATTAATTCAAATGTATGTCAATATTTTCTCCTTATTAATTCAAATCTATGCATAATGCACAGGAGACGGGAAATATGACAATATGCAGGACAGTGAAGTCTTACATAAAAAAATAATTTTATTATTAACAAATGCCAACAACGGGTATTAACCCTAAACACTGGAACGGGTAAATGTCAAAATATTGTGCCAAGTAAAGCCTTGCCAAAAATATACCATCACCATTCAGCCTCAAATGAATAATAAAATAATACTTTGAATCAATATTTTAAGGAAAACTATGGAGATGCTGGAGCGGAAGGAGGTCGGAGTCTAAACAGTTAATTGAGTTAATTTATTTCCTGTGAAATGCTGGCATTACTGGAAATGATTTCCACTGAGCTCTACTATTACGAATATAATCTAATGTACAAAACTATGTTTAAACTATATGTGCTCGGATTGTTTTTTGACAGGAAATAAGTTTCATTATAGAGGATATTTAATTGTAATAAATGCTATCCACGATTATGGTTTGAAGTATTCAAAAAGGTGAGTTGAAAAGTGGAGAGGGATAGATCAGGAACTCATTTTTATTTATTCTTCAAAATTAAAATTTATCATCTATACGAACGCCTGCCTGACCCTTACGGGAAAAAAAATGCGCCCAGACGAGAGGTGTAGTAAACATTGAAAGCAAGGCTTCAAAAAAAAAAAAAAAAAAAAAATACTATTATCATTCAGCCTCAAATGATTTCCCGAGCGAAGCCGGGTACCTTAGCTAGTATATATATAAGCACACACACGCACTTGCCTAATTCCTTTCTAGCAGTAGCATTTTTTAACAGATTTCCCGTAAGGGGTGTCACACAATTCTTATTTAGGTCATACGTATGACTCGATTTTCGAAAAACTTAGTCAATGTGCAACGATCCTAAAATATAATAATAAACATAACAAAGTATGTTTATTCATAAAAATAACTACAAATAAATTTACAATTACTTCATTGCCATAATTAAAATATTGATATTTATTTCTAAAGAAAAAAGAAAAAAAAAACAAAAAAAAACATTAAATTTAAATTTTCTATTACATTTGATATAATAATTAAACCTAACATACATAACATGGACTGATAAGTCCGTCTGTTGAGCTCTGCCTTTTATATAATAAAATACTTTAGTATTGCAAAAGCAAGCAAAATACATTACATAAACATACATATTTAAATAGAGGAAAAGGAGCATATATAATATAGTTAATTATTATACTCCCCTATGAGGAATTTCCTATAACGTAGGGCAACACTCAAATATGTATACAGCGCAAGCCAATTCTTGGCATTTAAAAATAAAATAAATTCATTGAGGCTAAGTATGGGTGTGCCAAAATACTGTTTTCTAAACTCATTAAGCACAGGGCAAGCAGCAATAAAATGGTATGTATTTTCTATTTCATATTTGTTGCAGAGGGAACAAACCCATTGATTCTCTGATCTACCCATTATATAATTCAAATTTAACAATTCCCCTCTAGCCTTCATTATGAGGCTTATAGTATTAATGCTGGTCTTATTACATATATAGTTACTGATTTCTAGATTTAAATTAAGGCTTTTATAATTGCCTTTTTTATTTTTAAGTCTATTTTCTTGTATAAATGACCTTGTTCTTTAATCCATCCAATGTTTTCTCCTAGGTATCCTAAAATATAATGTACTATATATGTTGTTAACAACATTTATTCCGTATATTTTGATTTTTTTTAGTTTTCCTCCTTCAGTAAACCACTACTCTGGCTCACGTCATATTAGCTATTGCCCCCATTGAACGTTTACTGTGTGAGATACATGCAAGTATGTAGTGCGATGACGTAGTTTGAGGTCGTGAATCGAAAATATTTATGTCTTCTATAACATACTCGAAATGAAACTGTTTTATTCCACACTAAAGATCATATTAGTTATTGGCAGAAATCGAGAGTGAAGTGTAGGGGTATTTAGAGTGGGGAATTTTGAAAATTAAAAAATGTCACCGTTATTATGAGACGTATTTAAAAATGTTATATAACCAATCTCGTAAATCTATTGATGCTCTACAATTGTTGTTCTATACATTTCTTTTGTAACTCAAGTATTAAGCGAGTTGTTTTAGCAGATTTCCCTTAAGGGAAATCAGCTATTGAGGTTGTACTCATGACGGAATTTTCGAAATTTTTCTTCAAATGTCCATCGATCCTACCTAGTAGATGACGAAAATGAGGTCCGTTCAAAACTGTATGTATATCAATTTATCTATCTACCTATATATTTGTGTTACCGCTCTAGCGGTCGCATTTTTTGTGTAATCTTTACCAAACTCGACATTTAGTCGTTTTATGAAAAAAAAAAGATCAAGTTCGTTAACGGCTGAAATCGGACCAGGGGGAGGGGTTGTTTAGAGGGGGAGAATTTCGAAAATTCGAAATACCTCCGTTACTATAAGCCGGACCGAAAAAGTGTATAGAATCAATCTTATTGAAATTAAATACTCTATAAATGATGTTATATTCATTTATTCTCTATCTTGAATATTAACCGAGATATTTGCATTTTTCAGTTTTCAGCCTTCAGTAAACCCCCATTTCTACTAGTGTTACATAAATAAAGCTCTGTTATATAATAAAAAATATTAATTGAAGCCTAAATACCAAATATTGTTTTCATTGAATTTTTACTTTGTGAGATATATGCAAATACGTTCTCTTGACCCCCCCCCTTCTTTTGTTTTTGGATTACTAAAATTTGAGTGATCGAGATAAAAATGACTCGACGGACTTTTTTTACGTTCTTGTTTCCAGCATTTATAAACTTGAATGTTTCATACATCAGCTGACTTGAGTATAAATATTTCCATTTCTATTTATTTTAAAGAAGAGTTAAATATATCTGTGAAACCAGCTGGCTGAGCCTAAAGGGCTTCAGATCGATGCCTATTCACATGGAACAGGATGTTTATCGGAGTGTAGCTCCTAGCCAAGCCCTTCCTACAACTAGCAGCTATATATATTGCTCAGTATTATATATCATCAGATGAATTATCCACTCCCTCTAAGGCATGATAGAAAATCTATTAGCAGTTTCTCACTCGCTGGATAACAGTGGTGATATAATTTTGCCATATGTTCACTATTTATCTTGTACAAGGCTTTAACAGAATTTGGAATTAACTCAGTATTTAACATAACATTATTACGCCTATATCAAATTAACATTAATTAGTAATAATACCGTTGGTTACTCGCGCTATAGTTTTAGCGTATAAATTGTTTATACTTTGTTAAACGACAAAACTTATTCTAAATAACAAACTAAAAGCCTTCTGTAATGTACATGACATGATAAGCTTCCCGGATACCTCCCCTCCCCCCTTTTCGTCCGTAGAAATGCTAACATAGCTTATTATCATGGAAGAATTAATGCTAATTGACATACCGAGTTTTGCTTAACTTGGTTCTCTTTTGCGCCTAATAAAATTGTTGACTTCCGCTTTAGTTGTTAGTGTATTTCTCGTTTATACTTTGTTATACGACAAAAGTGAATATAGCAAAAGTTACTCTAAATAACCAAGTAAACAACTTATGTAATCTGCAAGTTTGCCGAAAAACAAATAGAAAACGAAATATCGTGAATTTTTATTTCAGGCCTCCCTTATAACCCCCACTCCCGTTTGAACCTAAAAAGTTTAATATTGGTCATAATCATAGAAGAATTAATACTAATACGCATATCGAGTTTTGTTAAGTTCAGTTCTATCGTTAGTGCCCAATAAAATTGTTGGCTCCCGCTTTTGTTTTTAGGGTATATCTCGTTTATACTTTGTTGTGCGACAAAACCGAATATAACAAAAGTAAATATAAATAACAAAATAAACAACTTTTGTCATGTGCATATATGCAGAAAAACCAATAGAAAACGAAATACCGCTATTTTTAATTTCAGGCCTCCCTTATAACCACCACTCCTGCCCGTCGCTAGAAATGTTGGTATGGCTTATGATAATTAGGGTGTCAGTGCTAATACACATACCGAGTTTTATTAAGTTCGGTTAAGTCTTTTGTGCGAAATAATGTTTACTCCCGCTATAATTTTTAGCGTATAACGCATTTACACTTCGATATACGACGAAAGTGTATATTACAAAAGTTACTCTAAATAACAAAATAAACAAATATTGTTATGTGCATATTTGCCGAAAAACCAATAGGAAACGAAATATTGCTATTTTTTATTTCGGGCCTCCCTTATAACCCCCACTCCTGTTCGTCTCAGAGAAAATTAATATAGCCTAAAGTCTTAGTTGGGTTAGTAGTAATACACATACCAAGTTTCATAAATTTCGGTTGAGCTGTTTATGGGTAAAAAGGTAACAAACAAATACACACGAAAGAAACAAAATGCAGTTATGGTGTCTATGACATGTGAAACGAAAAGTTATCGTGAAATTTAGCGAAAAAAATCAATTTACAGGCAGAGGTTACAATTTTATATATATATATATATATATATATATATATATATATATATATAAGATATAGATTTCTCTGATAAGACTCTAGTCGTCTCAATTTTTGTTTAATCGTTACTAAACTCGGTATTTAATCGTTTTATGTGAAAAAGGAAGACCAAGTTAGTTAATGGCTGAATTCGGACAAGTGGGAGGGGGTGGTTTAGAAGGAGTAATTTCGAAATATCTCCGTTACTATACGTCGGATTGAAAACGTGTATAGAACCAATCTTATTGCAAATCTTAGCCATGTTGACCTTTATCTCACATGGTAAACCTAGAGCGGCGAGTTCGATTTTTGCCTGGGCAAAGGGAATTATTTAGTGACGAAATTCATTAAATAACATCCCAAATCCCACCCTGGCTAGAAAAGGGTGGTAACCTTTAGATAACCCGCCCCAATTAGCCTTAGTTGCAAAAAGTGGACTTTAATAAATAATAATAATAATAATATTGCAAATTAAATTTACTATAAATATGGTTATGTGCATTTGTTCTCTATTTTGAACATTAAACAAGATATTTGCATTTGTATTATGTGTGTCCGGATAACGAAGATGAGATCGGCTGATGTCGGTTCTATTCGTGAATCCCGGTCCCGTAATTGTTCGGCTCTCGTGAAATTGGTTTAGATTTAGGTTTAGGTTTAGGGACTTGTTACTATATTATATATGTTACTAGTATGCAAATTTCTCTGTTGTAAAACTTCACGTGGGAAATCTGCTTAATTTACGCAGCCTCTGCGTGACGTACTTTTCTTCATCTACGGGGTAGGATCGATGGGCATTATCAGAGATACAATATACAAATATTTCGAAAATTGAGTCATGAATACAAACTCTCTAACTGACTGCCTTTAAGATAAATCTACTAAAAGATACTCACAAAAACGGCCCATTCCGTTAGAACCTAAGTTTCAAAGTGCACTACAGTTTTTAAAGGCGACCTCTTTTCCTTTTCAGCGTCCCAGTGTGAAGGGGAAATATCTGGACCAAAATGCATTTCAGATGCAGCGATATGACAGCTCTTTGTTTGGAAAGTGACTAGCCTCGTTGCTATAGTAACGACCGATAAAATGACTACAGATCTAACAATAGAGCCTTGCCCAGGGTCAGTTCTCCTTTCATCCTCCTCTACTCTTGCTTATCAGTCATTAACGCTCTTATCAGCTATTAACTCCGTTATATACTGTGTAGTGTTTATGTGGAAACCTAGCAAAAGGTTACAGTGACAAGTTGAAATCGAACAAAAGGAAAAATTGAGGACATAAATAGCCCTGTAAATGTGAGTATTTCATATTAATATTAATGAGTGTAAACAGGCTTCTGCTAGAGTGATAATCTTGTTTCTTAAACCTGTTTTTAAAGTTCATAATCATTTACTGTCAGCTGTTGAGGGAACATTTTTTCCTTATTTTTTTTTTGTTTCCACTAATATAGCAAATGAATGTAAATAAAGAAATAAGCTTGTCACTCTTGGGTTAAATGCTGTCAAGTACATTTCCCTTAGAGGAAATCGGCTATTGAGGTTGTAATAATGACGAGATTTTCGAAACATTTCCTCAAATGTCCATCGAACTCAGATGATGCAAATGACGTCCTTTCAATGTTATGAATAGATATCTATATCTATAAAATTATATTAAAGAATAAGCTGCCCCTTTTATGGCTGTACCCATCTGCCTTTTTGAGGTAATTTAACTAAATTTTGATGAGAAGTATAATTGTCAGTAAGGAATGGATGTTGCTAAGGGAGCAGCTTAAGTTGAACTTTATTCTTGTATAAATGGATGGTTACTTCTTTAAATGGCTTATGTGTCTTCTTAAAAACGCTCTTAATACTTACATTAGAATCGAATTTAACCGTACGCATACCCGACTGAAAATGTTCAAGATGTTGAACTGGTGGAAGGCTCTACAAGAGAAGTCGGCAGATGATCTATCATGACTGTGTTACATGAGCCTAAAGGAATTATCTGCCAAATATTCAATGCCATTTAATTGGGTGAATGAACTGGAATGGTATTGTTACGTTTATTACAAAATCAGTAATAAACGTTGTTTATTAGAGCTATTTTGGATTGCAAAATTAAACACACACAAGCTTCACAGTTTTTATCATTGCACAATTTATTTGACAATGCACTACACACTTGGTTAATTATTCTTAATTACTATTCACAGTACGCTCTATAGCTTCACGGTTCTTCAAATTACAACGTCCAATAATTCACTCACGATCACTGAAGTTCACAAAAACATGGTACTGCACTGTCCTTTACTTCGGGAAGTTAACGGCAATTTACTGTCTTAAACACGGCGCTCTACTGTTACTTTCAGATTCAGGGCAGAACACTGTTCTTCACATAAATACACTTTACCGGACTGCAACTAAGTCGCACTGTAGCCCTGAACTGATGAACACTTGAAGACAGCTGAGAACAAACTAACTGTCGGGCGAGTTGTACACGCTTATAGGAGCGGCAACATCAAAGGTATCTGTCTCGACGGTACTGGACTCTTAGTCTGGAACAATCCCGGCTCCACTAGACACTTCAGGCGCCAATAGTAATATACACACATCTTCTTACTTCCTAAATACGTGACTATCTCTGTTTAATTTTTCATGTACTTAATTTTCGCAACAGTATCTTGGGCGCATAGGAGGAAGCTTGGTGGAATTGGAAAGGGTGGAAAATATTAATGGAAAAATAAAGACTTATTTAGAGGCTCTCGAGAACCATTTAATCTCGTTAGATATTGAAAGAGTTTTAAACAGCACATATAGCCAGTACTTTTGAAGAATTAGCTCTCTTGGCAGAGGCGAGGAGTACCTCTACCAAAATGTGCCATTTTTTAAGACCAAAGTGATATCTCAAATCCGTTTATTAGGTACAAAAAATCAAAGATTGATAGATGGCAGGACAATTCACACATTCAATCCAGAAAAGCCATGCCCCCTTTGCGAAGATAGCCAAGTCACCATTACGCACTTCATTCTGAAATGCCCTGTTTTAGCAGAGAGAAGAAACTACGGGTATCTCCTGAAAAGTCTCAGCAATCCATGGATAATCTGTTTGGCCTTATGGACACCAATAAGATAAACTGCATAAATCCTTTCCTACTTAGAAGTCTTTAAGTCAGAGGTAAATGAATGCAAACAATATAATTATTAAAATAAAATAAATGTTTTATGTTTTTTTTCTATGTTTATATAAAGAAAAGATAAAACAAAAATGTAATCATAAAATATGGCTGAACCCTTGCTATAAAATTGCTAAACTCAATAAAAATATTCATTCATTCATAGATGGAAGGTTGCTATTCTAATGGATGCTTACAAAATGATAATGCACATTTCCCTCCTGTTCTTCCTGTTATCAGATTTCCCTTAAGGGAAATCAATTATTGATATATATTTCTTCAAATGTCCATGGATACTACACACGACATAACGAAAATGAGGTCCGTTCAAAATTATATGTATATATGTGTGTGTGTGTGTGTGTGTGTGTGTGTGTGTGTGTGTGTGTGTGTGTGTGCGTGCGCGCGCGCGTGTGTGTGTGTTTTAAAGCTATAGCGGTCGCAATTTCGTTTAAACACTACAAAACTTGATATTTAATCATTTCATGTAAAAAGAAAGATCAAGTTCGTTAACGGCCGAAATCGAAGAAGTGGGAGGATAGGGGTTTCAGAGGAGTGATTTGGAATGTTCTAAATATCTCCATTTTCATAGGTCGGATCGAATTATTATAAAGAACCAATGTTATCGACAAGTGAATGATTGTACATGTTTTTTTATACATATTTCTCTATCATGAATATTAACCGAGATATTTGCATTTTATTGTTTTTGCCTTTCAGTAAACTCTCAATCCTACTCATTTATGTCGTTGATCTTAACGTCGCGTGGTAGACCTAGGGCGGCGGTTTCGATTCCCGCCTGGGCAGTAGAAATTTATTTAATGACGGACTCATTAAATAAAATCCCTAGTCCCACCCTGGCTAGAAAAGGGTGATAATGCTTATTTTTTGAAATTAATTTATTCCGCGTGTTTCAAATTTGACTGTAGGATCCATAATTATACATTTATTTTATTTTATTTGTATTGATACAGTGTCGGCACTTCTGATGGGCACATCTGTTGAATTACAGCCGACTTCTTCAGAGATTTTCCACTCTGGATGGTACGGTCTCAAATGATACGTTTGTTGCGGAAACTACAAACATGAAAAACATATTTAAGAAGTACGAAGGAGATGAAAGGAACCTATCTAGACTTATCGACTTATAGACCTATCTGGACAGTCTTCTTTGATCTCGCCGGTCATCTTTAATAGCGGTCCAGCTCGCTCGAGAGTTAGTTTGTTCTCAGCTCTCTTCAAGATAATAACAGTGCGTTCAGTACAGCTTCAGTGAATTTAGTTTCGGTACAGTGATTTATGTTAAGAACAGTGTAGTGGCGTGTATATGTAACAGCAGTGTAGTGTTGTGTTTATGTAAAAAACAGTGCAGTGCCGTGTTCTTTGTGAAGATCAGTGCAGTGCCGTGTTTTTGTGAACTTCAGTGATCGTGACCTATTGGACTGTGCAATAAGAAGTAAAGTTATCAGAGCATACTGTGAGAAATAGTTAAGAATTGTATACGAGCGCATTGTCAAATAAACTGTGCAGTAATAAAGCTTGTGTGTTTATGTTAGGGACTGAACATTATAATGGAAGATTTATATATATATATATATATATATATATATATATATATATATATATATATATATATATCTTATTTTTATATCTCTTTGGATTTGTTGGATATACTAGGTTAGATGTAGAATCATATGTTTTTGTAGTTGTAGATACACAAGGCAGTTTTTTGTTTTGTTGCTGAGTCATGAGTTTTAGAATAAAGTGATACACACTGATTAAAGATTCTACACATTGTTTTGTGCTTAAGAACAGTTTAATTTTGCAATACAAAAGTACTTTAATAAACAAAATTTATTTTTTTGTTGTTTTTTAAATAAACTTAAAAATATGTTTACCCCTAACCTATATCTTACAATTAGTCAAAGGGATATAAATATAACGATCCTTCGTCATAAAATTCTTGCTTCCTAACATCGATATATGAGGAGGTAACATTCAAACCGTGCTTTGTCCATTTGTTTCATGCAAAGTGTGCTTGGTCTAATTTATTATCTAATGTTTATTATACTTATTACGCTAAACTATTTTATCAATGTATCTCATTGACAAAACATTTATTTAAACCATATAGGAGTATTTTTCATTACAAAAAACAAATATATATATGTTTTATATTCAATTTCATGGCTTCCTAAAAATTACATTCATCCGGACAAAGCACGGTTTGAATGTTACCTCCTCATATAAGGTTTTCGAAACATCTTCGTTACTATGTATAGAATAGAAAGGTATCACATAGCCAATCATGTGGGAAACGATATTCTAGTATTGTTATTCAATACTTTTTTTTTCTGTAACTTCCATATTAGCCTGATAATTTCGTTTTTTTTTTTTTTTTTTTTTTTTTTTTTTTTTTTTTTTAAGAGATTTCCCCTAGGGTGAATCAGCTATTGATGTTGTACTCATGACGCAATTTTCGAAAACTTCCCTCAAATGTCCATCGATCCTACCCAGGAGATTGCGAAAAATTATATATATATATATATATATATATATATATATATATGTGTGTGTGTGTATGTATGTATATATAATTATAAATATGTCTGTTAGAGTTCTAGCAAATGGGAAATCAGCCTACTTTACGCAGCACCTGCCCGACGGTCTTCTTATCTATCTTTAGGCTGCATTTTACCTGATAAGATTTATTCATTGATAAGGATTAGGGTGGGCGGTGGGGGGATGTCATGACTGAAATTTGTAAGGGGGTCACCGACCCAGCTGATCGATAGTGGATATACCACTGGCCCACTACCAGGCCTAATATACCATTATGCCTTCTCGTGTCTGGTAGAACCCACGAATTTTCATAGCTCTCAAAGCTCTTACAGGGAAACGGAGAAGCCCGATTCATAAATAAATAATTAATATCAGCAAGAACATTTTTTGCAGATTTCCCATTATATATATATAGCGGTCTGTTACCGCTCTAGCGGTCGCAATTTTTGTTTTGATTATTACCAAACTCGATATTTAAACGTTTGGTGTAAAAAAACAGATCAAGTTCTTCAATGGCTGAAATTGGACCAATGGAAGGGTGGTTAGAGGGGGATTTTCAAAATATATCCGTTACTATACGTCGAATTAAAAAAAAGTCCGTCACGCAGGGGCTGCGTAAACTAAGCAGATTTCCCACGTGAAGTTATACAATAGAGAAATCTGCCTAATAACAACTGTAGTAGTAAGAAACCTCTAAACCTAAAAAACATTATTTAGGGCGTAATAACCCAGTAGTTTCTAGCCCCAAAAAACAGTTAACCTAACCTCTAAACCTATTCACGAGGGACGATAGTTATGGAAACGGCCGCCAGAGCTCTCGGCGGAAACTCGGAACATAGCCTCCTGGTGACCATACGCAGAATACAAATGCAAATATCTCGGTCAATATTCAAGATACAGAATAAATGTATATAACAATATTTATAGTAAATTTAATTTTCAATAAGATTGGTTATGTACAACTTTTCGATCCGACGTTTAGTAACGGAGATATTTCGAATTTTACGAAAATTCCCTCCCCTCTAAACCCCCCCCCCTCCCAATGGTCCGATTTCAGCCCGTTCTAACGAACTTGATCTTTCTTTTTTACATATAAACGCTTAAATATGAAGTTTGGTAAGGATCAAACAAAAATTGGCGACCGCTAGAGCGGTAACAGACAAATATTATATATATATTTTAATATATATTATATATATAATATATATATATATTATATATATTATTTAATAAGTAATATATATATATATATATATTATATATATTATATACTTATATTGATATGTATATATATACAGTTTTGAACGGATCTCATTTTCGTCATCCACTAGGTAGGATCGATGGACATTTGAAGAAAAATGTCGAAAATTCCGTCATGAGTACAACCTCAATAGCTGATTTCCCTTAAGGGAAATCTGCTAATAAGATAAACAATACATTGTTACATAATAAACCACTTCATTACAAAGTTAAATAAGGAATATTGTTTTCATTGAGCTTTTACTTATTGAAATGTATACAAATACGTTCTGTTGACCTTGGATAACGCCCCCCTTCTTTTGTTCTTGGATTACTAAAATTTAAGTAATTGAGATTAAAATTATTCTGATTCATTACAATTTACAGCACTAGCTATAGTAAATAGTTTTCAATAAAATTAATGTGTTATATTCAGATATATTTCATTAATGGTTTCTCTTTCCAATCTAGAATTCAGATTGGCAGGCCTGTTTGTTTATAATTCACACGCTTTCCGTTGTAGAGTTATTAACTTTTAACTGAAAGATTTTTCATTACAATTTGTATTTATTTTCTTAATATTTACGGTGGTGCTACCAGTATGTATATTTATCAATTGTAAACCTTCTCTAGGGAAATTTGCTTAGTCAGCGCAGCCCCTGCATGACGGACTTTTCTTTCCTGTGAGAAGTTGGTAGAACTGTTCTTTACATTTCAGACGCTTTCCGTCGAGAGGTTTCTAATTATTTTTTATGTTTATTCACTTGATGCTGACGGTGCTATTGAGTTACCAGTATGTAGATTTATCTATTGTTGAACATCACGAGGGAAATCTGCTTAGTTTACGCAGCGCCGGACTTTTTTTTCCAAACCTTCTCGTTCTAAGAAGCCATCTATCCTCTATGTGAAAGTTGAGACATTGAGTCAACCCTGGTCGAATATTAAGAAGGCATAGGAATGGAAAAGAGAGCTGTGTACTTTCTATCCTGTCAGCTGACGGCACGTCCTTATCAGCTGATATCTCTACAGAATGCTAACGTACTGTCTATTGAACAACAATCAGCTGGTAGAGACGGCCAACCTCACTTCCTATTGGACACCAAACTCTCCTCAAATCTCCCAGTTTGGGCGATAGAACCTATAAGTCTTGGAGGGGTGGTTGTATGAGGCTGAGAGTTGGTGTAAAACCTTTATAATAAAAAATGCTTATCTCTTAATACCCAAGAAAAATAATTAGATTTTACAACATTGTACTGGAAGCAAATGTTAAAGTTGTTGTCTTAATATTTAATAATCATTAAATATTTTAATTGTATTATATTAATGTATACATTATATTAATGAATTAAAACCGTTAATGAATCAATATTTCCATAATAATGGCAACACTGTTGTAATATCAGGAAGGTAATGCTTGGTTGTATTTATGAAAAGCTACATGTGCATTAAAAACTCCGTCACGCAGGGGCTGCGTAAACTAAGCAGATTTCCCACGTGAAGTTTTACAATAAAGAAATTTCACGAGAGTCGAGCAGTTAAGGAAACGGCCGAACTACCTTTTGGCGAGAAAGTCACCCGTCCGTTAGCCACCCAGATTTAATAAAAATGCAAATATCTCGGTTAATATTCAAGATAGAGAATAAATGTACATAACAATATTTATATTGTTGCGAATTTAATTTACAATAAGATTGGTTCTGTACAAGTTTTTGATCCGACGTATAGTAACGGAGATATTTCGAAAATCCTCCCCTCTAAACCCCCCCTTCCACTAGTCCGATTTGCAGCCGTGTTAACGATCTTGCATGCTTTCCTTTTTACGCAAAAAACGGACTAATTATGTTCGCGAGTTTGGTAACGATCTAAACAAAATATTGCTGACCGCTTGATGCGGTATTACCAGACAAATACAAATGATATATATTTATATATGATATAGTATATATATATATCATATATATTTTATATTTATAATATATATGTACAGTTTTGAACGGACCCTTTATTGTTCGTCATCTACTAGGTAGGATCGTAGTGGTACATTTAGAAGAATATAAAATTTCGTCGTGAGTACAACCTCAATAGCTGATTTCCCTTGTCTGCTAAAACGTTAACGGCTGCTAAATTAAAAAGTCCGTCTACGCAGGGGCTGGCGTGTAAACTAAGCAGGTTTTCCCACGTGAAGTTTTAAAATAGGGAAATCTTGGCCTGCGAATAACATCTGTAGTAGTAAGAAACCTCTAAACCTAAAACATTTATTAGGGCTTAACAACCTCAGTAGTTTCTAGCCCAAATAACCATGTTGACACTAACATCTAATACCAATTCAGGAGGGGCGAAAGTTATTAGGAAAGGCCGCCAGTGCTCTCGCCGGAAAGTTCAGAACATAGCCTACTGGTTACCAGTATCATGCATGAATACATTAATTTGCTGAATATTATTCGGTTAAGATTCAAGATGACAGAATAATTGTAATAGAAACCTTATTTATAGTAAATTTAAATTTACAATAAGATTTATTACTATTACAAAAATTGTTCGATCCGACGCATAATAAACGCGGTAGATATTGTTGAATTTTCAAAAATCCCCCCCTCCTAATCCCCCCTCACAATGGTGTCCGCATTTCAGCCATTAACGAACTCTTGATCTCTCTTTTTGACTGTAATAAAAACGCTTAAATATGAAGTTTGGTAACGGATTTAAACAATAAAAATCGTGGCGACCGGCTTAGCTAGAGACTGTTAACAGGACCAAATATAATACTTATATATATATATAGATATATATATATGAGGAATATAGTATATAGTATATATATATTATATATTTTAGATATATATATATAATTTTGAACGGAACCGTCATTTTACGTCATCTCCTGGGTAGGATCGATTGGGACATTTGAGGAAATTTTTTACAAAACTCGCTGTTCATGAGTAACGACCTCTCAATAGCTGATTTCCCTTAAGGGAAATCTGCTAAAACGTTAGCTGTCTTAATTAAAAAGTCCATCACGCAGTTGGACATTTGTCTGTTTCCGCTGCTAGCAAGATGCTGGCAATGTTGTTTAGTAGATTTCTCTTAAGGGGTAGAACATCTATAGCAGGGAGTCAAAAATAATTATATTTGGCACGAATATAGACTGCAACGAAGCAGACTAAATAAAACTCGGTATAGAGTGGGAAATTAGCACTATAAACACCTATTCATTATTAAAATAAGGGCCATACAATATAATTTGCTAGAGGGACGGGCACAGGATTAGGGCTTGTTAAGAGAGGGCCCCTGAATTTAAAAATAGCATGTATTTCGTTTTCAATTGGGTCTTTTCTGCAATTATGCACATGACCAAAAGTAGTTTATTTTTTCTATTTAAAGTAAACTTTTGTTATATTCTACTTTTGTCGTATAGAAAGTAAGTATATAAGTATACACTAAAGAATCTAAAGCGGGAGCCAATCAATTTTGTAGGGCACTAACGATTGAACCGAAACTTTAGCAAAACTCGGTGTGATGGGATTGATAGCATTAATTTCTTCGTGATTATAAAGCTATATTAAAAAAATTTTAGTGGTGCAGTTTCAAAGGGTGAGGAAGGAGAAGGGATTTAATACAGAAATGGCTGAAATGATAAAAAACTCGCTTTTTTTTTATGTTTTCATATTTGTTTTTTCGGGAAGAAACGTGCACATAACAAAAGTTTTTTACTTCGTTATTTAGAGTAACTTTTGCGTGCATTCACTTTTGTCGTAAATTGAAGTAAACACGGGATATACGCTAAACGGGAGTCAATAATTATATTAGTACTTATTTAAGGGTTTTTAATAAATGAATATTATGACAAATGATGTTATGTTTCCTTCTTATATGATAGTTCAAAGTATGATTCGGATTAGTGAGTTTATAAATCTTCGTCACCCCTTCCTCATTTATTAATTTTCCTAGAAATTAACTTGGTTATTTATTTCCAATAGAAATATAAACTATTAGAGCATTTCCATTGTTTAATTTGTATAATGTACCTTGATGTTATTGAAACAAATATGTAATATAATAACAATTAAACGTTAATGGTAATGTCATTATGACAAAAAACAATACCATAAAATGCGTTTAAACTCGATATGATATTTTTAGGGTACCACTATTATTTAATTCCATCCGGTAGATAAATTATTAAAATAATGTTTTAATCAATAATTTGAGTAGAAGAATGTTGAGAAGTCTCATGCGGGAGACTTTTTCTTACCCGAAAAAGAAGTTACGAATGCCCACAATTAACACTCCACAACACTTTTATAAATAAGACAGACGAACTTACATTTCTAGGACTTACATTCGACAGAAAACTCACATGGGTTCCCCATTTAAAGGGCCTCATTAGTAAATGCAAGAAAAGCTTGGATTTATTGAGGGTGCTTAGTAATTCTGCATGGGGAGCTGACAGATGTTCTATGCTAACTTTTTATCGTGCTTATACCAGGTCATTGCTGGATTATGGCTGTATAGCATATTCATCAGCCAGTCCAAATACACTTAAAATGTTAGACACAATACACAACACAGGACTGAGGATAGCAACTGGAGCCTTTAGATCGAGCCCTGTTGATAGTTTATGTGTTGAAGCGGGAGAACCTCCATTGGAATACAGGAGACGTATCATCTGCTTAAAATTTATTTTAAAATGCAAAGCATTAGATGCTCCATGCGTCAATGTATTTTTAAATAACACACTTTACAACAAATACATAGAAAAACACACTAAACATAAACCTCTAGTCGTACGCACTTCAGAAAACACTACTGATTCGAACATATTACAAACTCAAATATACTATAACAAAAGCATTACACTCCCTCCATGGAGAATAAATAACTTAAGCATTAATTTAACTTTAACAAAATTTAATAAAAGAAATCCATTATCTTCTAAATTTTACAGAATAGCTTATAACTCAATTGTAGCAAATAACACAAACTCACTTCACACTTTTACTGACGGATCTAAGACTGACTTTGGGACAGCAGCTGCAGCAATCATTAACAATGACATATACACAACGAAACTTAACAACAATGCAAGCATTTATACAGCTGAGTTACAAGCTATAAATATTGCCTTTTCAAAATTTCATGATTTTCAAAATTCCCAGATTTTCTTATTTACAGACTCTTTAAAGTTCTCTATTCTCCTTGGAGAACATTTACAGTACTCATCCTATTATAACCCACATCTTAGAACACTCCATTCATCTTCAAAACAATATTACACTAGTATGGCTACCAGGACACAAAAATATTGGACGAAGTAATGAAGTTGATGAACAAGCAAAATTAGCGACTCAGAAACATGACGTAGACTCAAATGAACTGACAATAGACGACTTAGTACATTCTGCAAAATCTAACGTATTACTAGACTGGGAACAAAAATTGCAACAAACAGACAATAAATTACGACAAATTAAATCTACTGTATTCACACGAACTAGTAAAAATTCAACTTATACACGGAGGGAAGAAGTGATTTTAACAAGGCTCCGCATTGGCCACTCTCTCCTTACTCATAGCTTTTTAATGAAAAAAAGAGAGCAGCCCAAATGCGATGTATGCAATTTGACTCTTACAATAAGACACATACTGACAGACTGCAAGAGACGAGATCATTTACAGATACCCCACGACCTACATGACTTACTCACAGAAGGTAGTCCATACATACCCACTAAACTACAACACCTAAAAGACATTAACATATACACAAAAATTTGAATATACAATACTGAAAATTAATACTTGCATTTTAAAAGAGATTTTATAATTTTCTAATAAATGTATGCGATTCTAGTCTTTGTGTGAATGTTTTGTGTGCGTGTGCGAGCGTGAGTGTGAGTGTGTGTGTGTGAGTGCGTGCGTGCGTGTGTGTGTGTGTGTGTGTGTGTGTGTGTGTGTGCGCGCGCGTGTGTGTGTGCTTGTATGTTTGCTGAGCTCTTTATAAACTCTTTTAATATATGTAAAGTAAATATTTCATCGTTTTTTTGTTTATTTTTTGTCTAGCAAATCTGAAGGTTTTCCCCCCTTCCCGCCATAATGCAATTCATGTCTATCGTTGTCAGTAACTCACATTGAATAAGGGAGAAGTTTTTTTTTTTTTTTTTTTTTTTTTTTTTTTTTTGTTTTTTTTTTATTTCCTATTATCCAAGTTTATTTTTTTCAATTCTCACTTTTCGGTTTTTTAAATTGTTTTGGATTCTATATTTTGTTTGTCAATTTGTTGTGTTCGATTTCTATTATTGATCGATTTCACTTTATTGTTCAATTTCTATTATTTGAGTTCCATTTTTGTTTTCTATTTCTGTTTTGCGTTCCATTTCTGTTTTTGGTTTTCCATTTTGTTTTGTGTTCCATTTCTGTTTTTATTTCCCATTTTGGTTTTGTGTTCCATTTCTGTTTTGTTCTATTTCTATTTTGTGTTCCCTTTCCGTTTTTATTTCCCATTTTGGTTTTGTGTTCCATTTCTGTTTTTGTTTTATTTCTATTTTTGTGTTCCATTTCTGTTTTGTGTTACTATTCTATGTTTCATGTTACATTTCTGTTATGTTGTTTTATGTTTCGTTTAAATTAATTTTGTTTCGTTTCGTTTTTTTTTTGTTTTTATGTTGTTGTTTTTTTCCCAGAGCAACATCGCCACAGCTGCGAAGCTCCAAATAAATAAATAAATAAATCATGCGGGAGCGGAAGATGACGGGAGCCTTACGAGTTAATTGAGCTTATTAATTTCCCGTCTTGCATTACTGGAAGTGATTTCCAGTGAGATTCACTATTACAAATATAATCTTACGTGCAAAACTTTGCCTAAGCTAAATGAGTTCAGATTGGCTTTTGAAAGGAAATATGTTCATTATAGATGATATTTAATTGTAATAAATGCTACATGATTATGGTTTGAATTATTGAAAAACGGTGAGTCAAAATGTGTAGAGGGATAGATTAGGAACACATTTTCATTTATCCTCCAAAACTAAAATTTCTATTATATTAAACCCCAAAAGTTACCCTTCAGGGTTGGCTATTTCGGAAAATCATTATGTCGTGGAGAGAAGTGTAATTGTACATAGAAGTCTTACTATCAAAATACCATCATTAGTCAGCCAAGAATGATTTCCCGGGCATCGCCGGGTACCTTAGCTAGTATATATATATATATATATAATTTTGAACGGTCCTTATTTTTGTCATCTCCTGGGCAGGATCGATGGACATTTGAAGAAAGTTTTCGAAAATTGCGCCCCCTTAAGGGAAATCTGCTAAAATTTGTTCAAAACTAGCGTCATTAGTACAACCTCAATAGCTAATTTTCCTACGGTAAATCTGCTAAAACCAGCATTCTTCTACTTTAGTTAGAATTCTGTAGCGCGGATGTACCTCTGCCCCGAATCTATTTACGTAAGTTATCTCTCTAAACCTTTCAGTGACCACAGAAGTAGGAATAACTTAATATAAGGCCTGAGGTTGGCATAATGGAGTTGACCGGCAGCGAATATCGGCCAATTTCCCTATTGTCCTGATTGGCTGATTATTCTCTGAGCCTCTTTGCTCACTTACATATATCTTCCTTTATATAATAATAAGCCTTCCTCATTTATAACCACAAATTCTTTCGGCTTATGCTTGAAATCCCAGAATTAGGAGCACACATAACAAAGCATCCCAAGAGATGACGAAAATGAGGTCTGTTCAAAAATTGTCTAGGTCCTAGTCATGACGCGATTTTTGAAAAATTTCTTCAATGTCCTTCGATCCTCCCTTGTAGATGACTAAAATGAGGTCCGTTCAAAATTATATATATATATAGTATATATATATATAATATATATATTATATATATATATACATATATATATATATATATATATATATATATATATATATATATATACTAGCTTAGATACCCGGCTTCGCCCGGGAATTCATTTGAGGCTGAATGGTGATGATATTTTTTTGGCAAGGCTTGACTTTGCACAATATTTTGACATTTACCCGTCCCAGTGTTATACGGGTTAATACCCGTCGTTTCTGTGGATTTGTTAATAATAAAATAAATTTTTTATGTAAGACTTCACTGTCCTCCATATTGCCATATTTCCCGTTTCCTGTGCATTGTGCATAGATTTGAATTATTAAGGACAAAATATTAACATACATTAAAATTAATTTTTCCAGGTGCTGTACCTGGTAGTTCATATTGAAAAGAATTGTTGAGCAAATTTCTCTAAATAACAAAATAAACAACTTTTGTTATTTGCACATTTGCCGAAATCCCAATAGGAAACGAAATATCACTACTTTTAATTTCAGGTCTCCCTTATAATCCCCACTCCTGCCCGTCCCTAGAAATGTTAGTATGGCTTATTATAAGGAATGCGTTAGTGCTAATACACATACTGAGTTTTATATATTTCGGTTGGGTCTTTTGTCCCAAATAAAATTGTTCACTTCCGCTATAGGTTTTAGCGTATATCTCGTTTATAATTCAGTATACGAAAAAAGTTTATATAACAAAAGTCACTCTAAATAACAAAATAAACAACTTTTGTTATGTTCATATTTGCCGAAAAACCAATAGGAAACGAAATATCACTATTTTTAATTTCTGGTATCCCTTATAACCCCCACTCCTGCCCGTCCCTAGAAATGTTGGTATGGCTTGTTATAATGAAAGCATTAGTGCTAATACATATACCGAGTTTTATTTATTTCGGTTGGGTCTTTTGTCCCAAATAAAATTGTTCACTTCCGCTACAGGTTTTAGCGTATATCTCGTTTATAATTCGGTATACGAAAAAAGTGTATATAACAAAAGTCACTCTAAATAACAAAATAAACAATTTTTGTTATGTTCATATTTGCCGAAAAACCAATAGGAAACGAAATATCCCTATTTTTAATTTCTGGCTTCACTTATAACCCCTACTCCTGTTCGTCTCAGAGGATATTAATATAGCCTAAAGTCTAAGTTGGGTTATTAGTAATATACATACCAAGTTTCATAAAATTCGGTTCAGCCGCTTATGCGTGAAAAGGTAACAAACAAACAAACAAATAAACAAACAAACAAACAAACAAACAGACACCAAAGAAACAAAATGCAGTTATGGTGTCTGTGACATGTGAAACGAAAAGTTATCGTGAAATTTCGCGAAAAAAATCAATGTACAGACAGAGGTTACAATTTTATATATATATATATATATAATTGTTGTTTGATCGTTACCAAACTCGATATTTAATCATTTTATGTAAGAGGAAAGATCAAGTTCTTTAATGGCTGAAATCGGACCAGGGGAGAGGATTTTTAGATTCAAGGATTTTCGAAAATTCGGAATATCGCCGATACTATACGTCGGATCGAAAAATTGTATAGAACCTTATTGCACATTTAATTGTCAATAAATTTTCTATATCGCGATTATTAACCGAGATATTTGGATTTTTTTTCAGCCTTCAGCAAACCTCCACTTCTCCTCATGTTACATAAACAATACTCGGCTATATAAAAGTTCGTCACGCAGGGGCTGTGTAAACTAAGCAGATTTCCCACGTGAAGTTATACAATAGAGAAATCTGCCTAATAACAACTGTTGTAGTAAGGTATCTCTAAACCTATTCAAAAGAGACGAGTAGTTATGGAGACGGCAGCCAGAGCTCTCGGCGGAACCTCCCGAACATAGCCGACCCCTGCCGATCATACACAGAATACAAATGCAAATATCTCGGTTAATATTCAAGATAGAGAATAAATGTATAGAATAATATTTATAATAAATTTAATTTTCTATAAGATTGGTTTAATACGATTTTTCGATCCGACACATAATAACGGAGATATTTCGAATTTTCAAAAATCCCCCCTCCTACTGGTCCGATTTCAGCCATTAACAATCTTTCTTTTTACAAAAAACGATTAATTTTCGAGTTTGGTAACGATCAAACAAAAATTACGACCACTAGAGCGTTAAAAGACAAATTTATATATATATACTAGCTCAGATACCCGGCTTCGCCCGGGAATTGATTTGAGGCTGAATGGTGATGGTATTTTATTGGCAAGGCTTTACTATGCACAATATTTTGACATTTACCCGTCCCAGTATTTAGGGTTAATACCCGTTGTTGGCATTTGTTAATAATAAAATTAATTTTTTATGTAAGACTTCACTGTCCTCAATATTGTCATATTTCCCGTCTCCTGTGCATTATGCATAGATTTCAGTTGTTAAGGACAAAATATTAAGATAGATTTGAATTAATTTTTCCAGGTGAGGTACCCCATAGTTCAAATTGGAATGAATTGTTGAGCATATCAATATTTCTACGCAAATTACTTGCTCCACAGATTGTTCCTGGAGAAATATATAAAACAAAAGTTAATCTAAATAACAAAGTAAACAACTATTGTTAATTGCATGTTTGTCGAAAAACAAATACACAATGAAATATCGCGAATTTTTATTTCAGGCCTCCCTTATAACCCCCACTCCCGTTCTTACCTAAAAACTTTAATATTGCTTAAAATCATGGGAGAATTAATGCTAATTGACATTAATTTAATTTCGGTTTAATCGTTAGCGCCCAATGAAATAGTTGACTGTGCTTTAGTTTATAGTGTATATCTTGTTTATACTTTGTTAAATGACAAAAATGAATATCACAAAAGTTACTCTAAATAACAAAATAAACAACTTTTGTTATGTTCATATTTTTTTTATTTAAAGTAACTTTTGTTATATACACTTTTGTCGTATACCTAAGTAGAAATGAGTTATACGATAAAAATTATAGTGGGAGTCAACAATTTTATTTAGCACAAAAGAATAAACCGAACTAAACCAAACACGGTGTGTGAATTAACACTAATGCCTTCCTTATAATAAGTCATACTAACATTTCTAGGGACGGGCAGGAGTGGGAGTTATAAGGGAGGCCTGAAATTAAATATAGTGATATTTCGTTTCCTATTGGGGTTTTGGCAAATATGCACATAACAAAAGTTGTTTATTTTGTTATTTAGAGTAACGTTTGTTATATACACTATCATTGTATGGCGAAGTATAAAGGCGTTATACGCAAAAAATTATAGCGGGAGTCAACAATTTTATTTGGCACAAAAAACTCAACCGAACTAAATAAAACTTGGTACATGTATTAGCATTAACGCTTTCATTATAATACGCCATACTAACATTTATAGGAACGGGCAGGAGTGGGGGTTGTAGGGGAGGCCTGAAATTTAAAATAGCAGTATTTCGTTTTCTATTGGTTTTTCTGCAAATATGCACATGATACAAGTTGTTTATTGGGTTATTTAAAGTAACTTTTGTTATATTAATTTTTGTCGTATAACAAAGGATAACCGAGATATACACTAAAATCTAGCGGGAACCATCAATTTTGGTGGGCACTAACGATTCAATCGAACTTAACAAAAACTCGGAATGTTAGTCATTAATCAGTCAACGATGATTTCCCGGGCATTGCTGGGTATATTATCTTGATTGTAAATACAAAAAACGTACATTATAGATAATGTTTAATTATAATAAATGCTATATATGATTATGATTTGAACTATTCACGGTGTATCAAACAGTGAAGTGGGAATCATTAGGGACTTATTTTCATGTATTCTTCAAATCTAAATTTTTTTTTTCTATAGATCGCCCAACGGACCCTTACGGGTAAAAATGCGCCCAGACGGGAAGAGCAGTTGTACACGTAGAAGAATTGCCAAAAACAAAATAGAATCTTACCACCTCAAATGACTTCCCGAGCGAAGCCGGGTACCTTGGCTAGTATATATATATAATTTTGAACGGAACTCATTTTCGTCATCTCCTGGGTAGGATCGATGGACATTTGAAGAAATTTTTCGAAACTCGCGTCATGAGTACGACCTCAATAGCTGATTTCCCTTAAGGGAAATCTGCTAATAAAACACATAATTCGGAGCTTAAACATAAATATGTTATATTAAAAAACAAAACAAATGATGTTTAGATAACTACTAGAGGACATTCGGAAAGCGTCGGTGATGAAATAAATGTGTATATGTGACTTAATTGAAAAAAATATTTTTCTGACAAATAATGGCTAAAAATAAACTTATATATATATATAGATATATATATACTTGTATACAGTTTTGTACAGAGATTATGCTCGTCATCTCTGATGTAGGGTGGATAGAAATTTGGGGGAATTTTTGGAAAATGGGGTCATCAGTACATTTAAAGGAAATCTGCTAAAAGAGACCAACCTAGTGTCGTTTGACGTAGGCTTTAGCCCATTAGTGGCTACTTCCGGTGTAGAGACTAGGCAGCTACCATCTATTGAACGAATCGACCGTGATGGCTGTGTTGCCTTTTCAGGACCACCAGCCCACCCAGCTGTACACCCACGCCTACATCTGTCATCCTACACCCATTCATATCATCCTTTAGAATCCAATCCACCATGCTTTTTCATTTTAGCTGATTTCCCTTCAGGGTGTTTGATGTCAAATTAAAGAGTTCGTTAACGGCTTAAATAGGACCCGGCTCATAGGAAAGTCCGTCACGCAGGGGCTGCGTAAACTAAGCAGATTTTCCATGTCAAGTTTTAAAATGAATAAATCTACATACTGGTAACACTTAACACCAATGTGAATATATAACACCCGAAATAAAAAAAAATACTGAAATATAACATATGTATTTTATTGAAAACTATTTACTAAATCTAATTCGGTGATTTCTAGTGAATCCGAATAATTTTTATCCCATTCGCTCAAATTATAGAAGTCAAACAACTAGAACATATTTGCATGTATCTCGTATAATAAAGGCCTCTTGAAAACAATATAGCTTCGAATAAACTGGTTTATTATATAACAGAATGTTGTTTATATGATATCGAGAGTAGACCGGAGGTTAGCTGAAAGCTGGAAACCGAAAAATGCAAATATATCGGTTAATTTTCAAGATAGAGAATAAATGTATGTATTTTTAGTACATCAAATTTGGAATAAGATTTGTCCTATACAATTTTAGCAGATTTCCCTTAAGGGAAATCAGCTATTGAGGTCGTACTCATGATGCGAGTTTCGAAAAATTTCTTCAAATGTCCATCGATCCTACCCAGGAGATGACGAAAATGAGTTCCGTTCAAAATTATATATATATATATATATATATATATATATATATATATATATATATATATATATATATATATATATATATTTGTCTATTAACGCTCTAGCGGTCGCAATTTTTGTTTGATCGTTACGAAACTCGATATTTAACAATTTTATGTAAAAAGACAGATCAAGTTCGTTAATGGCTGAAATCGGACTAGAGGGAGGGGGGTTTAGAGGAGGGATTTTCGAAAATTCAAAATATCTCCGTTATTATGCATCGGATCGAAAAATTGTATAGAACCAATCTTATTGCAAATTAAATTTACTATAAATATTGTTATATACATTTATTCTCTATTTTGAATATTAAACGAGATATTTGCATTTTTATGAAGTCTGTGGTCGGGTATAGTTCGGCCATTTCCGTCGGCTCAGGTGGGAGGCTTCTTCTAACCTTACCTGTCCTTTCTAACCTTACCTTACCTTCCTTCGTTACTTTGCGAGATTTATGCAAATACGTTCTGTTCATCCGCCCCCCCCCCCTTCTTTAGTTCTTGGACTACTAAAATTTGAGTTATTAAAATATAAATTATTCTTACAATTCAGAAGCCGTTTCAGTTGGGAATTTATTTGAATTAACTGAAAGATTTCTCATTACCGTTTGTATTTAATCAGGGTGGTATTGTGTTACCAGTATGGAGATTTCTCTATTGTAAAACTTCACGTGGGAAATCTGCTTAGTTTACGCAGCCCCTGCGTGACGGACTTTTTTTTCTATGAGTAATACTTGCAAATAAGTTGTGTGATGGACGCCATCGATTAACATGTTGACGTTTTTCCTTGGTTCGGAAATGTGTATTTCATCTATTCCACACTGGATATGTAGCTCGTTCATTTAGTACTAAGTTGTTGTGAGGTCACTAGTGTGTTATTCCAGCTTGTAGGTAGTCTGCTTAGGCTACGCAGACACATTAGTGAATTGGCTGTAGAAAAAAAGTCCCTCACATAGGGGCTGCGTAAACTAAGCAGATTTCCCACGTGAAGTTTTACAATAGAGAAATCTGCCTAATAACAGCTGTAGTAGTAAGGTATCTCTAAACCTATTCACGAGAGGGACGAATAATTACAAAAACGGCCGCCAGAGCTCACGGCGGACAGTCCGAACATAGCCACTGCTGCCGAGCACATGCAGAATACAAATGCAAATATCTCAGTTAATATTCAAGATAGAGAATAAATGTATATAACAATATTTATAGTAAATTTAATTTGCAATAAGATTGATTCTATAATATTTTTCGATCCGACGTATAGTAACGGAGATATTTTGTATTTTCAAAACTCCCCCCCTCTAAACCCCCCCTCCCACTGGTCCGATTTCAGCCATTAACGAACTTGATCTCTCTTTTTACGTAAAACGCTTAAATATGAAGTTTGGTAACGATTAAACAAAAATTGCGACCGCTAGAGCGTTAACAGACAAATATATATATATATATATATATATATATATATATATATATATATATACCTATATATATATAGATATAGATATAGATATATAATTTTGAACGGACATCATTTTCGTCATCTCCTGGGTAGGATCGATGGACATTTGAGGAAATTTTTCAAAACTCGCGTCATGAGTACGACCTCAATAGCTGATTTCCCTTAAGGGAAATCTGCTAAAATGACGTGGTGGAATGCCGAAACTTGGGGGTAGATGAACGACGTGGCGAATATTTGGGATAAGGTGTGGTATTGCCGCCTTTCTCCAACATATTATATGGCTGATGGATCTGCCTTATGCAGTCAAACTCTCTCAAATAGCATCTCTACACTATCAGGTCAAAAGTCACTCACGCAGGGCCTGCGTCAACATAGCAGATTTACCACACACTGCTATAGCACACTGCTGACCTCTTCTCACCATATTTTAGCAGATTTCCCTTAAGGAAATCAGCTATTGAGGTGGTACTCATGACGCGATTTTCGAAATTTTTCTTCAAATGTCCATCGATCCTACTTAGGAAATGACGAAAATGAGGTCCATTCAAAACTGTATATATAAATCTATATTTGTCTGTTACCGCTCTAGCGATCGCAATTATTGTTTAATCGTTACCAAACTCGATATTTAGTCGTTTTATGTAAAAAGAAAGATCAAGTTCGTTAACGGCTGAAATCGGACCAGGGGGAGGGGGGTTTAAAGGGGGGAAATTTTGAAAATTCGAAATATCTCCGTTACTATACGTCGGATCGAAACGAGATACATGCAAATATGTTCTGATGACCACCACCCCCCCCCCTCTTAAGTTTTTGGGTTACTTAAATTTAATTAATTGAGATAAAAAGTATTCTGATTCATTATAAATTACATTACTAGATATAGTACATAAATAAATACTTTTCAATCAAATTAATACGTTATATTCAGATATGTTACAGTAATTGTTTTTCTTTCCGGTAAGAAGTTGGCAGAGCTGTTTGTTTACATTTCAGATGCTCACCGTCAGAAGGTTTTTTATTATCGTTTGTATTTATTCACTTAATATTCATGATGGTGTTGTTTTATCGGTATCTATTCTTATACTTTATACGGGAAATCTGCTTAGTTTACGCAGCCCCTGCGTGACGGACTTTTCTTTATTAGTAAACAAAAAGTCCGTCACGCAGGGGCTGCGTAAACTAAGCAGATTTCCCGTGTGAAGTTTTACAATAGAGAAATCGGCATACTGGTAATACAAGCCCACCATGAATAAATACAAACGGTAATAAGAAAACCTTCAGTTAATTTTAATAAATTCCCAACTGAAACGGCTTCTGAATTGTAAAAATAGTTTATATTTTAATAACTCAAATTTTAGTAGTACAAGAACTAAAGAAGGGTGGGGGGGCGGATGAACAGCACGTATTTGCATAAATTACACAAAGTAATGAAGGTAAGGTAAGGTTATAAACGACCTGTAAGGTTAGAAGAAGCTTCCACCTGAGCCGAGTACTGACGAAAATGGCCGATCTAATCCGAACTAACCCGACCACAGACTTCATAAAAATTGCAAATATCTCGGTTAATATTCAAGATAGAGAATAAATGTATATAACAATATTTATAGTAGAGTTATACAATAGAGAAATATCATGAGAGCCGAGCAGTTAAGGAAACGGCCGAACTAGGCTTTTGGCGGGAGTCACTCGTCCAGATTTAATAAAAATGCAAATATCTCGGTTAATATACAAGATAGAGAATAAATGTATATAACGTATATAACAATATTTATAGTAAATTTAATTTGCAATAAGATTGATTCTATACAATTTTTCGATCCGACGTGTAGTAACGGAGATATTTTGAATTTTCGAAAATCCTCCCCTCTAAACTCCCCCTCCCACTGGTCCGATTTCAGCCATTAACGAACTTAGTCTTTCTTTTTACATAAAATGACTAAATATCGAGTTTGGTAACGATCAAACAAAAATTGCTACCGCTAGAGCGATAACAGACAAATATATAGATAGATAGATCTATATATATATATATATATATATATATATATATATATATATATATATATAGAGAGAGAGAGAGAGAGAGAGAGAGAGAGAGATAGAGTTTTTAAAGCACCTCATTTTCGTCATCTAATAAGTAGGAGCGATGGACATTTGATGAATAATTTCGAGAATTCCGTCATGAGTACAACCTCAATAGCTGATTTCCCTTAAGGGAAATCTGCTAAAATGTTAAAGAACGAATGTTGTTAAACTAAGGATGCTCTACAATTCTTTTTTATGCGTGTTCTTTTGTAACTCATGTATTAGGCGAGGTATTTTTGCTTTCTTGGTTTCTGCCTCCAGTATACACAGTGGTCCCCCCCCCAGTATACACATAGCTTGTTTCGCATATAAATAGGGAATATGCGGTGAGATGAGATCAGCATGTGGTGCTAGCACGAGGGAAATCTGCTTAGTTTACGTTCAACCAACATTTGTGATGATGTTTTCTTTTGGAATTTGACCTACAATTCAGTTATACAGTTCTGAGAGATTGGATACTATAATTGAAATATCGTTGGTTATAGTGCTGCTGCTTACAGCGATGGCTGCCCTTCACGAACCAGGACGTGACCTGTCTGGAACATGCCGGCATCCTCTGGATAACGGTATACTCCCAGCCGGGTTGCAGATACGCCGCCGCAAATATTGGCAAACCTTTAGTGGAAATCTGCTATTCGGCTCGCAATGGTGACGCCATTTTTGAAACATTTCTTCAAATGTTCATCGATTCTACCCAGTAGATGAAGAGCATGAAGTCCTTCCGTTGTCTTTTAACACTCTAGCGGTCGGAAATATTGTACGATCGTTACCAAGCTCTATATTTACACTTACCATTTATAACTAAAGATCAAGTTGATCATGATCAATAAAAAGCCTTGTCTTCTACTATTAGCAGATTTCCCTTAAGGGAAATTAGCTATTGAGGTCGTACTCAGGACGCGAGTTTTGAAAAATTTCCTCAAATGTCCATCGATCCTACCCAGGAGATGACGAAAATGAGGTCCGTTCAAAATTATATATATATATATATATATATATATATATATATATATATATATATATATATATAGACATATATACATATATATTTGTCTGTTAACGCTCTAGCGGTCGCAATTTTTGTTTGATCGTTACCAAACTTCATATTTAAGCGTTTTATGTAAAAAGGATCAAGTTTGTTAATGGCTGAAATCGGACCAGTCGGAGGGGGGGGGGGGTTTAGAAGGGAAGATTTTTGAAAACTCGAAATATCTCCGTTATTATGCGTCGGATCGAAACATTGTATAGAATCAATCTTATTGTAGATTAAAGTTACTATAAATATTGTTCTATACATTTATTCTGTATCTTGAATATTAACCGAGATATTTGCATTTGTATTGTGTTTGTGGCCGGCGGAACCCCGCCATGTTCCGGACTCTCCGCCGAGAGCTCTGGTGGTCGTTTCCAGAACTATTCGTCCCTCGTGAATAGGTTTAGAGATCCCTTCCTACTACAGCTGTTATTAGGCGGATTTCTCTATTGTAAAACTTCACATGGGAAATCTGCTTAGTTTACGCAGCCCCTGCGTGACGGACTATTTTAATTTTATGCAAAGTGCACTTTCAGAGTCAGTGCCTGCTGATTATAGGAGTTTAAAAAAATTAGCCCCGCTGTGGCTGATGTCCAGGCTACTCTGCTCTTATCAGGCACTGACGATGGGGCGCTGACTCTGAAAGTGCACTTTGCATAAATTAAAACAACAGTAGAGGACAAGGCCTTTTAGCAGATTTCACTTAAGGGAAATCAGCTATTGAGGTTGTACTCATGATGGAATTTTCGACATTTTTCTTCAAACGTCCATCGATCCTACCTAGTAGATGACGAAAATGAGGTCCGTTCAAAACTGTATATATATATATATATATATATATATATATATATATATATATATATATATATATATATATATATGTCTGTTACCGCTCTAGCGGTCGCAACTTTTCTTTGATCGTTACCAAACTCGATATTTAGTCGTTTCGTGTAAATAGAAAGATCAAGTTCGTTAACTGCTGAAATCGGACCAGTGGGAGGGGCGGTTTAGATGGGAGGATTTTCGAACATTCGAAATATTTCTGTTACTATACGTGGGATCGAAAAATTGTACAGAATCAATCTTATTGCAAATTAAATTTACTATAAATATTGTGCTATACATTTATTCTGTATCTTGAATAAATGTATAGAACGGGGCTCAGGTTAGCCATGCGAGTTAAAGCGTTGACCTTTATCTCACATGGAAACCTGGAGTGGCGAGTTCGATTCTTGCCTGGGCAAAGGAAATTATTTAGTGACGAAATTCATTAAATAACGTCCTAAAATCCCACCCTGGCTAGAAAAGGGTGGTAACCTGTAGATAACCCGTCCCGATTAGCCTAAGTTGCAAAAAGTGGACGTTAATAAATAATAATAATAATTGAATATTAACCGAGATATTTGCATTTGTATTCTACGTGTGGTCGGCAGGAGTCGGCTATGTTCGGACTTTCCGCCGAGAGCTCTGGCGGCCGTTTCCGTAACTATTCGTCCCTCGTGAATAGGTATAGACGTTTCTTACTACTACAGTTGTTATTAGGCAGATTTCTCTATTGTAACAACTTCACATGGGAAACCTGCTTAGTTTACGCAGCCCCTGCGTGACGGACTTTTTATTGATCCTGATCAATTGGTTCCTCTACCATTCAGCATATTACAGAGAAAGATCAGGTTCGTTAATGGGTGAATTCCAACCAGTTTAAGTGGGGAAAGGGGTAGTTTAAAGGAGTAACATTTCATAAAGATCACATTGTAGAAGCAATTTTATTGCAAATTTAATGTGCTATAAATGTTATTATATACATTATTCACTGACTTATTACTAACAGGACCTCAGATTAGCAATATGAGGTAAAGTGTTGACTTTGATCTTACACATTAAACCTAGAGTGGCAAGTTCGATTCCCGCCTAGGCAATAGGGTTTTCTTAGAGACAACCTCATTAAATAAAATCTTAAGGCCCGCTCTGACTATAAAAGGGTGCTTACCTGTAGATAACCCGTCCCAAATAACCATACTACCAAAAAGTGGAAGCTAATAAGTAATACTATTTGAAGAGAATTAAAAAGTCCGTCACGCAGGGGCTGCGTAAACTAAGCAGATTTCCCACGTGAAGTTTTACAATAGAGAAATCTGCCGAATAACAACTGTAGTAGTAAGAAACCTCTAAACCTAAAACATTATTTAGGGCGTAATAACCCAGTAGTTTCTAGCCCCAAAAAACAGTTAACCTAACCTCTAAACCTATTCACGAGGGACGGATAGTTATATAAACGGCCGCCAGAACTCTCGGCGGAAAGTCCGAACATAGCCTACTGGTGACCACACGCAGAATACAAATGCAAATATCTCGGTTAATATTAAAGATACAGAATAAATGTATAGAACAATATTTATAGTAAATTTAATTTGCAATAAGATTTATTCTATACAATTTTTCGATCCGACGCATAATAACGGAGATATTTTGAATTTTCAAAAATCCCCCCTCTAAACCCCCCCTCCCACTGGTCCGATTTCAGCCATTAACGAACTTGATCTTCCTTTTTACATAAAAAGATTACATTCAGAGTTTGGTAACAATCAAACAAAAATTGCGACCGCTAGAGCGTTAACAGACATATATATATATATATATATATATATATATATATATATATATATATATATAGATATATATAGATATATAGATAGAAATATATTTTACCGGACCTCATGTTCGTCATCTCCTGGGTAGGATCGATGGACATTTGAAGAAATTTTTCGAAACTCGCATCATGAGTACCTCAATAGCTGATTTCCCTTAAGGGAAATCTGCTAAAAGTAATACTATAAAATATATTATGAACCGAGATATTTGCTTTTTTTGTCTTGCTTTTTTTTCATTTTCTGCCTAATATATGTATAATGGGTACGTCACTTGATAAATTCCTATTGCTCAAATGGGAATTAAACTCGTCACTCATGGTTTACCATGAGATTTAGGATACTGCTTTAACTCACACGACTAACTTGAGCCCCCTTCAAAACTGTATACTTACCTGTTAGTGCCCTAGCAGCCGTAACCTAAGCAGATTTCCCACGTGAAGTTTTACAATAGAGAAATCTGCCCAATAACAAGTGTAGTAAGTAGTGAGGGATCACTAAACTTATACACAAGGGACGAATAGTTACGAAAACGGCCGCCAGAGCTCTCTTCGGAAAGTACCAAACAGCTCACTCCTGCCGACCAATGCAGAATACAAATTCAAATATCTCGGTTAATATTCAAGATACAGAATAAATGTATAGAACAATATTTATAGTAAATTTAATTTGCAATAAGACTGATTCTATACAATTTTTCGATCCGACGCATAATAACGGAGATATTTTGAATTTTCCGAAAATCCCCCTTTTAAACCCCCCCTCTCACTGGTCCGATTTCAGCCATTAACGAACTTGATCTTTCTTTTTACATAAAACGATTAAATTCCGAGTTTGGTAACGATCAAACAAAAATTGCGACCGCTAGAGCGTTAACAGACAAATATATATATATATCCCTTAAGGGAAATCTGCTAAAATTTTTAAATCCAGTCTTATTTGTCTATAATCGTTTTAAAATATATTTTTTTTCTAAGTGAAATATTTAAACAGCTATTTGCATTCTTTAATTTACTACCTTCAGTATACCCCACTTTCAGTCCATAACACGTTAACAATATATCATGAAAGGTCATATTCAAAGCTGAAATACCAAATATTGTTTTCTACGGATGTTCACGTCGTTAGTGTGATAATGTTATCAATTATGATTTTGCTGTCTTGACCACGAAATGATTTAGGCAATTTTTCGAAAATCGCGTCATGAGTACAACCTATGGGAAATGATTCGAGATGGAAGAAGTTGAATCATGTTTGAAGAATCCAAGGTCCTTGTTGAACCACAATGGCCAGCCGGAAATGTGGGCATGAAATATTATTTTCATGCTTGAATCATCTAAATACACCCAAGAATATAGTTATGTAACCAAACTAAACTTGCTTTATCACTACTTTGATTGGGAGTTTTCCATTATGAATACCCGAGACTAGATTCCAAACCAGTTTTGTACAAATATGTTTGTTTTATTATTTTCTTTTTTATTCGGTTAGAAGGTTTATTTCTGTTATTTATATCCTTCGTTCTCGGTAACCTTGAATCTGCTCGAACCGATTCATAAAGTCTTGAAGGACTTAGTGCCAGCCTGGGGCTAGCAGTGTGTTTATACCGGGCGTTGTGGTCAGACTGGATACCTTGCAAGTGACGGCTACTGTCTTCATTAGATAGTGATTACTCCTTCTGTCTTATCAGCTTTGTTGACAACTACATCCAGGATACAGACAGTAATTCATCACTGTTATCATCTTACATGTTAAAGGTAAATAATTCGGGATAAATTGCTTGACACCTTCCAAAGATTTATATTAGACAATGATTGAATGTACAAAATAACAATTATAGAGCATTGATATTTAAACAAGATTGGTTCTATAACATTTTACTATCCGACTCATAACTGAGATATTAGCACATTTCCCTTGGGGGAAATCAGCTATTGAGGTTGTACTCATGACGGAATTTTCGAAATTTTTCTTCAAATGTCCATCGATCCTACCTAGTAGATGACGAAAATGAGGTCCGTTCAAAACTGTATATATATATATATATATATATATATATATATATATAGAGAGAGAGAGAGAGAGAGAGAGAGAGAGAGAGAGAGAGAGAGAGAGAGATATTTGTCTGTTACCGTTCTAGCGGTCGCAATTTTTGGTTCATCATTACCAAACTCGATATTTAGTCGTTTTATGTAAAAAGAAAGATCAAGTTCGTTAACGGCTGAAATCGGACCAGTGGGAGGGGGGGTTTAGAGGGGAGGAATTTCGAAAATTCGAAATATCTCCGTTACTATAAGTCGGATCGAAACATTGTACAGAATCAATCATATTACAAATTAAATTTACTATAAATATTGTTATATACATTTATTCTCTATCTTGAATATTAACAGAGATATTTGCATTTTTATTAAATCTTGCCGGCTAACGGACGAAGTGGCTTTCCCGCCAAAAGCTAGTTCGGCCGTTTCATTAGCTGTTCAGCTCTCGTGAAATTTCTCTATTGTAAAACTTCACGTGGGAAATCTGCTTAGTTTACGCAGCCCCTGCGTGACGGACTTTTTTGAATTTACTGTTCCATTTCCGATATCAGCCAATAAAAGTCCGTCACGCAGGGGCTGCGTTAACTAAATAGATTTCCCTCGTAGGTCACATTTTTGCATTCATCTCAAAAATTAAAAGTTCAATGAAAACAATATTTGGTATTTAAGCTTCAAATAAAGTGGTTCATAACATAATAGAATATTGTTAATATCGGATGAGTAGGAGTGGGGCTTCACTGAAGACCGAAAACTAAAAATTCAAATAGCCCAGTAAATAATCAAGATAGTGAAAAAATGTACATAACATTTATAGAACATGAAATTTGCAATTAGAATGGTTCTGTACAAATTTTCGATAAGGACCTCATTTTCGTTATCTCCTAGGTAGGATCGATGGACATTTAAAGAAAAATATCGAAAATTGCGTCATGAGTACAACCTCAATAGCTGATTTACCTTAAGAGAAATCTGATAAAAAAAAAGTCCGTCACTTTGAGTCTGGGTTAATTAAGCAGATTTCGCACGTCATCACGAATTTGCATTTATCTCAAAACGTAAAAGTTCAGTGAGAATAGTATTCGGTATTTAGGCTTCAAATAAAGTGCTTCATAATATAACAGCTTATTTTTAATATGACACGAGTAGGAGTGGGGGTTTACAAAAGAACGATCTGAAAAATGCAAATATCTCGGTAAATAATAAAGATCTATTATCTCAAAAATTAAAAATAAATTCTTTTATCTATCCAATGCATAATAACGGAGATGAAGGGGGAAGGCTGAAAACTAAGAATTCCAAATATCTTGGTTAATATTCATGATAGAGAAAAGGGGCTCAGGTTAGCCATGTGAGTTAAAGCGTTGACCTTAATCTCACATGGCAAACCTAGAGTGGCGAGTTCGATACTCGCCTGGGCAAAGGAAATTATTTAGTGACGAAATTCATTAAATAACGTCCTAAAATCCCACCCTGGCTAGAAAATGGTGGTAACCTGTAGATAACCCGTCCCAATTAGCCTAAGCTGCAAAAAGTGGACGTTAATAAAAAAATAATAATAATATTCATGATAGAGAAAATATGTACATTACAACATTTGTAGGTAATACGATTTTCAATAGTGTTGGTTCTATACAAGTTTTTGGTCTAACTCATAAGAACGGAGATATTTCAAATTTTCGAATTCCCCCTCCTCCCCCAATCCGTTTTCAGCCATTAACGACTTGACCTTGTTTGATAACGATACTACAAAAATGTCATTTGAGCGGTAACAGACAATATATATATATATATATATATATATATATATATATATATATATATAAATTCTGTTACATATATATTTTCTTTATTATAAATATTAACCGAGATAATTGGATTGTTTAGTTTTCAGCCTTCAGTAAAACCCTACTCCTACTCGTGTCATATTAACAGCTGTTATATTATGAATCACTTTATTTGAAGCTTGAATACTGGTCTCATTGAACTTTTACTTTGTAAGATGAATGTAAATAGGTTGAGTGATGTCAATCCATTATATCAAAATATAATACGAGTTATTAGTACTTTCTTGTTTTCAGTTGTCAGTTTTCAGCAGTCACATTTCTGCTAATCAGATTTTAATTTAGAAATAGAGAATATATGTGGTGAGATGAGACCAGTAGTTTGTCATACCAACATTTGGGGAAATCTGCTTAGCTTACGCAGCCCCTGCGTGGCGGGCTTTTATCAGATTTCTCTTAAGGGAGATCAGCTATTGAGGTCGTACTCATGACGCGATTGTGGAAAACTTTCTTCAAATGTCCATCGTTCCTACCCAAAAATGAAGAAAATGAGGCCGTTCAAAACTGTATGTGTGTCTGTTAACGCTCTACCAGTCATAGTTTTGGTTTCATTGCTACTAAACCCCATATTTTAACGTTTTAAGTAAAAAGAAAGGTCTAGTTCGTTAATGGCGAAAATCGGACATGTGGGAGAGGGGAGATTCCGAAAATTCGAAATATCTTCGTTACAATACGTCGGAGCGAAAAATTGTATGAAACCAAACTTATTGAAAATTGAGTGGTCTTTAAATGTTTTTCTTTACATATTTTTTGTATCTAGAATATTAAACGAGATATTTGGGTTTTGTAGTTTTCGGCTATCAGTAAATCCCCACTTCTACTCATGTCATATTAATAATAAGGTGTTATATTTTGAACGACTTGATTCCAGGGTTAAATACCAAATATTGTTTTCATTGAACTTTTGCTTTTTAAGATACATGCAAATACGTTCTGCTGACCCCCCCCCCCCTTATGTGTTCTTGGATTATTAAAATTTGAGTGATTAAGATAAAACTGATTCTGATTTATTACAAATTACAGCACTAGCTTTAGTAAATTGTTTTCAATGTTATATTCAGATATGTTTCTTTAATTGTTTGTCTGTTGGGTCTATCTATCTATTCAGCTCTACGAGGTTGGCTAGCCTGTTTGTTTACAATTCAGCCGCTTTCCGTTGTAGAGATTATTAATTTGTATTTTAAATCGACTAAATAATTTGTCATTACCGTTTGTATTTATTCACTTAATATTCGCGGTAGTGTTGCCTGTATGAATATTTATCTATTGTAAAACTATGCGTGGGAATTCTGCTTAGTTTATGCAGCCCCTGCGTGGCGGACATTTTAGCAGATTTCCCTTAAGGGAAATCAGCTATTGAGGTCGTACTCATGACGCGATTTTCGAAAATTTTCTTCAAATGTCCATCGATCCTACCCAGGAGATGACGAAAATGAGGTCCGTTCAAAATTATATATATATATCTATATATATATATATATATATATCTATATATATATATATATATCTATATATATATATCTATATATATATATATATATATATATATATATATATATATATATATATATATATATATATATTTGTCTGTTAACGCTCTAGCGGTCGCAATTTTTGTTTTATCGTTACGAAACTCGATATTTAACCGTTTTATGTAAAAAGACAGATCAAGTTCGTTAATGGCTGAAATCGGACCAGAGGGAGGGGGGTTTAGAGGGGGGGATATTCGAAAATTCAAAATATCTCCGTTATTATGCATCGGATCGAAAAATTGTATAGAATCAATCTTATTGCAAATTAAATTTACTATAAATGTTGTTATATACATTTATTCTCTATCTTTAATATTAACCGAGATATTTGCATTTTTATGAAGTCTGTGGTGGGGTATAGTTCGGATTATGTCGGCCATCTTCGTCATTTCTCGGCTCAGGCGGAGCTTCTTCTAACCTGGCGTTTTTAACCTTACCTTACCTTCCTTACTTTGTGAGATTTATGCAAATACGTTTTGTTCATCCGCCACCCCCCCCCCCTTCTTTAGTTCTTGGACTACTGAAATTTGAGTTATTAAAATATAAATTATTCTTACAATTCAGAAGCCGTTTCAGTTGGGTATTTATTTTAATTAACTGAAAGATTTCTCTATATCTAATCACGGTGGTATTGTGTTACCAGTATGCAGATTTCTCTATTGTAAAACTTCACAGGGGAAATCTGCTTAGTTTACGCAGCCCCTGCGTGGCGGACATTTTTTTTATTTGCCGGGACTAATTAGCGCGGGGGTTGAAAATATAGACAGATGCATTAGTTCGTTCGAAGGCCGGTTGGGGCGCTGGCGTCGGCTTTTCAGCCGTCAACAGCAGTAATGCCGTATGTGGTGGCAGGTAAACATGGAGGTTAAAGTGCTGTTATACACCGAGCTTTATAATTAAGCTGCCTGTGTCTGTATTATGTGTGAGCTGAGACATGACCGTCGCAGGGGAAGAGCCGAATATATCAACCAGCGACTTTCCGACTCCCTTCGCCATTCTACAGCAATGACATTAGCTTAGCCTGTTCGGGAGAAATGGAGGCATTGACGCCAGAGGAAGAGGATTTTAGCGGAAGATTGCTCCATCAGGTGACTTGCACACCTTTCAAAAAGTTATTTTCCACCTCGTTTTTCTATAAAAAATCTCTCACAACGAACAATCTCAAGACTATTACTTATATGGTCGCACTAGGATTCATTTTCCTACCAGTTTTATAACATATTTCACATATATTGCTCAATATCCTTTCTAATTTTTAATACACTTCTACTAAAGAAACATTATATGGGTTTAATCACCTTATGTAATTGTTAACTTCCTTGTGTTATGTGTTCTTAATGTAGTGTCATTTCAAAATAATTAATCTCTCTCTAGTATTACTTTTTTTTCATTTTTAAACAGTTGTGTACAAACAAATGATTAAATATCAAGAATATGACTCTGGAATAGTTGTCTAAATCCCTTTAACATATTTTTCACAATATAATTTTTTAAGTTGTCTTTAGGAATTAATGACAAAAGAATATAAAATTTCAACAAGAACATAGGTTTTTGAGTATCTTCAAATATTAGTTTGTTAGTCATGTTAGCTTAATTCTGTTTACTCATTAGGGGTGGGATATTTATATTGTCATTAAGGCTGACACCTTATACTATGGTTATCGCCTTTTCTGACACCCACATAATAATTTACACCTTCGGGTTTCATATTCATATTTAAGTCAAACGTATTTCACATTAAAGAGTCCAAATTCGTGTGCAGAAAATCACTGGCTCCTTCCATAATTTTAATTTTAACGTGTATTTGTCTCTATTGCCTTTATAAATCAACTGAGGGAGTATAATTTTTTTTTGGCATGAAAACTTTGTGTAAACAGATTATGATTTCTGATTTTCTTGAACTCTTTCTAGTTTTATTTTTTTTATTATGACACTTAATAAAGTTATATTTTAGAGGAGGCTTTGAAATATGAATCGTGTAAGATCAATCGAAACCTTATCCCTTTAATACCGCTTACTCAAGAGTTATGTAATTTATGATATCAGTATCGTCCTGTCGGCTTACTCCTTCCCTAGAGTATCAGTTTGTTCAGTGAGAATATTTCTGAAGATAACGATTTTCTCCTTATGAGACCACTTGACAACAACGCTTTGACATGACAATCTTGGAGGCAAGCATTAAAAATGTCAGATGTTTTGATTGTAGTTATTTGTTTTTTTCTGCGTGCATTTATTTTATTGTTTTGGTTATATTTATTTAATTCATTTTTGAGAAATAGGCTGGGAATAATATTCGCACATTTTGCCAAAATGTATACAGCACAATATTTCAAATTCAGCACACAATTTAAAAATATGTTTATATGTATATATAAATAAGTACATTAACTTTTACTGAAATTTATTGATATTTAAAAAAAAAAAACATGTGTCTAACTGATAAGAGTCTGGTATGTACTAACAAGCTTATCAGTTAAACAGTGTAAAATGCATGTTAAACGTTTTTAAAAATAGTCATGCTGCAATTAAAAAGGAATTCAGTTTTACAACATAGTTTGACATTTTAAACTTAAATGTCAACCGTGATGAGTTTGTCTTCTGCTTTGTGACGCCCTCTAAAAATAGTTTTATTACATTTTCATCTCTCGATGATAGTTGTTTTATCCAGTCAGAAAAAATAAAAAATATTTGTTATGGAAAAAAAAATGAGAATAACTATTACTTCACAATTTTTATTTTTAAAACCAAAGGATAACTATGAAAAAGTTTTCATCAATAAAAATAGATAGTTCCTTGAAAAATTTATTTATTTACTTCAAACTGCATAATAAAAATGATTGCTGTTATAAGTCATGTTTTGTTGTAATTTACTTTTGACAATTCTTAATTTAATCAATATTTTTGTTTATATTTATTTTTTAGGAGATTTCCCTCGAGGTAAATCTGCTATTCAGGTTGAACCTAGGGCACAATTCTTGAAGAATTTCTTTAAATATCCATAATCCTAGCTTCCGCTCAAGCAATCAAAATTTTTGATCGGTACCAAACTTGGTGCTTTGTATGTTTTATGTAAAACTAAAGATCAATGACTAAATGAGCTAATGGCTGAAATCGGATCAGTGAGGAATGGGGAAGGGCTTTCAAAAATTTGAAATATCTTGCATTATATGTCATTAGGAAAATTGTATAGAACCAATGTTTTGCAAATGTAATTTCCTATAAGGATGATTTTATTTATTTATTTTTTTTTTTATCTTCAATGTCATCTGAGATATTTTCATTTTTTGTTTTTAGGGTTATGTTAAGTCCCATCTTGTCCTAGTTTATTTGAAGCTTAAATACCATATATTGTTTTCATTGAACTTTTACTGTGTCCGACATGTGCAAATATTTTTAGTGTGCCATCATCATTTAAGATTTTACATTCTAAACTACATGTTTTTTATTTGGAATGCCACACTCGATATTTAACCCTTTCATGAAAAACTAAAGATTATCCAAAGTAATAAACTTGCTGCAATTGGGGGGTATGGGGGAGGGGTGTGGGTGATAGGGGAATAGTAGAAAATTTGTAATATCTCAGTTCCTATGAGTTGGACTAATAAATTTTATTTGACCAATGATGTTGGAATTTTAATTTTCTAACTATTGTTTTATACAAGTTTCCTCTGTCTTGAATATTAAGGGACCTCTGCATATTTGCCAAAAAACCAATAGGAAACAAAATATTTTTAATTTCCGGCCTCGCTTACAACCCCCACTCCTGCTTGTCCCTAGAAATGTTGGTACAGCTTATTATCATGGAGGAGTTAGTGCTAATTCACATACCGAGTTTTATTTAGTTCGGTTGAGTCTTTTGGCCCAAATTAAATTGACTGTCACTATAGTTTCTAGTGTATAACTCATTTATACTTTGGTATATGACAAAAGTTACTCTAAATAACTTAATAAATAACTATGTGCATATTTGCCGAAAAAGCTATTTTTAATTTCAGGCCTCCCTTATAACCCCCACTCCTATTGGTCTCAGAGAATATTAATATAACCTTTAGTCTGAATTGGGATACTAGTAATATACATACCAAGTTTCATAAAATTCAGTTCAGCCTTTATGCTTGAAAAGGTAACTAACAAACCAGCAACCAGACACCAAAGAAACAAATGCAGATATCGCGTCTATGACATGTGAAACATAAAAGTATTGTGAAATTTTGAGAAAAAAATCAATGTACAGACAGAGGTTACAATTATATATATATATATATATATATATATATATATATATATATATATATATATATATATTTATAGAGAGAGAGAGAGAGAGAGACAGATGTGATTGCATCTATAAGAAAATTTGTCCCTCAATACAGGCTGATACCTGTTAATAATCTAGTATATAGTTTATATATCCAATTGGTTTTACCAATAAAGATAAGGGTAAATAAAAAAACATTATTTAAATGTGTAACAAATGTATAATAAATCTATATTTAATATATGAAATATTTATAATTAACACCAATATAAAATTAAGAATTTAATTTACAATTTTATCATTGTTATTAATTCAAAATATTAGCATATACAAGACTAGAGAGAGAGAGTTTTATTTTATTAATATTTAAAAACAGACGAATAGGAATTTTTACAAAACCCTGGAGCTTCCCGAAGATCCTGCTAGGGCTGGCTCATTCCATAGAAATGTCTCCTTTATAGTTGTTCTGCATGTTGCCACATTCTTCAACCTCCAAATATGATTACTCGGCAAATACACTTTGCCCCTTGGAGTGCCCCATTCAGGGTTTCACAAATGGCTGCTAGAAGTGTTCCATCTCAAAGTATGTGTGCTTAGTTCTGAGACTCTTAGGTCTGCCTCTTCACTCCCTTCTGGGAGGTTATTCACAGGTTGCAAGTTCAATGCTTTTTTTCTTTGTATACTGCAGCTTACTTGTTTTTTGTGAAGTACTAAAAATATATCTATGAGAAACTCAACAAGTCTTTTATTATTTATACCCATAGTACCAGCAATAATAGCAAGTGACACCAAATAAACTACACTGATTTTGAGCGGTATACTGCCAGAGCAGGAAATTCAAATTAAAACACCCCTCTCCCCTCGCATACCAAAACCATTATGTCGTCTGTTCTATTTACATATTTTTTTTACAATATGTATATATATATATATTATTTTCTTTTATTTGATTTGTTTATTATTGCAGGCTGCCCTGTGGGACAATGCCGAGCTGCTGGAGGATTTACTCCGAGGGGATCAGCTGAGTAACATGAACAGTCAGGATTCATGGGGCAGGACTCCTCTACACGCTGCTGCCACTACAGACAATTCTACATGTCTCAGGATACTCCTACAAGCTGGTGGTATGATTTTCAGTTTTTATCATCTGATGTGGTTATACTCATATTCTCAGAGACAACAAGGATTTAAGGTCGTATAACGGAGTATGAAGTAGGTCCACACTAATGCCTATTTCATAAGCCAACAATTTTATAGAACACAAACATCTAAACAGAGCTCAATGAAACTCCATTTGTGGGCTAGTATTTGACCTCTTTGTATGGGTTAGTAACTTCTTTAATTATAAGCTGTATGAACAGTTTTAGAAACGAACAGGAGTTATAATGGAGGCTTGAAATGAAAAATCATGATATTTTGTTCCCTACCAATTTTTAGGCAATTGTTTACATAACAAAAGTTGTTTATTTTGTGATTTAATGTAAATTTTGTTAATGTACTTTTGTTCTATAACACATTATAAACAAGATGTGCACTAAGTACTGTAGAAGGGGTCAACAATTTAAGGGGCACAAATGGCTCCACAAAATTTAATTAAGCTGTCTTAATTTAGCACATGACCTAATTAGATTTAATTTAATATTCTTTGGTAGAACGGGAGTGGGGGTTGCATTGGCTAGAACTAAATAAGTGTAATATTTGTTTTTTGCCAAAAATTACATTGTTATTTAGAGTAACTTTTACTAAATATCTTTTTGTTGTATAACAATTTATAAAGCAAGTAAATTGCATAGAAATATTATTGTAGTCAACAATTCTTTCCCACTGAAGGATTAAACTTGGTACCTGGTACCTCGCCTCGGTAGATTATCGCACTTTCACATAAATCCCCTAGGTTATACACTCGTTAGTGTTAGCCGTATTATGGCAGAATGAATACATAAAATTATAGTCACTTCTGCTCCACCTCTCACAACCTCACATTGGTTTATTTTTACATGTGATTTGATTCTTATATTTTGTATACTTGTGAGGCATCAATTGGATATGAAACTAGTTGAGCGGTAAAATGATTATATAAAAATTTGAATTTTTTATGACAGAGTATAGTTTGGTTTTGGCTACAGAAGTGCTCAATAAATTATAATTTGAGTGTATTTTGTTGTGTTTACAGTTTTGACACCTTTGGTATCCTTATTCTAAAATTGTGTAGGTCAACAACTGTAGGACACTGAATTTTCTATGATTGATTCTATAACATTTTTCGATTCAACTCATTATAGCTGAGTTATTTTGAATTTTACCCCATTAAACTCCCTCCTCTCTTCCTTGGCCGATTTCAGCCATTACGAATAACATCGTTACTGTTGAACGAAATGTCACTGCACAAAATATTTAAATGTATATCACATAGTAAAGGTCCTTCATAAACAATTATTTAGAATTTAAGGTAGGAATGAGGCTTTTAATGATATATTGGCTCATTGTTAACGTCATTGGACTAAAAGTGGCGGTTAACTGAAACTAAAAACAAAAACTTACAAAAAAACTCGTTTAATATTCTATAAACGAAAAAAAACAGAAAATTAAATTTATAATATTGATTGTATTTTGATTTTCACATAATAACAGATATTTCAAACTTCTATCCTCCTGCTGGTCCAATTTATTACATAAATATCATGTTATACATTCCAATTATGTAAAACATTTAAATATTGAGTTTTGTATTAATGAAACAAAAAATGTGACCACTAGAATGTTAACTTAAAACCCAATATATGTATATATATATATATATATATATATATATATATATATATATATATATATATTGGTTTTTCATTATCTCCTGGGTAAGATCGATGTCCATTTTTTGATCCAACATAATACCAGAGTTATTTTGCATTTTTTGATTTCTCACTTCTCCCTGGTGTGTCAGGCCTTAACGAACTTGACCTTTAAGTTTTAAATGGAAATTATCAAATTTAGCAACATTAAAAAAAATATGCAACTGCTAGAGAGGTAACAAATGTATGCGTGTGCTTGCTTGCAATTTTGTACTGACCTCATTTTCGCCATCTCTTAGGTTGGCTCAATGGATATTTGTACTACCTCAATAGCTAATTTCTCTTAAGCGAAAGCTGCTAAAATCTTAGTTCTACAATATATGTGGAACATGAAATGCAATTACATAGTATTGTCTCTATATTTTGAATTCAACTGTGTACTGGCATGTTTTCAATGGATTGTTTCTATACTTTAAAGTAACCACATCCATTAAAGGTATGTGTTGACCCTTAAATGTATTCAGTTACAAAATCATTACAAATCATGAGCATTGTTTTACCTTATTCTCAATTACATTATCTCAATATTTTTTTTATTATGTTACATTCACGAATGGAATTTCATATTCTTATATTTAATGGTCCTCTGAGATGCAGGATATTTTGGCTTTTTGTTCTTGTTGTTTCTTTTAATGAGGTACTCACAAAATATCTTAAGGGGTACTTAAAAGCGAGGTTACTCATTACTTTAATGAGTGGATTTCCTTTTTTCTTTTTAATTATTTGAGGTTATATTATTTTTGTTTTGGTTTCCATAACTCAGTTTATCATTCCCATCTATATTTACTCTATACCTCATCTATTTTATTTCTATTAAATTAATTAAGTATTTTATCATCCTAATAATCAATAAATATTTGTATCTATAAAAATTTGAATGTTTGCTTACGGAACGTTCTATTATAAAGGAGTAAGATGATTAGGTAGTGGTTGTGATTTTGAGCGTTTGAGAAGGAACCCGGAAACAGCTGGTACCGGGAGGGTTGAACGGATAGGAGAAAACGAAAAAAGAAAGGATAGGGATAATAGGAGAGATGAGAAGAGAAGATGAAAGCAGCCATAACCTGGCTGGGGCATGATTACAGAAGGAAGACTAGGCTAAACTAATGCTAACCTATACTAAAGACTACCTACACTAGTGCCGAAAGGTGGGGGGTGGTGGTAAAATTGTGATGAGCATATATATATATATATATATATATATATATATATATATATAGTTTGTAATGGACCCCTCCCCATTAATTTCCCTTATGGATCCTACTGCACTGGGAATGATGCTAGGATATCGATATGGTACAGGTCTGATTAGTTAGGGTCACTCTAGATATTCGCATTCATTGTATTATCATATTTCTCATAATTTTATCTCTATTCTTTCCACTGTGCCTAATTTCTAAATCTCATTCTCATCATAATACATTTTTGTGTTTCAGCTGATCCTAACATTCCATGCGGTCCTAGAGGAGACAGTAGGGTATGTATTTAATTTTATATACTTGTACATTATTTGTGAATATTATTGTATTTTTGATTTGACTCATAAACTACCAAGTATGTCTTAAATTATAAATCTTGTGGCGAAATTTCAAATAAACGATGAAGGTCATTCTCTCTCAGTTTTTAATGATTGTTTATTCCATTATGGCAATATATATATATATATATATATAAAAAAATTGTAATCTCTGTCTGTATATTGATTTTTTTCTTGATATTTCACCATATTTTATCGTTCCACGTGGAATTGAAACGATATCAATAATTTTTGGCTTTTTTGTCTGTTTGTTACCATTTCACACCTAAACTACTGAACCAAATTTTGTGAAACTTGGTATGTTTAACCCAATTAGACTAATATTCTGAGACGAACAGAAGTGCGGGTTATAAGCAAGGCCTGAAGTGATAAATGGTTGTATTTAGTTTCCTATTGGTTTTTTTAGCAAATGTACACGTAATAAGAGTTGTTTACTTTGGTATTTAGAGTAACTTTTGTTGTGTACACTTTTGTCATATAATTACAATGGATAGATATATTTGACTATTAATGCTCTGGCGGTCATAATTTTTGTCGGATTTTCGAAAATTTGAAATATCTCTGTTAATATACGTTGGATCAAAAAATTGTAGTGTACCAATCTTATTGTAATGTAAATTTATTATAAATATTGTTATATACATTTAGTCTATATCTTGAATATTAACCAAGATTTTTGCATTTTTCAGTTTTCAGCAAACCCCTACTCCTACTCGTCACATAAGCAATACTCTGTTATATAGTAGACTACTTTATTCAAAGCTTAAATTTCAAATATTGTTTTCAAGAAACCTTTATTATACGAGATACATTTAAGGAAAGCCTTCCTTAAATATTGTTCTGTTAATCCCTCCTCCCCATCTTAAGTTTTTGGATCACTAAAATTTGAGTGTTTGAATATTGAGATAAAAACTATTCTGATTCATTATAAATTAAATTACTTGATATAGTAAATAGTTTTCAATAAAATTAATATGTTATATTCAAATATATTTTAGTTGTTGTTTTTCTTTCTGGTGAAAAATATTTCTATCTATCTGTTCAGGCCTGAAATGTTGGCTAACTTGTTTGTTTAGACTTCAGCCACTTTCTGTTGTGGATGTTATTGAAATTGACTGAAAGATTTCTCATTACCGTTTGCATTTATTCATTTAATATTCATGTTTTTAACTCTTACTAGTATGTAGATTTATTTATTGTAGAACTTCGCGTGCGAAATCTGCTTAGTTTATGCAGACCCTCCGTGACAGACTTTCTTTATCTACTGCTTTCATACGTTTTTGGCATTAACTAAAATTTCCACCTCGTCAAAATTAAATTTATGCTTAAATGTCAAAGAAGGGTCTATCAAAGATGTTCTATTTTGTAAGTTATCGACATTTCTGCAATGCTGTTTCAATCTTTTCCTTGAGGCCTGCAGTGATTTACAGACAGAACAATTTATTTTATAAGCATTGTATTTTATTTCCTTGTCTTTCAGTTTAGTTAGTTGTTATCTTTTGTACGACTGAAACTTGTACTTATTTTATCCCCGCATGTCCAGGCTATTGGTCCAATGTCCTTACAGAGTTTCTTAATGTGCTTTGCTATTGCTGTGTTCTAACCAAGCTTCTCGGATAAGCAGCTAAGCTCACAGCCCTCTCCTACTTTTCTCCCATTATGAATTACTTCTGTTTGCTAGTTTCTTAATATCATATTAATTTCTACCCTCATTTCATGAAGGCTGGAATTCCATGACATCACTTTCCAGAGTAGGTTACAAACCTCTTTCCATGTTAGATTTTCTGGACCCTTTCCCCAGTCCGATTGCTACTTTTAACAGACTTGATTTTAGCAGATTTCCCTTGGGGGAAATCAGCTATTGAGGTAGTACTCATTACACGTTTTTCAAAAATTTTCTTCAAATGTCCATTGATCATACCCAGATGCTGATGTAAATGAGGTCTGTTCAAAATTGTGTATATTTGTATATATATATATATAGTGTTGTTTTTTGGAATTTTGGTAAGTGTTGGTGAAAAAATCTTAGTTCATTCCAATATTTCGAGAATATTTATTTTCTCTTCTTCAGGGCAAGACTAAAGATACTTAAAAACTATTGTACCTAACTTTAGCACTTCTGGTTACATAAGAAGTACTCACACTAGTTAGACAGGAGAGTACTTCTAATGTAACCAGAAGTGCTACAGTCTATCGTAAGTTTAGTTTTTACAACTTCATCTCATCTATTGTTACGTTTGATGAATGGTCACACTCTTATACAAGGCTTTAGATCTCACTTATTATTTTCTGCTGTTGTAAACCAATATTTCTGCCATTACTTTAATGTTGTCTGTAGTATTTGTAAATGTTAGTCTGTTAGGGTCAGTCAGTCAGAAGATTGTCTCTGGGTATCATGTTTGGCGAGTTTGTTTATTATTATTTACGTCGACTTTATGCTACTAGGCTAATCGGGACGGGTTATCTACAGGTTACCATCCTTTTCTAGCCAGGGTGGCCCTAAGGAGTTTATTTAATGAGTCCGTCACTAAATAAATTTCTACTGCCCAGGGCGGGAATCGAACCCACCACTCTAGGTCTACCACGCGAGATTAAGACCAACGCCTTAACCCGCACGGCCAACCTGAGCCCCTGTTTGGCGAGTTTGTTTATCCAGATTGTTGTACGTCCAATGTTTTCATGTCCTGGAACCCACGTCATTATCACTTTTGTCTTTAGTTTTGAAATTTGTTCTAGAATATGAATAATTTAGGGATGAGTGTTGTAAATATCTTTGAAGGAAAGTAAACAACCTAATAAATTATTATAAATTTTATCTAATTGATTAGTAAACTTTGATGTATTTTTTTTCATAAGTATCTTATTTTGTGTTTTCATTGCTGTTTTCAATTATTCCAGACGCCGCTGCACGTGTGTTCCGAGCATGGATTTGTGAACAATATCATCCTCCTCGTTCAAAATGGTGCTGATCTTATGGCCAAAGACGCCAACGGTCTGACCGCTCTCGACATTGCTGAGAAGTCTGAACATGCCGAGTGTATGAAGATTTTAAAAAAAGCTGCAGGTACCAAATATAATTACAGAGCTTCATTTTAAATCATATAATGCTACCGACTGATAAATCAGTGCATGGTTTTTTATGCCAAGAATGCTATGAACTGATAAATCAGTGCATGGTTTTTTATGCCAAGAATACTATGAACTGATAAATCAGTCCGGGGTTTTTATTCTAAGAATGCTATGAACTGATAAATCAGTGTGGGTTTTCCTATGCCAAAAATGCTAAGGACTGATAAATTAGTCCGGTGTTTTTTATTCCAAGAATGCTACAGTCTGATAAATCAGTATGGGTTTATTATGCCAAGAATGCTATGGTCTGATAAATCAGTATGGGTTTTTATGCCAAAAATGCTACGGACTGATAAATTAGTCCGGTGTTTTTTATTCCAAGAATGCTACAGTCTGATAAATCAGTATGGGTTTATTATGCCAAGAATGCTACGAACTGATAAATCAGTCCGGGATTTTTTATGCCAAGAATGCTATGGTCTAATAAATCAGTATGGGTTTTTATGCCAAGAATGCTACGGTCTGATAAATCAGTATGGGTTTTTATGCCAAAAATGCTACTTATTGATAAAGTAGTCCGGGTTTTTCTTTGTGCCAAGAATGCTGCCGACTGTGTTTAGCAGTTGATTCCTGTAAGCTATTAGTTCTTCCTCTATTGCCATCTGTTGACTTTTTATAGAAGCTGCCATGCCCTTCAAAGCTGATAGATGGCATAGGGATTTACTTTTCTCATTTTTAGCTTCTCTATACTGTGATTCCCTTTATTTGTACTGTGCACATTTTTCAATCTCAAGTACCATTACTCATTACCTGCAATTTACCATAGCATATTTAGTCAGTATATTTTCTGCTTTTTAAGTGAACAGTTGAGTGCTTGAAAATGTTGGGAAAACAATTTTTTTTCTGATGAAGAAATTTTGTTGTTTTTTTTTTGGGTCCTAGTGAATGTGAAAGTGATTCCTCTTCGGATGGGGATCCTGATAATATACACTGAAATGTGTCCGTTGGCGAAATGCCTTGGACTATTGGAGTTTCTAATACAAGAAATTGAATTATATGGAAAGTGTTAGAACATAAAAAAATAATTCTGTCATGCAGGAGCTACGTTAGCTAAGCAGATTTCGCACGATCATTTCAATAATCTGCTTAGTAAAACCATGGGTATAGTATAGGGAAATTCTGGACTTATTTGTCAGTCCGTGGCAGTCTTGGCATAAAAAAAACCGGAGTGATTTATCAATCCGTAGCATTCTTGGCATAAAAATCCCCGGACTGATTTATCAATCCGTAGCATTCTTGGCATAAAAAAACCTGGACTGATTTATCAATCCGTAGCATTCTTGGCATAAAAATCCAACCGCTGGAGCAGATAGCCAAAATCCTCAGAAAAACTCTATATGTAAATTAGCATTAATTTTTCCATGATTATAAGCTATTTTGAATTTGTTAGTTTCAAACAAGAGTGGGGGTTATAAGAGAGGCCTGAATAAAAAATTCGTGATATTTCATTTTCAATTTGTTTTTTGGCAAACGTGCATATAACAAAATTTGTTTTTGGTGTTATTAAAAGCAGCTTTTGTTTTAAACATAATCTTAAATTTAATATCCTAATCGCTTGAAATATCATGCAGGACGCCTGTCGGGTTAATATATTGTTTCGTTTTATTACCAAAACCAGTAATAAACGTTTTTTTTTAATAAGAGTTCTTTTTGGATTGCAAAATTAAATACTCACAAGTTTCACAGTTTCTATCACTGCACAATTTATTTAACAAAGCTCAATTCACTTGGATAATTATTCTTAATTACTACTCACAGCATACACTGATAGCGTCGCTGTTCTTCAGATTACACAGTCCAATAATTCACTCACGGTCACTGAAACTCACAACAAAGACGGCACTGCACTGTCTTAAACACGACACAACACTGTTCTTCACAGTCAAGACATAAATTCCATTAAAACCTGAAAACCAAATTTTCACCAAAATGATGGTTGGAGGATTCTAAACTCTAATCTCATCAGCATCTCACTTATCATTTTGTTTCATTATAATCAACTTAAGCTGTTGATCGAGTGGATAACTAATAACTAGTTTTAAAATTAAGTAGGCTATTATTAGTATAATTTTGACGGGTGCTGAAAGTTATTATTTACAGCATTGGGAGATTAAAATAAGCAGTACTTAATTAATGTGCAGGCTTGTTGAGTACAAGGTCAAACTCCCTGTCCTTGTTGGGATTATTTTTATTAAAAGTGAAAGCCTTCAATTTCATGAAATAATTTACATACTCCTTACAGTGTCTAACAAGTTTTTTCCCCTGATACCGTTTCGGATTGCAGCTGTAATGAATTTCTAGAGGTTATGTAACTTAAGCTGTAGAGAATATATTTCCATCCATAAATATTATTGAAGTGGTTGCTACATTTTTTCCTACCGCTACCTATTAGCGGTACTTTTCAGAAAAAAAGAGCTATTGAGGTCGCTCACAAAATTGCATAAACTAGTTCCGATCTAGAATTAATTACCCTTCATCAATCTTTGATTTCATCTTTCAAGACCTGTAGAATCTGAATCTTCCATTAAAAAAAAAAAATCAGTTTTGTCCTATCGAAATAGAATTTCTTTTTTACAGGAGTGTTAATTTCAGAACTGTACCTGTACCAAGTGGAGAAAAACCTTGAAGAAACAATTTGTTATCATGAAAATGTTTATGTAATTCAATGAACTAAATGAATCACATTTGTCTCATTTTCTATACATTTCTTCAATTACAGGCTCAGTATTTTGGGTTGTGTCAAATATAAACATTTTTATCTAAGAGATCAAATATTTCTCCGATAACTGATTCTAATTGAGAAAACATGAGACTCAAATTGTTTAGAATTTTAAATGAATCCTGTTAATGTAATTGGTTTACCAAAGTGGCTCAGGTTAGCCTTTTGAGTTAAACCGTTGGACTTAATCTCACTTGGTAAGCATAGCATCATGAGTTCGAGCAATAGGAATTTATTTAGTGACCAACTCATCAAATGAAAAGGGTGGTAACTTGTAGATAACCCGTCCCAATTTGCTGTAGTAACACAAATTGGACATTAATAATTAATCAGAACAGGGCACCTGACCTCCCTCGACATAGCTGAGGTTGGAACTTGCCGAATGTATAAAGATTTAAAAAAATGATTTAATCTCACTTGTTAAGCCGGTTCGAGCAGTAGGAATTTATTTAGTGATGAACTCATTAAATAAAATCCTTAGCCCCACTCTGGCTAGAAAAGGGTGGCAATCTGTAGATAACCCGTCCCAATTAGCTGTAGTAGCACAAACTGGACATTAATAATGAATCTGAGCAGGGCAATTTCTATTTTTTTTTTTTTTTTTTTTTTTATTATGTTTCATTTTCTCATGAAATGTGAGATTAAGTAATTAATATCCTATTATGCAAGAATGGAATACATTTTTAATCCTAGTCGAAGTTTGAATTAATTTAATATGGAAAGCCTGGAGAAACCAGATATCTTATTTGCTCACTAGCTCTGGCGACCCACATTTGTTTTGCACTCCCTCTCAAAGCTGGGCTCTTATGCAATTTTCCTTGCATAATGCATTTTTTCAAGCTGGTCAGTCGTCACCTTTGGTTTTCCAGTACCAGTTTTCTGAACCCGGTCTTTGAAATTTATTTACTGTTTACCTCATCTGCAGATACTGCTGAAATTATTGTGTTTTTCCTTGTCCTTTTTTTCCTGCTCGCATGTTCCTTTCCAATGTTGTGAAAGACATGAATTTATTATTTGTTTGCTATCCCCATGTTTTGAATGATGGAAACCTTTATTTGCTACATATATACTTATTTACAGTTTTATTTATTTTATTTTTTATACTTCAATTGCAAAGTTGTCTAAGCAAGGTTTATTGAGTTTGTCTGAGCATAGTTTTGTTCATTTATTTTTCTGCAAGCCAATCCAGGTAATGCACTTGTCCTAACTGCTTCCATTCTCTTTTAGCATATTTCCCATTTCGAAATTAACCTATTGAGGTTGTACTCATGACACGATTCTCGAAAAAATTTCCTCGAATATCCATCAATCCAACCTAGTAGATGATGAAAATTAGGTCCGTTCAAAATTTTATATATATATATATATATATATATATATATATATATATATATATATTTGTCTGTTACTGCTCTAATGGTCGCAACTTTTGTTTAATCATTACTAATCTCTATTTATAAGTATTTCATGTAAAATTAAATATCAAGTTTGTTAAAGCTGAAATCCAAATAGAGGGGAGGAATTTTGAAAATTCAAAATATCTTTGTTATTATAGCCATATTGAAAAATGGTGTAGAACCAATCTTAATACATATGTAATTGTTTATAAATGTTATGTACATATTTTCTGTATCATAGATATTAACCGAGATATTTTCATTATTTAGTTTTCACCCTTCAGTTAACCCCCATTCCCACTTATGTCATATTAACAATAAGCTATTATATTGTGAATCATATTATTTTATTTGTAATTACTAAATATTGTTTTCATTGAACTTATACTGTGCGAGATACGTTCAAATTTGTGTGATGCCGCCATCAATTAAGATTTTACATTCTTGTCTCTAAAATGTTTGTTTAATCCATATCATACTTGATATTTAACTGTTTCAGTCAATACTAATAATACTATTTGTTATTGGCTGAAATTGGACGTGGAATAGTTTGGGTTTTTGGGAGGGGGGGGCTTCAAAAATTCAAAATATCTCTTGTTATAATGAGTTGGATCAAAAAATGTAGAACTAATCTTGATAAACTACAGATGCTCTACAATTGTTGTTCTATGCATTTTTTTGTAACTCAAGTATTAAGCGACTTATTCGTACTTTCTTGTTTGAAGCCTTCAGTATATATATATATATATATATATATATATATATATATATATATATATATATATATATATAGAGAGAGAGAGAGAGAGAGAGAGAGAGAGAGAGAGAATAAGTGATGAGATGAAATCACAAGTGTGTTATACCAGAACATGAGAAATCTACTTATTTTATGCAGCCTCTGCATGATAGACTTTTTTATTTTCAAATGGTCCTCGCATCCAGATAGCTCCTCCGCAGGTTGTTCCCATTTCTTCATCCCAGCTGTATTTTTGTCATCCTCTGTTTCTTTTCTCTGTTCTTGGGCACCATTCCAATAAGAGTTCTTACCAGCTGTCGTTACCCCTTCTTACAACGTGACCAGCCCACCTCCACTTCCTGTGATGTATATTAGCCTCACTATCTGGTAAGCATTCTTGCTTTCCTAATCCATGAATTAGTCTTCCTTTCCTGTCTTGTTATCCCTAACATATACCTTTTCATGGATATTTCAACTGTTCTGACCTTTATACTATTTGTTTCATCACTGCTAATTTCTCACAGCCATAACTTTAGACAGGAAAAATCTGAATTTCCTTTATGCCACAACCAACCCACTATTTGATAAACATACAATTTGGAGTAATAGAAAATTTCACTTAAGAAAAATCTGATCTTGAGGTTGAACTCATGTCATGATTTTCGAAAAATTTCTTCAAATATACATACTTAACAGTTACCGCTCTAGCAGCCTCTATTTTTGTTTGATCATTTTCAAACTCGATATATAAGCAATTCATGCTAAACTAAAAATCTTACTTTACTACTACGATATTTACTAGTTGCGACACATGGAAGTACTTTGTGCGATGACATCGTCACTTAAGATTTACTTCTTAATTGACTCTGTTGAAATTCTATAATATTTCATTTTCTTCACAATAACATGGTTGTGCACAAAGAAAACCCAAGGGACCTCTTTGAATTAATGAATGTAATTGTATTTGAAGTTACCAATTTGTTACACTACCCCCAGTTCCAATTAACATTTTAAGAGTCTTGTTGAACATAATATATATGGAATTGTTTTCAATGATGTTCGTTTTGGAACGAAACATATTAAAAGATCAATAAAAAAATTAGTATAATATTGAAAATAATTGTACATCAATTATCGTTATTATTTCCATCAAACTGCATTGGAATTCCAATATTGTTATTTATTTATTAGTGCTCATATATACATAATACTCAAGTAGGGCCAAATTTAAATTTAATATTTGGCTGCCTACACGTGGTACAAAATAATTATTTGCTTCCCAATGTGGACCATAAAGATTGAAACCATTTTAACACACACACACACATATATACATACATATATATATATATATATATATATATATATATATATATATATATATATATGAAGACCACAGGCAAAGAACATTATAAGTCAATTTTTTTCAAAAATGAGGTTTTCGCGCTATCTAGTAGCTAAGGCCGAGTTCTACAACCTAGTCTACTCATCAAGGGGAAAGAACTTTCTGTGTCACTGTTATTAAAGCTTGAAAAAATCATATACAGGGAAATATCATTCTATGTTCAACCATCTGATTGATTTACAGTGGAAGAATATTCTATGACACTATCAGCTGTTCAAGTTACTTTGAAATAACATTCTATGTTTAACATAACCTCTCAGTTTTAGGTACTTTGTTGTCAGTGATTGTGGGTTGTTTAAGTCAATTCATTGAATTTTAACTTATTATTAATAGTGGATAGTTATCAAAATGAGTGATAACGACGAAAATATTACTGCAATGGCAACAACAAAGAAGAAATATGGAAGAATATCAGACGCGTGCCATGTCACACATGCCTGGTGATCCGTAAGCGATTTAAATGCTTTGAAACAATCAAAGAAAAGGAAAGAGACGAACTATTGAAACAATTTAATCTAATGGTGGACTACAATAAACAAATGGAACATTTAACCGGACTTATTAGTATTTTACCGATCAAACAGCGTAGGCCTCGAGTGAATGAAGAGGATTCTACTTCTCTTAAAGAATTCTCTTATGAATACAAGGTAAGGATTTTGACAGATGGGAAAGTCAATGAAATCACTGTCTGTCAAAAAGCATTCATATCATATCATGGAATTACAAATCAAACAACTAATACGATTAAAAAAATCTCTGAATACCACTGGAAAAGCCCCAGTTGATCAACGAGGTAAACACAAAAACAGAAAACATTCGAAACCAAAAGAAACACTGGATAAGGTCCACGAACATCTTTCTTCTTTAAAGGGACAAAAATCAGACTACAGTTTGAAAAAAACCCAGTAAAGAGTACCTCTCTGAAGATCTAAACATTAATAAGTTTTATAAAATGTATTCTGAATAATATCCAAATAATCCAGTATCATACGAATTCTACAGAAATGTGTTCAACACCGAATATAATTTTGCCTTTGGATACCCAAGAAAAGATTCGTGCTCTAAATGTGATGAGTTCAAAGCTAGGAAGGAAAATCTTGAAATGGGAAATACAGACCTTTTTTAGATTGACTTTTTTAATGTGTTCTTATGTAAAGTTTATAAATTCCCAATAACCTATGTATGAACATAGAATGTTATTTCCATGTTTCAACTGACTTAGACTGTTTTTTCACTGTTTTTATGACATTATGTTTGATTTATTTATTTTTTAATATAACCAAAAATGGAGATTGAACAGTTTTATTTCGAATTTAAATCTATTTGATCAGTTCAAAAAAAATGTATTGTTCAATAAATATCAATTCTCAATTTTCATATGACGTTTCAAAAACTAATTTTCAATTTACTCAAAAGTAAGAAAAAGTGACTTAGAATGTTCTTTGCCTGGGGTCTTCATATATATATATATATATATATATATATATATATATATATACACACATACAGAATGCTACAAAAAAATCACACTTAAAAACACAATTACTTTCTGACACAATTAATACATGGCAACAGAAATGGTATATGACTACGAAAGGACAACATCTGAAACTATTTATTCCAGACATTAAAGAGCACTTAGGATGAAAATTAATATCAACAGACTATTACTTAACACAATTATTAGCTGGACACGAAACAACAAACTCTTATTTTAATCGTTTTGGCCTAACAGATCAACCAAGATGTTACTGCAGAACAGACATACAGACACTTGCTCTATGATTGCAGACTACTAACGGACCAAAGAGAAAACTTTAAAACCCAATTAAAATGCCGACAAGATTACTGGCCTGTTGAGGGAAAATTTTTATTTTATAAGCACAATAAACAATTAAAACAATTTTCTGAAGAAATGTATAACTACCTGAACTATTTAAAACTGAAATACAGTTTAATTAATTACTTATCCATCATTGAATCCCAAATTTGTTTTTGTTTTTCTTTTCTTTTTCTTTCTGTTGTAAATAATTTTATTTTACAAATATTTTATTTTATTCATAGTTAAAAAAATGTTATGTATCAAGCACACCTTATGTACACATTGTTGCATGGGACGTGTGCCTAATAAACTCCCTTCCTATAGGCTTACTTCAAGAAGGAAATATATATATATATATATATATATATATATATATATATATATATATATATATATGTATATATATATATATAGTGGCTTTGCAACCTAAAAAGAGAGCAAGTTTATATATTATATATATTTCTTTTGAATAAATATCTTGAATTCCCCAAAACCAGTTTAGGATATTAATGGAGTAGGAGAGGGCAGTTCAACATCCTCTTCCCATAAGGCTATCAGAACCTGTTTGACATTCCCCTGAGAATCTACTTACTTCCTATTCATTCACCTCAGCTCTAGGCCAACATTTTTTGCTTTCCTCGTGCCCACTCCAAGCAAGCGCATGTAATTACACTCCGTTAATTATTATGCAGAAATGTATGGGTTTTTGTCGTCTTTAAGTAAAAATTAATTAATTAATTTTAATCATTCGTGCTAATAATTTATATTTACACTAAATAATTCATAATTATCACTTTTTATTTATCTGTATTTTTATTCGTATGAAATAATTAGCTAACAGGTAAATATATTAACCCTAATTTAAATATTTTGCTAATTTATAAAAACTAGCTCCAAACTCATTTATTATTTATTGCCTTTTACTTATAATTGTACATGACATCTTAATCTATAAAATAAAATGAAAAATAGGAATTTTTATAACTATAAATTAGCTTTATAAACTTTTTCTATCAGGGAGTTTATTCTTTCAGAAACTTTTTTTCTCCCACCTAGAAATTTGGTTCATATTATTTTAAATTATTAATTTATAAAAACTGTGTATTTTTACAATCTATAAAAATGCTACTTTTTTAAAACACCACTAAATTTGGAATATTTCATAAAAGTGGTTTATTATCAAATATAACAAGTTTTTAAGTTCAATAAAAATTAATTGCATGTGTACATAAATATTTGCTGATGGGCATCGAGCATATTCTTCTTTTCATACTCCTCTAATTTTTTTGTATTTAAGACAAATCAAAAGGTTAAAAAAGACAATTATTAAATATATATGTTTTAGCATGTATGAGTGTTTCAAATCCTTTATTTGCTCTTAAATTTGAATTATTTATATTCTTCAAATTTTAACTATATTTTGAAAATGTGTAATTGCTATTTCACATTTCATTAAACAGGAATCAAGGTTTGACTTAATAATTACTCAGTCAAAACATTTATGTTTTTTAAACATCTATTTAATAAAACAAGATATTTTCTGTAACATTCATTATTTTATTGAAATATATGTTCAATATTAGAGTGAATATCTTTATTTTGTACAATCCTTTTTTCTATTAAATATACAAGTTTCTGATCTCTAAATAAATCAGTTATACGTGAACACAACTATTTGAGAATGACCCTAGAACATATTCTTTTCCTCTACTTAATAATAATAAAAACCAGAAGGTTAAAAAAAGTCAGTTATTATATAAATATAATTAGCATATATGAGTCTTTCAGGTTAAATCTGAATTATTAATATTTTTTCTCAACTCTCTTTTGAAAAGGCCTATTTTTTATTTCATAACAAGAATCAACACCTTTAATAATATCTGCCAGAAAAAAAAGTGTAATTGGGTTTATATTTAATAGAACAAAATATTTTCTACGACATTCCAAAAATATTTAAAAACATGTTGAATTTTCTATTGGAAATTTCTACTTTGTGTAATATTTTTTTTCCATTTGTTTTCTTAAATATATACATTTATTTCATTGAAAAAACAAAAAACAAAATAAAAAGTATTGTTGAGTTGCTTATTATCAAAACCTTGTAAAAGCCAAAACAAATGAATTTTAGTGTAATAATTTCCTAGTTATGTAAAAGTTGCTTTATTTCTTATATTTCATAAAACTGAATATATTCTACACTTGAAATTGTAATTTATATTAAATAAAAAATAAATTATCTAGTTTGAAGTTTAAATTATCGACTAAATTTTGCTATAGTGCATTGTAAAATATTTGTGAATTTCATAAAATATAGTGAACTGTTTATATCATGAGCTTTGCAACTACAGTAAATATGTATATATGCGCTATATATATTTCATAATGAGCATATTTTGATTAAGTTGCTTTCACAGTTCTAAATGTTTATATCTTAATAGAATTAGAAATTTACTTTTGTTGCAAAGTTCATGAAATAAATAAAATAAAAAAAGACAATTTTAACTGTGGAGATAGCCAATAAAAGCCATTTTAAAAAAAAATTATTTCATGACCTTTGCAATAAAAGCAAAATTCAAATTTTCTTGATATTAAAAAAAAAAATATAATTGTGAAGACAGCTTATAACAAAGTAATATTTAGGCAATAGATTCTCCAATTGTGGTAGTAGTCATTTTTATACAATATAAAAAGTCCTTTAAATCTTATGTTAAATCAAAATATTCAACTGTGAAATGTTTTGAATAAATATTAATTAGTAATATTAAACATTGGTTATTGTTTTAAAAGTCATGCACTGTAAAGTATATTCTTTTTTACAGAGTTTGAAATAAAATTCTGTAGATAAATAATTTAGACATCAGTTGTAATACAAGATAGGTATTGTTTTTTTTTTTTCTTTTTCTTACATTAATGAATATATTAAAAAATATTATTAGTTACTGAATTTAAAATGATAGTAGAGGGGGAGAGAGTATTATATAAGATGTATTTGTTCTATTTGTAGTAGGTGGAGGAAAGGCTAAGTGAGTGCTGATGGTTACCTAACCAGTAGTTTGAGTAGTGTGTGTGTGCGTGTGCCATGTGCCTCTCACCTGTAGCATCCAGCCCGATGCCTCTAATAAATTAAGCCAATAACAAATTTGCGTATATTGATTCTGGTTATGTAATAGAAGCCGCTTTTCCTCCTCAAGGACGACCGGGTATTATATTGTTTTTGTGTGTGTGTGTTTAGCCCTCAATTAGACTTCCGTCCTGCGTTACTCCTAGTTCCCCAGATTTGGGTCTGTGGTGAGGCCTGTTAGCTGGCTACTGGGCAGTCTCATGGATCTCCCTCCCTCTCTCTTCCACTCATTCACACCCCCTCCCCTTTCTCTCTTTCTCCTGGACAATCTCCAGTCACTCATCTGCCTTCACTAGTGCAGCGTGCTTGTCTCTTCCAATTGTCGGAACATTTAAATGAGCGATGATATAATGTTAGGGATTGATATCAAGAAGAAAGCGAATCGATTCCCTTCTATTGACTGTGGCGTGGACGTTCTAAATGATTTGGCTTCCGTCGAGTTTGGTCTAAGTGCCTGTACGTTTTTTGTTGATGATTTGCCACCAGGAATTGGTAACATTTTTACTTATATTTATATACCATTTTTATTTTTGGGTAATAATATTTTTGTTTCGTCGTTTTTAAAATATTATATTTAATTCAGACATAAACATTATATTTATACAACATTTGTGTACAGAAAAACTATTTTGTATTTCATGTAAAATAATTATTATAAATAACCCACTCCACTATACATAGCATCAAAAGACGTGATGCACAAGTGGAGAGAATTAAATCAATTTACTCCCTCAATTCAGGGATACTCAACTGAGGAAAATAATATAAAAATTGGGAATGGCCCTAGAGCATATAACTTTCATACTCTTCTTTTTTTACATTTAACAAAAACCAAAACATAGAGAATAAAAATAAATTAGAAAATATATATGTTCATATCTGAGCTATTTCATTATTATATTTCATATAATTTATTTACTGTGCCTCAAGAACACTTAGCTGTGACAAAATTTATCATGACAATTACTCTCTGAATAGATAATTATTTTTGTTTATATTGAGCAGGAAGGGGTTTACCCACACTCATTATTGTTAAAATATTTAAATTTTTAAATACTGAGAAATTTTATTATAAACATTTTAAACTACTATAAAGTATTGCCTCTTTTTTTTTTTGTTTAATTATCATGTTGCTGTTTATTAATTATGTCTCAACCCCTAGTTTCTGTTGGAACTGCTGCCCCAGAAAGATGTAACATGATAAATTTTAGATTTGGACTTCTTACAATTTTTTTTTTTTTTTATGTATTATATACATAACTCAAATCATTATAAGAACAGAATTTCCAGATTAAATATTTAATATGTAAGTTAATTAATATTGTTACTTTGTTAAAGTGGTTGTGCTCATCCTTGATTACATAATGCACAGTTCATTTGAGTTTTATTTGTGTTACATTTCTACATTTTATATTCAATTAATATGTCATGTTTAATGGAAATTGAATAATAATGATTTAACTGAATCGGGTTTTGAAATTATTTTAGAACTAAAAGTGTTTTTTTTTTCTTTATTATTTTTAATTAGTTTGATTTGCATTTGCATTTATTTTTGGGTGCATGAATTTATATATTTTATTATTACTTTTTAACTCAAATCAATGTTAATTTATTTTTTATTATATTAATTTACGAGAAAAAAATTAATATTATTAACAAATTTTATATAAGCTCAACTTCTTAGCTCTAAACTAACTAAACTCCTTAGCTAAACAGTTTAGAGGAAATTGTGTAAAGCAAATAAGGAAGTACAATAATAAATCCACACATTTAGTTACTCATTTATTAAAAATTCCCCCCCCCATATACTAAATTTAAAAATATTACTAATTTATTTCTTATTTTTTTTTCTAAATTCACTGCTTTCAGATTAAATGACACTGGTAGTTTCTGAACTTTTTCTCTTTCTAGATCTAGCTTCCTTGCTTTCATGTAACAATTTTAGAAAAAAAATAGCTTTAATCATACTATTTCGGGAGAAAAAAAAAAGCTGTAATTACTCTATTTGTTATATTTTTTTTTTTGGGGGGGGGGGGATATAGCTTTAATGGCATTAATTTGAAAAGAAAATAGCTATCATGGCACTATTGGAGGAGGGGGTAGCTTTCAGGGCACTATTTTGAAGAAAAAATAATAATAACTTTTATGTCAATTTTTGGGGGGAAATATAGCTTTTGTGACACTATTTGGGGGGGGGGGGTAACTTTAGGACACTATTTTGAAAAACAAAATAGCTATCATGACACTATTGGGGGGGAGGGTAGCTTTCAGGACACTATTTTGAAGAAAAAATAATAACTTCTATGTCAATTTTTGGGGGGAAATATAGCTTTTGTGACACTATTTGGAAAACAATAACTTTAGGACACTATTTTGGGAAAAACAAAATAGCTATCAGGGCACTATTTTGGGGAAAACAATAACTTTCAGGGCACTTTTTTGGGGAAAACAATAACTTTCAGGGCACTATTTTGGGGAAAATAACTGTCACTATTTTGGGGAAAACAATAACTTTCAGGGTACCATTTTGAAAAAAAATAATAACATTTTAATGTCAATTTTTGTGGAAAAATCTAGCATTTGTGACACTATTTTGTGGGGGGAATATAGCAATGGCAATAATTTGAAGGAAAAAAAAGTAGCTATCATGACACTGTTTTTAGGGGGGGATAGCTTTCATGACACTATTTCGAAGGAAAAAAAAATAATAAGTTTTATGTCAATTTTTGGTGGAAAATATAGCTTTTGTGGCACTATTCTTTTTTTTTTTTGGGGGGGGGGTATAACTTTAATGACATTATTTTTAAAAAAATAACTTTCATGTCACTATTTGGGGGGGGATTGCTATAAGGATACTATTTTTAAAAATAAAACAGCTATCATGACACTATTTGGGGGGATAGCTTTCATGGCACTATTTTGAAATAATTATGCAATTAAGTTGGTTTTTTCTTTATAAAAAACTGATCAAAATAATTTAGTAGGTGTTCCCCCATCTGATATACTTTATGTGTTTAAGAATAGTTTATTCTCAATCCGTTATTTCTGATTTTTTGGGATGTTGTTGATTATATGTTTTTTTTTCTATTATCCTTTGTTTATTTATAGTCATCTTACATCTTCAAATCCCATACTTGAAAGCACATAAGTATTTTGACACTGATACAACAATTTCTGTAACATTGAAGATAAAAATAGTCCAAGACAATGGAATGGGGAAGAGATGTGTAATTTGCATTTAATTTCCTGTTTTTACAGTTAGCCAGACGAATCGTGAGAACACACTCCTTTCTATGGGAATGTTTTGATTCCTACTATTAAGAAAAACTGGCAAAAGATCATTTTCCCCAGAATATGTCACATTGTTTACAAACCCCTTGACCAACAAAAAAATATAATAAGATCAGAAGAGTTACAAAAACGTAATTTAAAAGACAACTAAAAAATTAAAATCATTTTAGTTATAAAAGTGTTTTACTAAAGATATTAAATATTTATGCTGAGTTCATGTATAGAAATGTGTTGTTTTCAATTTATTATGCTGTTAGGAATGAAAATTGCAAGACTTCATTATTATTTATATTTTTTTTTCTTTTGTTTAGCTTTACATCTTTAGTCAATTTGGCAAAAGTTTTATATATAGCTTACATGAAACTGTTTTGAATTAATTATGAATTTGGTGTTGTAATTAAATTAAATTATTTATTAACGTCCACTTTTTGCAACTAAGGCTAATTGGGACGGGTTATCTACAGGTTACCACCCTGTTTATCCAGGCTGGGACTAAGGATTTTATTTAATGAATTTTGGACTAAGGATTTTATTTAATGAATTTTGTCATTAAATAAATTCCTCTAACCAGACGGGAATCATACTTGCCATTCTAGGTTTACTATGTGAGGATACGGTGAACGCTTTAAATCACATGGCTAACCTGAGCCCCGTGTTGTAATAAAAAATGATTAAAATAATTAAGTAGGTGGCTCCCTCCCCCTTTTGATATATTTTATGATCCTTAAGAATAGTTTTAATTCAATCCATTATTTCTTTTTAATGGGATGATACAAATTATACGTTTTATCAGTGAAACTTTACCTACTAATTAACAATTAGTTTACATCTTCAGAATCTAATCCCTTTAAACAATTTTTTTTAAATCACTTTTTTTTAATCTACAGTTGTTCAAAGTAGTATTTTTAATTAACTTCCAAAATAATAAAATATAAATTTCATCATATTATCATTTTACGAAACTTAAATTCAATACTACTTCAATTTGTGTGTGTGAGTGAGTGAGCTAGCAAGCAAATGTGTGTGTGTTTGAGTGTTTTATTATTATTATTTATTAACGTCCACTTTTTGCAACTAAGGACAGGTTATCTATAGTTTACCGCCCTTTTCTATCCAGGGTGGGACTTAGGATGTTATTTAATGAATTCCATCACTAAATAATTTCCTTTGCTCAGGCGAGAATCGAACTTGCTACTCTAGGTTTACCGTGTGAGATTAAGGCCAATGCTTTAACTCACATGGCTAACCTGAGCCCCATGTTTGAGTGTCTGTATATACTATTTTTTTAAATATATTTAAAAAATAGCCATATTTACTGTTTTTTCACTAATTTACCACAGATTGTATTTGAATATACTTCATAATCAAACGAGGACGAACTATGAATTCATTTTATATTTTTTCAGTAAATGTATAAACATTAGTAAAAACTATGGCTCTTTATGTTTACATTGCCCTATAAATGACTGCAAAGTTCAAAATATTTAATTTCCGTATTAGAGACTAATTCTGTAAGAAGATTTTATATATATATATATATATATATATATATATATATATATATATATATATATATATAAAAAGTTTTATTACAAAACCAGTAATAAACGTTGTTAATAAGAGTTCTTTTGGATTGCAAAATTAAACACACACAAGTTTCACAGTTTTTATCACTGCACAATTTATTTAACAATGCACAATACACTTGGTTAATTATTCTTAATTACTACTCACAGTATGCACTGATAGCGTCACTGTTCTTCAGATTACACAGTCCAATAATTCACTCACGGTCACTGAAGTACACAAAAAGACGGCACTGCACTGTCCTTTACTTCGCGGCACTGCACTGTCCTTTACTTCGCGGCACTGCACTGTCTTAAACACGGCACTAAACTGTTACTTACAGTCACGTCACAACACTATTCTTTACATAAAAACACTTTACCGCACTGCACTAAGTCGCACTGTAGCGCTGAACATTACTCGAAGACCGCTGAGCATAAACTGAACTGTAGGCCTAGCTGTAAACGCTTATATAGAGCAACAGCAAAACATCAAAGGAGGAGGCCGAGACTCTTCCAGAAAAGACTGGTAGGGACTAGGACGTGCTCGACCAATTAGCGGCACCCTTTGATCTCCCCACACTCCCCAAACACGTGAACATCTCTGTCCAATTCTTTCAAGTATTTAATTTTCGCAATTAATTAATTTTGGTTGGCGTTATATACTTTTAGTCACCCCTGAGTGAGTCTAGAGGGATTTATGATCAAAGTTTTATGTACAGAGGAACTAAATAAATTCCTATTGCTCAGGAGAGAATCGAACTCACGACTCCAGGCTTACCACATGAGATTATGACCAAAGCCTTTACTCCAGAGTTGGGCAAAATTGTAATTACAATTACAGGTTATAACTGCATTAGTTGAAATATAGTTACAATTACAACTAGTAATGTACTTAAGTTATTCGTAATGGGCAACTACATTTTTCGCCCTGTGCGAGAGCGACAAGAGGTGATCGCCGGAACAAGAGAGTGTGCCGATAGGAGCCACCTTCAGTTCTGTCTGTCCATATTCTGTGCACAAAATGAACATGGATTACCTCAGATGAGCCATTCATCACCACCATGAGTGTAAATATTTATATAGAGGCGATCAAAATATGTTCACTCTTTGGAACATAAAATACAGCTAATTGTCTGTATGTAGTTGTAGTTATTACTCAATAACTACAGTTACAATTACAACTACTAATTGTAATTATTTTTATAACTACTTTTTTTAGCAGATTTCCCTTAAGGGAAATCAGTTATTGAGGTCGTACTAATGACGCGAATATCGAAAAAAATTTTCAAATGTCCATCGATCCTACCCAGGAGATGACAAAAATGAGGTCCATTCAAAATTATATATATATATATATATATATATATATATATATATATATATATATATATAGAGAGAGAGAGAGAGAGAGAGAGAGAGAGAGAGAGAGAGAGAGAGCGCTAGCTATCACAATTTTTGTTTGGTCATTACCAAACTCGATATTTAAACGTTTTATGTAAAAAGACAGATCAAGTTCGTTAACTGCTGAAATCGGACCAGTGGGGGGGGGGGTTAGAGGGAAGGATTTTCGAAAATTCGAAATATCTCCGTTACCATTAGTCGTGTCAAAAAATTGTATAGAACCAATCTTATTGCAAATTAAATTTACTATAAATATTGTTTTATACATTTATTCTCTACTTTGAATATTAACCGAGATATTTGCATTTTTATTTAATATGGGCCAATAGGGGACAACTGCTTCCCCCCAAAAGCTAGTTCGGCCCGTTGCCGTAACTGTTCGGCTCGTATGGAGATTTCTCTGTTGTATAACTTCGCGTGGGAAATCTGCTTAGTTTACGCAGGCCCTGCGTGACGGACTTTTTGTAACTGTAGTTGCAATTACATAACTGGTATTTATTAGTTGAAAAAGTAGTTAATTACAAAAGTATTTAATTACTGCCCAACTCTGCTTTACTCACATGGCTAACCTGAGCCCCTCTATACTAAACTTTTGAAATAGTTAACTTTCATAATGGTTTTGTTTAAATATTTGTTTATCAGAGGCGAGAGAGAGCATCAGGCAGAGCAGCCATAGGAGCCTGCGTGAAGCTATTACTAGTGGAGATGTAGTTATTGCTCGGCAGGTGATAACAGAGCTAGGGGACGATGCAGTATCTGTAGTCAACATACAACCTCATGGTGCTAATACGCTCCTCTATTTGTGAGTACTACTTTCATATTCCTTTTGCTATTTTGGAAACTATTATTCTAATAACAGAGTACTTTCATTATATATGTTCCTATTTAGCAGATTTTCCTCAGGGGAAATCAGCTATTAAGGGTTTTACTTATGATGGGATTTTCAAAACATTTCTACAAATGTCCATCGATCCTACCCAGGAGATAATGAAAATTAGGTCCATTCAAAATTATATATATATATATATATATATATATATATATATATATATATGTGTGTGTGTATGTATGTATCTTTGTTGTTATGCGTCGGATTGAAAAATTGTATAGAAACAGTCTTATTGCAAATGTGATGTTCTATAAATGTTGTTATATACATTTTTTCTCTATAGTAAATATTAACCGAGATATTTCCGTATTTTAGTTTTCGGCCATCAGTAAATCCCTACTCCTACTCATGTTATAATAACTTTAAGCTGTTATATAATAAAACAGTTCATTCCAAAGTTAAATATCAAATATGTTTTTCATGGAACTATTACTTTGTGAGACACATGCAAATACATCGTGTGATGATGTCATCAATTCAAGAGTTTTAGTTCTTTACTCAGAAATGTTTATTCGATCTATACCATACTCAATATTTAGACATTTCAATCAACACTAACGATCATATTTGTTATTGGCTGAAATCAGACCTGGGGTAGTGGTTTAGAGAGAGGGAATTAGAAAATTCAAAATATCTTGGTTATTATGAGTTGGATCATAAAATGTTATAGAACCAATCTTGTTTATGTCACTATTTTTGGAGGGGGGGAGGTAGCTTTAAGGAAGCTATTTTGAAAAACAAAATAGCTATCATGACACTATTTCGGGGGATACCTTTAATGTCACTATTTTGGAGGGGATAGCTTTCATGACACTATTTCGGGGGATACCTTTAATGTCACTATTTTGGAGGGGATAGCTATCATGACACTATTTCGGGGGATACCTTTAATGTCACTATTTTGGAGGGGATAGCTATCATGACACTATTTCGGGGGATACCTTTAATGTCACTATTTTGGAGGGGATAGCTTTCATGACACTATTTCGGGGGATACCTTTAATGTCACTATTTTGGAGGGGATAGCTTTCATGACACTATTTCAGGGGATACCTTTAATGTCACTATTTTGGAGGAGATAGCTATCATGACACTATTTCAGGGGATACCTTTAATGTCACTATTTTGGAGGAGATAGCTTTCATGACACTATTTCAGGGGATACCTTTAATGTCACTATTTTGGAGGGGATAGCTTTCATGACACTATTTCGGGGGATACCTTTAATGTCACTATTTTGGAGGGGATAGCTTTCATGACACTATTTCAGGGGATACCTTTAATGTCACTATTTTGGAGGGGATAGCTTTCATGACACTATTTCGGGGGATACCTTTAATGTCACTATTTTGGAGGGGATAGCTTTCATGACACTATTTCGGGGGATACCTTTAATGTCACTATTTTGGAGGGGATAGCTTTCATGACACTATTTCGGGGGATACCTTTAATGTCACTATTTTGGAGGGGATAGCTTTCATGACACTATTTCGGGGGATACCTTTAATGTCACTATTTTGGAGGGGATAGCTTTCATGACACTATTTCGGGGGATACCTTTAATGTCACTATTTTGGAGGGGATAGCTTTCATGACACTAATTCGGGAGATACCTTTAATGTCACTATTTTGGAGGGGATAGCTTTCATGACACTAATTCGGGAGATACCTTTAATGTCACTATTTTGGGGGGGATAGCTTTCATGACACTATTTCGGGGGATACCATTAATGTCACTATTTTGGAGGGGATAGCTTTCATGACACTATTTTGAAATAAATATGTAATTAAGTTGGTTTTGTAGTTATAAAAAAACTAATCGAAATAATTTAGTAGGTGTTCTCCCTTCTGATATATTTTACGGCGCTTAAGAATAGTTTATTTTCAAACCGTTATTTCTGTTTTGTTTTTTTGGGGTGTTGTTAATTATATGTTTTTTTTTCTATTACCCTTTGTTTATTTATAGTTTTCTTACATCTTCAAATCCCATACTTGACAGCACATAAGTATTTTGACACTGATAAAACATTTTCTGTAACATTGAAGATAAATGTAGTTCAATACAATGGCATGGCGAAGAGTTGTGTAATTTGCATTTAATTTCCTGTTTCTATAGTTAGTTACACGATTTGTGACCCACAAAGTGTGTTGGTCAAAATAAAGAAATCTATAGAAGAGTTTTACTTGTTGTTTACTCTCTGACAACAAATTAAAAATATATTATTGAATAGCCTGTATAAAAGTAAATTAATTAAAATAATGAATTTAGGGCGTGTGAATGCGGACGTAAGGAAATAGTAAGACTGCTGCTTGATGCTGGTGCCGATGGGCGGGCCCATCCTGTGACTAGGTACTCTCCTCTATATATTGCGGCCAGCAAAGGAAGGAGGGACATTGTTGATCTCATACTCAAGGTAAATACTCAATACTACTTTCTACTGTAGAATGTGGATTTTCTTATTTTAATGTAGAGTGCCCTTGAAATTTTCTCTCATTGGCATTTTTTTATAGTGGACATTTGCATTTATAATTAGCTTTGGAATTCTTCTGTCAATGCTCATGTATTTTTACACTCATTGTTTATTTATATTTTTACTAAGTCAATATAGCACATCAAGTAGAGTATACAGGGTTATTTGCTCAAACTTTGAAAGATGATTTTAGACTCAAATTCCGACAAAAAAGTTCATATATAGTCTGGTCTAATTCCCACTTGTTTTGGAAATAGTATATACTTTTTTTTTTTGATTTTTCAAATTGGAGCTATTTTATATTATTTCCCATACAACAAGCCGTTACTCCAGAAATTATTTCAATGCAAAAAATCTGAGTTTACCATTCAAAAGAGCAATAACTTTCCCTTGAAATGATGTCCCAAGCATAACCACATGCCATTGTAAAGGAAAACTAACAAGGGGAGTGCACGACCTTCCTCCCTCCGATTTGAACGAAATTTTTTTAGTGTGTAGTAGCTAATGAAAAACAAATTTGTTAAAGCGAGAGAGTGCACTTCCCAAGTGTTTATCTAAAAAAATATGTTAAAGATTTGCCTAAAGTCTTGATGTGTTGCTGAGGTCCATATTTCAAAGGGTTTGCAGTGGCTCAGTGAGTAGTGTCACTTTTTTGTAACCACAAAATCTCAGATTGAATCTCTCCCGGAGCGACTATTTTTTTTCTGATTTTTTTTTACTTCTTGTTACCAGGTGTGTATCTACTATTAATAAATAAATAAAAAACAATTATTTTAATTATTGGCATTTAGTTTTTTAACGTGTTCCATATATTTAAAGGAAATTCGAATGCTTTCTGTCAAAAATATGATATGTATAAGGAAATATTTAACATTTTACGATCAGTTTTGGAGACGCTTGATAATATGTTTAACTTGATGATAGAAAAATATAAATATATACAAAGATATTTAAAATTTTCTAGCTCTAGACATAAAAGTATTCTTTAACAGTTTTACATGTTAGAGCTATATTTTCATTATGCTTGAACTTGGATCACTGATGTTTTTTTCTATCATGAAGTTAAAAATTTTATCAAGCTGATTTTTCTCAAGGGAAATCTTCTAAACATTTAATAGTTTGTAGCTGTCTTCATCATCAATCCTGCCTTAATATTAATTCTGATTTTACAGTAACACCTGGATGTAGCTTAAGAGTTATACACCTGTTAATATGTTTCTTTTATTTAATCTTCATAAATGTCGCTAATATAAGATTTTTCTATTTTTAAGAGGTTTCCTGAGCTTGTAAGCGAGCCGACAGTCGAGAAATGGCTTCCAATTCATGCCGCTTGTATCAATGGGCATGTAGGTGTCATGGAGGCATTACTGAAATTCCCCTACCCCCAGACAGTAATGACTAAATACAGGTGACTACTTTTCTTTCATTTATTATAGAATTGATTATAAATAATAATAGGGGTGTACAGAAAGTTCTAAGCCTGGTGTACTTATGATACCTTTTATATCAAACAGATAAGCTGAGTGGTGTTAAAGGTCATTGTTTATCTATATTACGTTATTATCTTCCTAATTCCTCCTTTCAATTCTGGTCAGTTTCTTTCAGACTTTTGTGAGTTACAGGTCGATTTAAAAATGTCTAATTTTGAGCATCGTGCAGTGATAAAATATTTCGTAAAAAAGGGGATGAGGCCGAAGGAAATTTTTGAAGACATGTCTGCAACTTTGAGGGACTCTGCCCCATCGTATGCCACCGTCAAAAAGTGGGCCGCACTCTTCAAAGGTGGCCGAGAAAACCTTGAAGATGATGACCAATCTGGGCGGCCTTCAACATCAGTTACTGAAGACACCATATCCAAAGTTGAAAATTTGGTGATGGCGGATCGTCGTCTTACAGTCAGGTACTTAGCAGCAAAGGTGGGCATTAGCGCTACTTCGGTGGAAACGAATTTGCACCAGCATTTGAGACTGAACAAGGTTTCTGCTCGTTGGGTGCCGAGAATGCTTTAACCTTCTCAGAAAATGGAAAGGGTTAGAGTCTCGACGACTCTTCTAGAAAGATTAAACGAAGACCCACACTTCATGGATCGTCTAGTTACACAAGATGAAACATGGGTACCCCATTTTGATCCAGAAACAAAAGCAGAGTCGATGCAATGGAAACACACAGACTCCTCTCCACCAAGAAAGTTCAATGTGGCCAAGTCTCTAGGGAAAATCATGACAACGATTTTCTGGGACTCAGAGGGACTTTTGCTGGTCGATTTTCTGCAGCATGGCATGACAATAACATGGCAATACTATGCAGACCTTCTCGTCAAATTGCGAGAGGCCATCAAAGAGAAACGCCGAGGAAAGATCACCAAAAGTGTGCTGCTGCTGCAGGACAATGCTCCCGCCCACAAATCAAGAGTTGCCATGGAGACGGCCAAGTCTTTTGGGCTACTCGCCATATCTGGCCCCCTCAGACTTCTACCTCTTCCCTATGAAAAAACATTTGCTTGGGAGAGTGTTTTCGTCAGACGATGAGGTGATCTCAGCTGTCAAGGTTGTTTTGGAAGGTTTTGACAACAATTTTTTTTTGACCGGGTTACAGATGTTGGAAAAGCGGTGGAATAAGTGCGTTGCTGTTGAGGGGGACTATATTGAAAAATAAAAATATGTAAGTTGAAAATATATTTGTATATATATATATATCAGGCTTAGAACTTTCTGTACACCCCTTGTACATGCTTCCATTTGAAAAAAAAAATAAAAAATGGCTCATTTAAAAAAAACAAAATCTATTTTTTCACACAAATTGATAGAAAACATTTTCTAGAGGGCTACTCAAATAATATCTATGAAATAAAAATTGTAAAAGTGGACATTTTAAATGCGAATCATGTTCTGTGTTCTTGGATGAAGTATTTCTGTTACGTGCAATGCTATGCTAATAAAAACTATTCGTAATAAGTAAAGTATTTCCTTTGTAATAATAAGTATTTATATTTCCTGCCTACCAAATCTGCTTAGAAAATGTATCACGTGAAACTGTGTAATTAGTAGTTCTTCTAAGGTGTCTAGAATTTAGGGAATATATTCCAGTTTCATCATTCAAATCATCTTAATGTCTATGATCCGATACCATCCAAAAATAAAACAAGACTAGTAGACAAGGTAACTAGCAGAATGTTACATAAAAACAGAACCTCGTAATTATGTTGACAGCTATTTTGAGAGGTGTTCAGCGAAGCAGGCATAACAGAGCATTCTAGTACCTTGAACAGTTACTAAAAAAAAAATTATTAAGCACTTTTGAATATAAAAAATAGCCATAAAAACAATAAAATCAAACAATGGACTAATGAGGCCAACAAAAAAAAAATCACTTAAAAGTAATAGGATATACTTTAAATGAAACTGCATTAATAAATACGTTAATCAAATGAAATAAGAACCCAAGACCCCACAATAGAAATTATAATTGATGGAACAACAGGTATTCAGATATATAAAACATTATATTTACTTTTACCACACACTTTGAAATTTTGTCATTTGAAAATCCTCAATATATCATTTTTCTAGGAGGGAAAAAAAAAATCTTACTGCTTGGAGTCGGATTTTCAAAATTTTAATTTCCTACAGCTGTTGAACTTGAATATTAACACTTTCACTGCCACCAGATTTTCAAAAAATGTAACCGTGTGCCACTTTGTTTTTTTTACATAAACGGTGAGCTAAGAGCTTTTAAAAAAAGGGAAAAATAGTCAAAAAAAAATTTGAATGTTGAAGTGTTCCTGAACAGATTTGTTAAAACCAATGTTTTTCTTTTAATCTCCGGTGTTTAACTGAGTGCCACTGTAAATTTCAAGCCCTTTCTTTGTGTGCCGGGGTGGGGAGAAACAATGGTCTGGAGTTATACCTGCTCCGTAGCATCTACGGAGCCAGCACACAGAATGAAACTCACTTCCGTATACACTACGGAGGTGGCAGTGAAAGTGTTAACCTAGTTATTGATATTTTTTGGTTTCATTCATTTGTAAACCCCCACTTCTAATCCTCTTATTGGGGCTCAGGTTAGCAATGTATGTTAAGGCAATGGCCTTAATCTCACATGGTAAACTTAGAGTAACGAGTTCGATTCTCGCCTGGACAAAGGAAATTATTTAGTGATGGAATTCATTAAATAACATCCTAAGTCCCACCCTGGCTAGAAAAGTGTGGTAAACTGTAGATAACCCGTCCAAATTAGCCTTAGTTGCAAAAAGTGGATGTTAATAAAAAATAATATTTTCACTTTAAGTACTTCAATCAGTAAAGATCTCTTGTCCAGTTAATAGTTTTATTCCCGTTTACATCCCGTTACTATAGCAGAAATAGAGAATAGATAGTGAGATGAGATCATTTGAGGTGTTACATTCAAGCATGTGGGAATTCCACTTAGTTACGCAGAACCTGTATGATGGACTTTCAATATGACTACATACTTTATTTCAGATAATTATTTGTTTCACATCTAAACAGTCCCTTATCACTTTTAGAGCATAATGTTTTGGCTTATTGTATTGATTTATTTTAATGGCTTGTAAGATATCTTATTTTTCTATTTGCCAATAAGATATTTTATTAAGAATGTATATAAATTACTTATTACGAAATGGCATATAATTTATTATACGTTTATTAATAATTTTCAGTCAAGGGGAGTGGGAGTACGAACTTCCATTTGACGTGAATTTTAAGGATGTGACTGGGCAAACCCCTATCTATCTTGCCTGCTTGCTGGGAAATCAGAAAATGGTGGATACGATGCTCAAGTTCAAAGTTAAAGCCACCAGGATTAAGGTAAAGTATGAATTCATTGATTAATTTAATCTTTGTCTCTATTTTGTTTTGTTTTTGTGTATATTAGCAGATTTTCCTCAAGGGAATTCAGCTATTGTGGTTGTACTCATGACACAATTTTTAAAAATTTCCTCAAATGTTCATCGATCCTACCTTGAAGATGACGAAAATGAAGTCCATTCAAAATCATATATATATATATATATATATATACAGGGTGTAACAGTCTTTAGTTCACTCACTTTGAGAGATAATTCTAGACTCAATTTTCAACATAAACGTTTATGTATGGTCTGGTCCAATTCTCACTTGTTTTGGAGATATTTTACTTTTTGGAACTATTTTCCCCATAACTCCTGAATTTATTTCAATCTCAAAAATCTGAGTATACAATTTGTAAGACCAGTGAATTTCCCTTAATGTGATGCTCCAAGCATACCATATGCCATTGTAAAGGAAGAACTAAGGGGGTTTTATGGGAATAAGTAACAGCATTTTCTTTCTCTGTAAACTTTTTTTTGCTTTTATTGCTCTACTATTTCTTCAGAAAAACTTCACATTTAGCAAATCTCTCCTTTTCATTTCCAAATCCCAACAATATTCTTCATCGCAAAGATATTCTAGATTAGAAAGAAGGGACTTTCCGTACACTTGGAGTGCTTAATGTAGGGTAATCCTCGAAGACCTGCAAGACATCTTTTCTTATCCGATGAATAAATCTTAGATCTCTCCATCTTTGATGGAGAAAATTCCATTTAAAGACAGTGTTGTTAGATAGCCATCTCTCGGTAGCCTGTAGCCTGCATCAGGTGACTAATGATAGACTATTAGCCAGTATCAGTATTGACATAATTTAAAAGGTCATTGACTTTGTCTAAGCTACCCTCGAAACTTATGAATATGTGAACGAACTTTTATGTTCGCTATGTGGATGACATATTCATAAGTTTCGAGGGTAGCTTAGACAAAGTCAATGACCTTTTAAATTATGTCAATGGCTGCCATAGATCTGTTAAATTCACTGTAGAAGTTGAAAAAGAGGGATTGTTAAATTTCCTTGATCTCCAAATAAGAAGAGAGGGGAGGAGTCATTCCTTCAATATATACAGAAAACCCAGTACGAGTGACATCATGATACCCGCCGATTCCTACCACCACACTCAATATAAAATGTCGGGATTTACTTTCCTAATTGACCGCCTTATCAATATCCCCCTATCTGAACATGACTTCAACCAAGAATTATCCTTTATCAAATACTTGGCGCTCAAAAATGGATATACGGAGAACTTAGTCGACAGAATGTTGGAAAAACGTCTCCGAAGAAAAACTGAGATAGAGTTACAAATCACTCCCACCAACAAAAGGAATGATAATCCCGGCTACCCACTTAGCATCCCCTTCATTAAACCCCTCTCAGTGAAAATAGGAAACTTACTGGGAAAAGCAGGCATCAAGACAGCTTACCGGAGCAAGAAGACCCTCAAAAATCTCTTCCCCAACCCCAAAGATCCTGTTTCCGCTCTGGAGAAGTCTGGCGTCTATCGGATATCTTGCCATTCCTGTGAAGCTACATATGTAGGGCAGAGTGGCAGGAAGATAAAAACAAGAGTTAAAGAACATTTCACCACAAAAACAAGTGAAATGAAAAAACACCTAATGGCCGAAAATCATGACCAGGACTCTCTACATTTGGAAGTTTTGCACCACCTACCTAAGGGAAGGAAAATGGACAGGGTTGAGGGACTGGAGATTAGATTGGACCTTCTAACGGCAAAGAATAACATTAATATTAAAGAAGATGTCTGCCCTCTAAAATTTGTTCCAACAGCCTCTTTACCTCAACTAGCTGGAATGAAAAGCCAGTCTAGCTCCAAGAGCCGACAGGTCAACATCGAAAACCTTCGGTAAGTCCCCTTTGTCTCCCTTTCTCTTCTTTGTCTTGTAAAACGTCTTTGTTCATATAGGGCTTCTTTCAGTTAGCTTTAACTGTCTATTTGTACCAACCTAATTTAAAAATAACTGTTAATTATTGAAATGTTTTATATTTTATTTGGTCCCACGTTAAATTTTATATGTTTTTAGCCCAAAGAAAAATAAGCTTTTTTGTTATATGTACCTAAAATATTTTATAGAAAACTGTAACTATTATTGTTGATTGAAATGTTTTATATTTTATTTAGTTTCACGTTAAATTTTATATGTTTTTAGCCCAAAGAAAAATAAGTTTTTTGTTATATGTACCTAAAATATTTTATAGTAAATTGTAACTATTATTGTGTGTGTCAACAGGGCACTGACGATGATGCACAGCATCGAAAGCGCTTTGCCGTGTTATTAAATTATTATAGTGGAAGCGTAGCCTACATTTTTTCATCCTACCTACATAAGAGCAGAGTTGTTAGATAGCCATCCCTCGATAGCCTGCAGCCTGGATCAGCTGACTAATGATAGACTATTAGCCAGTATCAGTATGCAGGCTGCAACTATTCAAGGGCAGAGTTGTTAGATAGCCATCCCTCGGCAGCCTGCAGCCTGCATCAGCTGACTAATGATAGACTATTAGCCAGTATCAGTATGCAGGCTGCAACTATTCAAGGGCAGAGTTGTTAGATAGCCATCCCTCGGCAGCCTGCAGCCTGCATCAGCTGACTAATGATAGACTATTAGCCAGTATCAGTATTCAGGCTGCAACTATTCAAGGGCAGAGTTGTTAGATAGCCATCCCTCGGCAGCCTGCAGCCTGCATCAGCTGACTAATGATAGACTATTAGCCAGTATCAGTATTCAGGCTGCAACTATTCAAGGGCAGAGTTGTTAGATAGCCATCCCTCGGCAGCCTGCAGCCTGCATCAGCTGACTAATGATAGACTATTAGCCAGTATCAGTATGCAGGCTACAACTTTAATCTGCCTTCAAGTCTGACCCCACTGACATGTTTTAAGTGAGAATTTAGACAGGGAGGAGAATTATGGCTTGTTATATGGGAAATTATAGCTGAAATTTGAAAAATCAAAAAAAAAAAAAAAAAAAACCTATTAATATCCCCGAAACAAGTGAGAATTGGACCAGCCCATACAGGAACTTTGGAAATGGTGTCTAGAATGATCTCTGAAAGTTAAAGTTTGCACACTAATGTATGTCACTCCCTCAGTAGATACTGCTCTGTTACACAATTTTTGTTTAATTATGTTTAAACTCAGTATATCAATGTAAAACTAAAGATCAAGTTCATTAATGAATGAAATCAGACCAGTGGATGAGGTGGAGAGGTTTGAAAATTATAAATATCTCCGTTATTATAAATCGAATCAAAATTTTGTATAGAACCAATCTATTGCAAAATTAATTCCCTAATAGATGTTTTTATATAAGTATTTTCCCTATCTTGAATATTAACCGAGATATTTGTATTTTTTTAATTTTCAATATGGAATAAAAGAGGATTTACTGGGGGAAATAAGGAGGGATGAGGGCTCCTACTCATTTCATATTAATGAAACTTTGTTATATAATGAACCACTTTATTCGAAGCTTAACCCTTTCCTTGTGCAAAGCCACTATAGTGGATTGCACAAGGAAAGGGTTAAATACCAGTTATTGTTTTCAACAGCCATTTACTAGATGAGATAGACACACAAATACATCATGTGATTAAGTCATCAACTAACATTTCTTGATTTGAAAATGTTTATTTTATCTATACCATACTCAGTATTTAACCGTTTTATTCAACAAAGAACAAATTAGGTAATGGCTGAAATTGGCCTTAAGGGAGGGGGAATTTTGGGGTAAATAATTGAAATTTCGAAATATCTTGGTTACTGTGAGTTGGATAGGAAAATTTTATATAGCCAATGTTGAAATTTTATTTTTCCACGATTGTTGTTAATTGTAAATGTTTTCTTATTTATAATATTAAGAGAGTTATATGTATTTTTATGTTTTTGCCTAAGTAGATGCTCATTTATAACTGTCTGATTTTTACTATAAGTTATTGAGTACATTTCCAATTCTTTTTGCAAAATCATGCAAGAAAAATGGGGAATAAATGGTGAGATGAGCTGTGGGAAGTTTGGTTAGTTTATGTAGCCCCTGTGTGACAGACATTTTTTTTCATTCCTCTAACCATTAAAGTATGAAAGAATATTTGAATATTGGGCTTAGCAAAACTATATATAAGCATTTTTTTTGTTTATGGCATTGTTGCATTTTAGCAGATTTCCCTTAAGGGAAATCAGCTATTGAGGTCGTACTCACGACGCAATTTTTGGAAAATTTCTTCAAATGTCCATCGATCCTACTCAGGAGATGACGAAAATAAGGTCCGTTCAAAACTGTATATATATATATATATATATATATATATATACTAGCTCAGATACCCGGCTTCGCCCGGGATTTGATTTGAGGCTGAATGGTGATGGTATTTTTGTGCAAGGCTTTACTTTGCATAATATTTTAACCTTTACCCGTCCCAGTGTTTAGGGTTAATACCCGTTGTTGGCATTTGTTAATAAGAAAATTAATTTTTTATGTACGTATTCACTGTCCTCCAAATTGTCATATTTACCGTCTCCTGTGCATTATGCATAGATTTCAGTTATTAAGGACAAAATATTAACATAGATTGAATTAATTTTTCTATAATATAATATTTCTACGCAAATTACTTTCTCCACACATTGTTCCTGGAGAAATGTATAAAACAAAAGTTAATCTAAATGTTTGTCGTAAAACAAATAGACAATGAAATATCGCGAATTTTTATTTCAGGCCTCCCTTATAACCCCCACTCCCGTTCTAACCTAAAAATTTTAATATAGCTTATATCATGGAAGAGTTAATGCTAATTGGCATACCAAATTTTTTAAGTTCGGTTTAATCGTTAGCGCCCAATAAAATAGTTGACTCCCGCTTTAGTTTATAGTGTATATCTCATTTATACTTTGTTAAAAGACAAAAATGAATATGACAAAAGTTACTCTAAATAACAAAATAAACAACTTTTGTTATGTTCATATTTGCCGAAAAACGAATAGAAAACGAAATACCGCTATTTTTAAATTCAGGCATCCCTTACAACCCCTACTCCTGCCCGTCCCTAGAAATGTTGGTATGGCTTGTTATAATGAAGGCGTAAGTCCTAATACACGTTCCAAGTTTTATTTAGTTCAGTTGATTCTTGTGTGCAAAATAAAATTGTTGACTCCCGCTATAATTTTTAGCGTGTAACTCATTTATATTTAGGTATACAACGAAAGTGTATATAACAAAGTTTACTCTAAATAACAAAATAAACAACTTTTGTTATTTGCATATTTGCCGAAAAACCAATAGGAAACGAAATATCGCTATTTTTAATATCTGGCTTTCCTAACAAACCCCCACTCCTGCCTGTCCCTAGAAATGTTGGTATGGCTTGTTATAATGAAAGCGTTAGTGCTAATGCATATACCGAGTTTTATTGATTTTGGTTGGGTCTTTTGTCCCAAATAAAATTGTTCACTTCCACTATAGGTTTTAGCGTATATCTCGTTTATAATTCGGTATACGAAAGTGAGTATATAACACATCTGCTTAGTTAACGCAGCCCCTGTGTGACGTACTTTTCTGTGAGACGTTGGCACGCCTGTTTGTTTACATTTCATGTGCTTCCCGTCTGGAGGTTTCTTATTATCGTTTGTATTTATTCACTTGATGTTGATGGTGCTCTTGTGTTACCATTATATAGATTTATCTAGTGTTAAACGTCACAAGGGAAATCTGCTTAGTTTACGCAGCCCCTGAGTGACGGACTTTTTTTATTTATATTAATTAGTTGTTGATCTCTTGCAGCATGAGGAAGAGGAGAAGGAGAGAGATGAAAAGGCTGCATTACCGTTGGGTACACGGAGGAGGATATCGGACGGAATCCAAACACTCATGACTAGATTGAGCTTGGGGTCTAGGGCTGGTCCCGACTCCACACCGGGTGATAGGATGCTCAGCCCTTGGGCGCTCGATATAGCTTGCAATACTGATGAAGAGACGGCACTGCATGCAGCTGTCAAGAATAATCACACTGATATTGCATCTCTGCTGCTCTCGGCTGGAGCTAATCCTAATATACAGTCACACGCAGTAAGTAACATCTACTTAGTCTTTACTAGCTAAGGTACCTACCTGGCTTCGCTTGGGAAATCATTTGACGCTGAATGATATATTTTTTTTTTACTTCCTGTCTGAGCGTATGGTTTTCCTATGAAGGTCAGTTATGGGAATTATAGAAATTTTAGTTTTGAAAAATATATGAAAATAAGTCCTTAATCAATCGCCCTCAACTGTTTGACCCATCGTGAATAATTCAAATCATAATCATGGATAGCATTTATTATAAATAAATATCATCTATAATGTACATATTTCCTGTCAAAAACCAATCCGAGTACATATTGTCGAGCTTAATTATATACATAATAGTAAATGTGAGTAGAAAACAAATACATTTCACAGGAAATAAATTAACACAATTAACTATGTTAGCCTCCCGACTGCTGACAGATGAGAGTTATCAACATTGCTTTACTTAAATTCTTTATTCTAAACATGAAAAATTCAAATTTTCTAGTAATTTATATACCTGGTGTAAATAAATAACAAATAACAGGGGTACCCTAAAAAATATGTAATTTATATTCTAAAAGAGAGGTGAGGAAAAGAGATAGTAGCCCTACAACTCCAAATCATATTGAGTTTAAACGCATATTGTCTTTTGTTATAATGAGCATTTGACTTCATGTCATATCCAGTATGAGATGAAGTCGAAGTAATTAGCTGGTTTTGTTAACCATTGTAGCGCGTTGAAATAAAAATGGTTTCCCTTGGGAATTTATTGAGGTTATTCCAAGTAAGCCCTCATTTTTACGATTAGTAGAAAGCCATAGTATAGCAAATAGTGGCAAATTCATTCCCTAAATAAATATATGAACACTACTCTACAACAGCCCATACATAGATACAATAATGAGACATCTCCTACAGACACATATTTTCAATAAAATTTAACTGCGCACTAAAACGTTAAAATGAGTATTTTGCTTTCTGCTCCTATTATTCCACTGGAGAAAAGCTAATGATGTTTTTACTGTGACTGTAGATCTTTTATCGTATGTTTCAGAATAGATGGCTTTACCAATTATTTTACTTTTAGAAAAGTCACAATCTCAAAATTCATAACCTTAAATAATGAATTAGAACCAAAATCTGTACTCTAAACACAATTTGTTCTTTACATTTTTTCGACAAACTAATACTAACAAAGATACTGATGAATATGTATTTTTACGTTGAAAATCATCCCCCCCCCCTCCCTCCTAGTTGAAAATTTGGATTCTTATATTTCGTATCTTGGGTTAGTTGACTCACAAATTAAAATTTAATAGAATTCCTCCGAGCTATTTTTGTGTGATCGAGTAACAAATGAAAGAACAGTCAGACAAGATTTCCAATTTTGATGTCATTGTCCTTAGAATGTTCTGAAATGTGAAAAAAAAAACTTGTATTGTGTAGAGAAATTCATTTGGAAATGAATATTACCTGTTCACTGTGTGGTTTTGTGAATGCTGCTTTGATGCTAGTGGACTATA
>CM032231.1:141392500-141657500 GCA_019009955.1 Riptortus pedestris | reverse complement strand
TCGATATTTAGTCGTTTTATGTAAAAAGAAAGATCAAGTTCGTTAACGGCTGAAATCTGATCAGTGGGAGGGGGGGTTTAGAGGTGAGGATTTTCGAAAATTCAAAATATCTCCGTTACTATATGTCGGATCGAAAAATTGTACTGAAGCAATCTTATTGCAAATTAAATTTACTATAAATATTGTCACATACATTTTTTCTCTTATCTTGAATATTAACCGAGATATTTGCATTTTTATTAAATCGGGGCGCCTAACGGACGAGAGTTACTTTCCCGCCAAAAGCTAAACCTTCACTGGCTCGGCTCTCGTGAAATTTCTCTATTGTAAAACTTCACGTGGGAAATCTGCTTAGTTTACGCTGTTCCTGTGTGATGGACTTTTATTATCTAGTCCTTATATAACATAATATTATTTCTTGTTTTATTATTTTTTTCTAATTTCAGGGTATTGAATGTAGCTCAAAATAAAATAGAAAGGCTTCCTACGGTAAATGATTTTGACGAAAGCATTAAATATAAGGCTAAATCCCAATCAAAAGGGTATTCAGCACCGTTTTTGGAAGAACTCTATTTGCAGGTAATTTGGTGGTTTTTGAATGAGATTTTTCTAAGATTAAAATGGGCTATCAGCAGTTAGGTGATATAATTATTATGAATCAGTGACTTTTATTATTATACTGTATTATATAATTTTGTTAGTGTTATTATAATATTGAAAATAATTAATTTTTATAGTTGTTATATTAATATTAAAAAAAATGCTTGACAAATAAATCTAAAAGTAAAACTCTAGAGGATAAAAAGTCAGTCTGATGGTTACATGAGATCAATTGCGTGTGGGAAATCTGCTTAGTTTGTGCAGTCCCTGTGTAATGGAACATTTTATTAATTTTGGTATGATATATGTATTTATCTTCCATAACTCAATAACGGCTAGCCTTAGAATGTTGATTTATCATATTTGGATTTGTAGTCCCTTTTTTTTTTTTTTTTTATTTTTTTTTTTTTTTTTTTTTTTTTTTTTTTTTTTTTTTTTTTTTTTTTTTCTCTTTTTTATCAAAATCGGATTGTGAGGGGGAATTTAGAAAATTCAAAATATCTTCATTATTCTGAGTTAGATCAAAAAATTGTATTGATCAAATCTTATTGCAAATTTTATTTCTACAAATGTAAACATTGTACATTTTTTTGTGTTGTTACATTTTTTTCTTTATCTTGAATATTAACTGAGATTTTTAAAATATTCATCCTGTAAAACCCTACTCCTACTTACATGTCTTGTAATCAGTAAGTTGTTACATTATGAACCACTTTAACCAAAACTAAAATACCAAATATTTTGTTCATTGTACATTTACTTTGTGAAATACATGCAAATACGTTGTGTGACGATTTCATCAATTAATATTTTACATTTTTATCTTGAAAATGTTTATTTGATCTATAACATACTCAATATTTAACTCTTGCAGTTATCACTAAAGACCATATTCGGTAAAGGCAGAAATTGAACTAAGAATAGGAGGAGAGGGGGGGGGTTAGAAGGGGGAATTCAAAAATTCAAAATATTTCCGTTATTATGAGTTGTATCAAAAAATATTATAGAATCAATCTTGTTGAATTATTGATGCCCTACAATTGTAGTTATATACATTTTCTCATAACTTAAGTATTAAGCGAGGTATAAGCATTTTCTTGTTTTCAGCGTTCATTAAATCCCCACTACTACTCCTCGTTTTTTTTTTAACATAGAGTATATTTGTCTCTAACAAATATGTTTTTCAGGACAATCGATTAGACGTACTGCCAGTCGAAATATTTTCTCTTCCATCACTAACAATTCTTGATGTATCGAATAACAAACTCTCTAGTCTTCCTTACCAAATGTGGAAGTCGCCTAAGCTGAAGGAGTTGAATGCTGCATTTAATCTTCTCAAAGAATTACCTACGATGCCTAATGAAGTGAGTACTTCCAAATTTTTTTCTGAAATACACTGCCATTCAAAAGTTTTAAGACCATATTTTATTTTATTTTTTAAATTACATATTTTGGAATAAATAAAAAAAAGGCTCAAATTGATTTACAAATGAAACTTTAATACTAAAATAAATAATCCAGGTTTAAAAAAAATAGTGGAGTCTACAGTCAGACATGATACATAATGACTGCATCTTTTCCAAATCTATTGTATATTTTTGACAGCAGATTTCCCGAAGGGGAACTCAGGTATTGAAGCTATACTCAAATGTCTTCATATGCCCAGCAATCCTACCCAGGAGATGATGAAATTCAGGTGCATTAATATATACTTATATACATTTTATAATAAAAAATTTTAATTTGGCTTAAAATAATATTTGGGGCTTTTAATTATTAAAATATAATATGAGACTCTTAATTAAATGTATTTATGTGTTTATTGGTCCCATTGCTAATCAGTCTAATAGCTGATAATAATCTAAATTTTAATAGACAAATATGCCCATTTTTTTTTTTACTAATAAAAATAAGGGTAAATAAAAGAAAAGTAATAAAAGTTGCAAAGTGCATATGATTAATTTATATTCAACAATACAACAAGCATTGATATCATCAAAATGTGATCTCAATTCAATTTTTGTTGGGGAAACGGCTGAAGGTTTTAGATGAAAAACACTTGAAATATCTCCACTGATGCATTTTCCTCTGCATGTGTCGCATCCTCTTTGATGCCTCTTCAGGACAATTATAAAATAATTCAAACTTCCCACTTTGCCGATTAAGTCAAGACTAAAAATAATGGAGATGTACCATATCACTCAGCTTATAATTTTGGTACATTATAATGATTAATAGTGTAAAAATCGATTACCTAAAAAGGTTTTAGTTTTGAAAAATTGGTTCCAGAAGAAGCATGGGTAATCTACATCTGAATGACTTAATGTTTATTTAAATATTTCTCTCTCTCAGTACTGTACCATGCCTGCACATGGGAAATCTGCTTAGTTTACACAGCACCTGCGTGACAGACTTTCGAAATGAGATTTACAAAGTGATGCCTCAAAATATAAAATCTATGGCCATTTATAAGTGGGAAATGTAGTGCAATTTTAGATTCATTACAAATATTTAATTGTATTTCTGTTTTTTTTTATCCATCAGGAGATGAGTGATTGTGGGAGCGTTTGTTCATTAGACTCATCCCGAAGTGCCGATACTGACATTGCCACCCCTCAGGACATACCACCAACGTTCAACAATATTGAACAGGAGCTTTTCTTGCAGTTAGTATATATATATTTTTTTTTGCCCTAAATTATTTAAATGTTAGCAATGTTTGTATTGTTGTCCAAGAAATCCTTCTGGCTCATACTGTCTCTTATTCTGAAAGAAACTGTGCATTACGGGACAGATGAAGGCTGTTTTTCCATGAACTCCAGTGTAAAGGGGGCTGCCGATTGTTTTAACAGATTTCCCTTAAGGAAATCAGCTATTGAGATCATTTAATTTTTAAAAAAAATGCTCAAATGCTTATCAGTCCTACCTATAAGATAACGAAAATGAGGTCCCTACAAAATTGTTTATATATATATATATATATATATATATATATATATATTTGACTATAGCAGTCATAACTTTTGTTTAATCATTACCAAACTGGATATTTAAACGTATTATGTAAAAATTAAGATCAAACTGATGGGGGGATTTGAAAATTCTAAATATCGTTTTATTATACGTCGGATCGAAAAATTGTACATAAGAAATCTTATTGAATATTAAATGTTCTATTCATTTTTCACCTTCTTGATTATTAACTGGGATATTTGCATTTTTTAGTTTTTGGCCTTCAGTAAACTCCCCCTATTCATGCTGTATTAACAGTAAGTTGTTACATCGTGATGCACTTTATTTGAAGTTTAAATACCAAAAATAAAGTGCATCAGTTCTCATTGAACTTTTACTTTTTGAAATAAATGCAAATTTGTGGTGCATGCGGGAAATCTGCTTAGTTAACGCAGCCCCTGCTGGACGGACTTTTGTATTAATACTATAAGTCCCATCAAATCAATTTTTTTCTTAAAGCAATTGCTTAAATTATTCTTGTTTCTGTCTTTTATGTGCAATATCAAATCACAGTGGACACTCCATAATAAATAAATATTTCCTGTTATAAATTGGTTCCAAAAACATTGCTCTACTGAGAGTATTTCATTAGGTTCAAATTGATTTCATGCTCTTAAAATGTTATAATTTTCCTCTGTTATAATTCCTTTTGAATTTCTGTATATTGTATACTCAACATTTATATTCAACAACATTTTTATTAACAAAATTGTCCCTTTTTTTAAAAAATAAATATCAATAATTACTTTTTTAATTTCTTGTTGTAGGCAATACGAATTGGAGCATAAAAACATCTGGAGCAAAAACATAGAAGTAATCGAACATGCTTTGGTTAATGAAGGCGACAATGATTCACAATACTGCCAAATCACTTGGTTAAACTTAGCTCACAATCAATTCACATCAGTGCCTCCTCTACTTCCATGCTTAGCTGTTAATCTGTGTAGGTTAAACCTGTCGTATAACAGGCTGCGTAGCATGAGCCATATAACTTCGTATCCAGCGACTCTGAAACAGCTCGAGCTGTCTGGTAACCAGATCTGCTGTTGGATGTCGCTCCCTCAGGTCGACTGCTTGGATATGATGGAGCAAGCTGCTATCACCTGCTATGCCCCGGCTCAGGGCTCGAGGCCTAACAAACTGGCAAACAGAGGGAGCAGATCGTTCAGAAGCACCATTCTAAACACGGTCTGCATTCACAGGAGGCACCTCAGGCTCGACAACTTGCGCACTCTCATCCTAGCCGACAATGCTATTTCTCGCCTCCAATTGACTACCGATGACGATGGGACGGCCGAAGCAGAGGACTGGGAAACTGTCGGTATGACAGCCAGCAAATCCAAGCTCATGTTCCCCAACCTGAGCATGCTAGACCTCAGCAATAACCTTCTCAAAGAAATACCTCCCATAATACACGAGCTGTCCAGTTTATCTGTTTTAAATGTCAGCGGTAACAGCGAACTTTCTGACTTGCCTCCTCAAATGGGTCTCCTCTCGAGACTATGGAACTTAAATATGAAAGGGTGCAATCTTCAGGAACCGTTAAAATCAATGATAGAAAGCAAAAAATATAAAACTATGGACATAATCGGTTATTTGAAAAGTGTTTTGGAAGATGCTAAACCTTATGCTAGAATGAAGCTTATGATTGTAGGAGTGCAAGGTATAGGGAAAACATCTCTTCTTGAACAACTTCGAAGTGAAGGTTACAGAAAGAAACCTGTCGAGCATTGGGCTAAGAGAATGGGTAATAAGAGTATTAATACCAAAAACAATAAAGGAACAAATCTCTCTACAGTCGGTGTCGATATAGGAGACTGGACTTATGAGAAGAAAATAAGAGGTCAATCTTCTTATGGACCAGTGACTTTCAGGACATGGGACTTCGGAGGCCAGCGCGAATATTATGCTACTCATCAATATTTTTTATCTAAAAGAAGCTTGTATCTTGTTGTCTGGAGGATACCGGATGGACAAAAAGGTATTTCTGAGATACTTCAGTGGCTTGTTAATATTCAAGCTAGGGCACCTAATTCTCCTGTGCTCATTGTTGGAACACATTATGATATGATGCAAGAGAACTACCCTGCGTCCAGAGCCGAAGACCTTCAACAGTCCATTAGAGAACGGTTCATTAATGTTGTAGATGCTGAAAAATGTGGGTTACCGAGAGTTATTGACACAATTGAAGTGAGTTGTAAAACGAGGCACAATATAAAAATTCTTTGTAATTTAATTTACGATACAGTTTTTAGCCTCCGAAGCCCAGGGAGCAAAACGTTACTCTTACAGCAGTGTGTTCCAGCCAGTTATCTAGCTCTTGAAGATGTGATTGGGCAGATTGTATGCGAAAGGAGGCAAGCTAAGCAAGATCCTGTTCTTACGACAGAACAGTATCGAAATCTAGTATCAAGCCACGCTACTAACTTGAGAGACACTGCTGAGCTTCACCAAGCAACGTTGTTCCTTCATGAAAACGGTGTCCTCCTCCATTATGAAGACTCGACATTAAAAGATCTCTACTTCCTAGATCCTCAATGGCTTTGCGATATGCTGGCACATGTTGTAACTATACGTGAAATAAATCCTTTTGCTAGAAATGGAGTCATGAGGCTTGACGACTTGAAGCATATATTTAAATCGTCTAGCCTTGGAGATGTCGATACAAAAGGCTATATTGTTCACCTTTTGAACAAATTTGAAGTTGCCTTGACTTGGGATAACAGGACTTTATTAATACCCTCTCTACTCCCAACAGAAGATGACATATATACACCACCCGTAAGAGTTAAAATTCCTGTTAGGTCACGTGCTTGGGCTGTTAGAAATAAAAAATCATCTGTTACTGAAGAGACTGAATGCGAATTAACTTCGAGGCATGACCCAGAAGTTGCTATACGAAGGCTTTTGTTAATGTCTTATGTTCCATCTGGCTTCTGGTCTCGTCTTATTACTAGGTTGCTTGCAGATGACACCATTATTCAGATCGTTAGAGAGTTTTTTGTTGTCCCCAAAGAAGTTTCCCAAGACGCAAAACTTGCTAAGCTATTAGATGTAAGAGCAGAATGGAGCTTGTGGCAAACTGGGATGGAACTTCGCTATGCAGACACTCCGCTATTTTCAATGAAAGAAGTAATTCATTCCAATAATAATTCTGTCGACTATCAATCACTGAAACTTCAAATCAAGCAGGAAGGAAATTGGAGCGACGTAAACCTGAGAGGTGTTTGCCTTGTCGAGCTGTACCTTCCCTTAGACACTCTTGTCATTAAAAGACCAGTCATGGAAACAGGCTCTGTCATCGGTTACCAAGCTATAGTTCTCGAGCCATCTCCCCAGAAGTCGGCTCATCTCTTAGCCCTTGCAACAGATCATATTGACACACTTTTGGAAGATTGGTATCCCACATTAGGAACCCGTTTCGTCCACACCTCAGAAGGTAAACTTCTCGTGACAAGAATTGTCCCCTGCCCAACATGTCTGTCCCAAGCTTACGTCCAAGAGAAGCAAGAGGAAGAAGTAGATGAGGAAGTAATCGATATTGTAAGAATTTCACAAGAAAGTGACAAGGACAGTGGCCATCCAGATAGTCCATCTTCTAGCTGCAAGACGTCTGAAGAGGGTACGCATTTAAAGACGATTGGGCCTCAGTACAGCTGGATGGTCGAAGAGTGTATATTAGCGGCTATTGAGAAGAAAATACTCCGCTGCCCATCTCATGGTGAAATATCATTGGCACATGTAGCTCCTGACACTTTGTTTTTGGATGTTGGAGAGCAGTATCTCATTGGAAGCAATTGTGTTACTAGAGGTCGCCTATTGGGAAGGGGCGCATTTGGTTTTGTGTTCCAAGGTACATGCACATCTAGGACAACAGGTTCAAAAATGTCAGTCGCTATAAAAGCTATTCAGCCTGTAGCACCACCTTCTGGCGCTTCAAACTCTGCTCTTATCGCTTACAAAAATGCGCAAGTGAAGTGGGAAAGGGATCCAATTCAACATGCAAGTAAAGCTTATTCGACTGCCAGGCAGGAACTCGGAATACTTTTGAACGTAAGGCATCCCAATATCGTGCCACTCATAGGCATTTGCATTGATCCACTTTGCCTAATTCTCGCATTGGCTCCAATGGGTGCCTTACACGCAGTTCTAAAGAATTACAGACGTTGTGCTGCTACACTTCACTCCAACTCATTACAAGGAATAGTGCTCCAAACTGCTAAAGCTCTCGAATACCTTCATCAGCAGCATATTATTTATAGAGACTTAAAATCTGAGAATGTTCTTGTTTGGGCTATGCCTGCACCTTTTCAGGATTATTCCGAAGTAGATGTTCATATAAAGCTTGCTGATTATGGCATTAGTAGATTGACGTTACCATCTGGGACCAAAGGTTTTGGAGGTACAGAAGGTTTCATGGCCCCTGAAATAATGAAATACAATGGTGAAGAAGAGTACACTGAAAAAGTCGATTGTTTCTCCTTTGGAATGTTTATTTACGAACTTGTCACTCTTCATCAACCTTTCGAAAGTCACGAATCTGTGAAGGAATATATCCTTGAAGGTGGAAGGCCGGCCCTTACTCATAGAGAAACTTCATGGCCAGCAAGTATCTTAGATCTGATGGTTCTATGCTGGAGTCATCAACCGTGTGATAGGCCGAGCGCTTCACAAATTGTTAGCATTTCTTCAGCTCCAGAGTTTACTCACTTGTATGACGTTGTTTCTCTAAGAACATCGGCACGAATACTTACATCTACTTGTACAGCAATTGTCAACTCAGATTATACGTACCACAGTATCTGGCTGGGATGTTCGGATGGACTCATTTACCAACTTTTGGCTTCAGATCACACGTGGCTACAGTGCTGCGGATTGACATCACTCCCAGTTGCTGCAACTGCTGCTGCTATAGTCCATGACACAATATGGATTGGGGATGAATCATCTCATATATACGCCTACTCAATTTGTGGCTCGAAAAGGCTTTGGTGGTATAGTATGGTTGAAGGGGAGGAAAGGAGCCCTGTTCTGCGAATGCTCTGGTTGGAACCTCTCGGCCGACTTGCAGTAGCTCTGGGCAGTGGGAGAATATTCCTCGTGACTGACAGCCCTCCTACTACACCTTCCATGGCAGAAGGCTCATTCGTATTGACAGAACTAGGCGCGGCTTCACTTCTTCACGACATGATTGCATTGTTCATGAGCGACTCCAAGGTACAGCTGTGGTGTGGTGAAGGCAATGGAGCTATGTCCATCTATACAATCGAAGACAACATTGTTACTAATTGCGAGAATGTTAATCATTATAATCCTGTTATTGCAAACGTCGACGTTGTTCAGTTGGTCGCAGATAACCAATATGTCTGGACGTATGTCTATCCAGGTTGTATAGTCTATCAATGGGATGGAGTTAATAAAGAAATCATACATAAGCTAGACTGTTCGAAACTTGTTCCTTGCTCTGAGAGTTTGAAGTCGATTAGCATTGATGAACATTTGAGCCCTGGGCGTTGCCAAGTAACAAGCTTATGCGTCCTTGGCAAGGAGTTGTACATAGGAACGACGTGGGGCTGTTTAGTAGTTGCAGAAACGTGGTCGTTAAGGCCAATAACAGTTTTTCGCCCTTATGAAAGTGACCTTTGCACGATACTATCATTTCCATCTGCTCAGCCTCCAGTCATTGTTACTTTTGGAAGGGGCTACAGGGAACTGATATCTAGGTTTAAAGAAAACTATGCCCCAGATTCCATAGATTCTAATCATATTTATCCTATATTATGGTCGACACAATCATGGATTCCTCCTTAATTACCAAATAATCTTAGGTTGTTATTATTTGAACTAGTCACAATATGACTATGGAAGGTCACTGTTGACTATAGTATTAATTTTAATGTTTCGTTGAGTGAAGTTTTAAAATTATTCCAGAGTTCTAAAGCTTTAATAATTTTGTGTATATATTTACTTGTATATAAATACTACTAAGTTATTGACTACAGACCTTGTTGTAATTGAAATGTGATTATAATGCATCACTGATTTTATTACTCTGGAATTCAGAAAACACTTCGAACTGCAATTTCATTCTCTTAGGAACAATTTTAAATTTGAAATGCAGTTTTAAGTTCTTCTGCGCGAATATTTATAGAGAAGCAGTTCTTTTGCTGCTTGTAGGGAAAGCGAATTGAGTTTCAAGACCAGTTGGACTGGTTCCTTGAAATGAGGTATTATAAAGGTGTTGACTTTTGTTGCCTCAATATTATTTATGAATTGGAAGGTGATAATAAGTTAATGATCGAAAATTTGGATTTTAAGAAATTTGACTGAGGTTTGTTCATACTACGTATTTTGTTGGTTTCTATTCTCGTACATTTGTATTTGTGTGAAAACATAAAACCACTTGGCTGGATGATCAAACCAATGCCGATGATTGATGATTAATATTTAGTCATTTACCATACTTTATAGATTTTATTTGATTAGAATAGTTTGTTCTCATTTCTGTTTAAGTCTCTTCTGAAGTCATTGTTTTCTGTCAGAATAGATTTTATCTAATTTCCATTATAATAATGATAAAGAAAATCTAAAGCATCTCTTGCGCAGGACAAGATTTTCTGATATCAAAAAAAGATTGTTTAAGTTTGACACACTATATTTTATTATATTCAAGGCCGTGCATTGTTTAATCATGTGCTTATTGTGAGTTGATAGATTTTAGTATGAGCACATATTGTGATTCTATTTTTAATTTTAGTATGTTCGTAATATTTTAGTAGTTACCTACTAAATATCTACAATAGATGTTTCCATTCATCTTCATATTCCAAAATTGTTTCAAAATTTTAACACATTCTATATACCAAGGCAAAATGGGGAAACTATTGCTAAGATCCCATCAGGCCAAGCTTGCGGTTTTTACCATGCACTTCTTACAAACAGACGTTGACTTATGATATTCTAGTCCTACTACTTGATGTAGGGTAATACTGTCATTAAAAGTATTGCTCTTGGCACGACTGATCCCCCACTTATTCAGTGCGAAAGAAAATGTAATTACAGGGAAAAAAGTGCAGTTAAAAAAACTAGGTGCCTGAAAAAAACAAAAACTCAAACTGTGAAAGGGATCTTATCCACTTGCTGCTATTGATAAACATATTTACTCTTTCATCAGTCTAATCATATTATCTGACTTAATTAATCCGTCTTTTAATATGGGATCATGGCTTATTTATTTACTTACTGGTTTTGCGATTAATATATCGTTGTCTTAGATTAGCTCCTGTTCTAGGCTTACCTTTACTAAAATCAGTCCAGTGGGAGGAAGGAAATTTGGAAACTTCGAAATATCTCCATTGTTATGTGTCGAATCAAAAATTTGTATAGAATCAATATTATTCCAAATGTAATTTTTTGTAAATGTTATGTATTTTTTTCATTATCTTTATTATTAACCGAGATATTTGCATTTTTTTAGTTTTCAGCCTTTTGTAAACCCCCATTCGTAGTCATGTCATATTAACAATAATCTGTTATTTTTTGAAGCACATTATTTAAAGCATAAATACCAATTTTTTTTTCATTTAACTTTTACGTTATGAGATAAATGCATGAGGCACATGGGAAATCTGCTTAGTTAACGCAGCCTCTGCATGACAGACTTTTTTATTGCGGAATAATAAACCTACTTTAAGATAATAATGGATCTAAGCATTCATTATTCCATCTATTAATAATAAGAAGAATAGCAATAATAAAGTCTTTTTTTTTTCCACACAATAAAAGAAATGGATCGATTATTTTTTTGCCATTTATTAATAGTTTTGATCTTGTTTCAGTCTCTTACCTTTCATGTTGAAGAAATTTTGTTTTCTTTCATAGTTTAAATTATTACCATTTTTCTGGAGGAATAACTCTTTTTTACAACTTGTAGGACATACTTTATTTTCTTTATAACCCAACTTTTTGAAATGCATAATCTTGACTGCTGTCACCATCCTGATAGATCCATCATGAGAATTTATCAAAAGAATTTCTGTGATTGAATTTCATAGGAAAGGAATTTTCCTGAATACCACAATCTGAGTTTAGACTCTGAACCACATCACTTGCTGGTGTAATAGTTATTCCAGTTTTTTTTTTTCCTTTCTTTCTTTTTATAGTGCTTGTTTTAATTAATTTGTTGAATGTCAGGTGCGTCTCACTACCTGGCTTAGTGTTACTTATATTTGTATAGCAAGTCTATAATAGTTTTATAGGATGAATTTCTATTAGGAATGCCAATAAATTTGATCTTTCTATTCGACTGAATAAAATTCATTTGTGAGGAACGGGAGCCCTTAAATGAAACCAAATGTCGAGACCTATAAAAAAGTTGTATTCTTTTTTTACTGGCACAATTTTGGCTGTACAGTAGAGTGCCGCTAAGCCGATCTACTTGGGGAAGGACCATGTTCGGATTAGCTGGAATAGAATGAGATGTGCTAAACATACGGCAAGAAGTTCAAAGAGTAGTTTCACAATCAGTTTGTTGCTTCTTTGATTTTTTAAAGAAAATACTTTGCCTTCCTGTGCTACCTATTGATAACGCACTATCGTCCCAGCGTTGAGGAATTAAGTGATGGAAAACTTAAGGTGAAGTTACTATCAAATGTTAACACTACTTCTACAAAAAAAAGGATCAGCAAAAAAAAAAAGGACTGCAAACAATAAAACTGATTTACTGAAAAAAAAAAAAAATTAAGAATGCTGATCCAAGATGACAGAATTCTTTGAGTTGGCAAAATAAAAAATGAATGTGAAGGATGTTTTTTTTTATTGGATAGCTGAGGCATGGCAGAATATTTGAGAAAATCTTGGAGAAAGCTGTGGTCATCTCCTGAATTTCGGGAGAACCCAATCGAAAATGAAGAGGAAAATCTCCTACAATTGGTACAGACAATCCATGGATGTCTAGGAGCCAGTGAAGCAGACGTAGACAAATGGATGGCAGTTTTTGTAGTGATAAAACTTTTGCCGCTATACAAATAGTTAAACATTCCAACCTTTTGCTTCGGCAGTTATTTTAAAACCAGTTCATTATTATAGATATATAACATCCTGCATCGAGGTAAATACTCACATTCCATTATCATATTTCCAGTGGTGTCTTTAACTCATTTTGATATGAGATATTCTTTGACCATATTCCGGTTGAGTCGCCCAGTATTAGTATGTACGTACATATGTATATATACCTTCTTAGGTGGGGGCCCTAATGTTGGCCCCCTTCTATAAGGCAGCTAGCTATCGGCGACGTTAAAAGAACAAACTTTTAGCAGATTTCCCTCAAGGGAAATCAGCTATTGAGGTTGTACTCATGACACGATTTTTTCTTCAAATGTCCATCGATCCTACCCAGGAGATGACGAAAATGAGTTCCGTTCAAAACTGTATATATATATATATATATATATATATATATTTGTCTGTTACCGCTCTAGCGGTCGCAATTTTTATTTTATCGTTACCAAACTTGATATATAATCGTTTTATACAAAAAGAAAGGCCAAGTTCGTTAATGGCTGAAATCGGACCAGGGGGAGGGGGGTTTAGAGGGGGAGAATTTCGAAAATTCTTAATATCTCCGTTATTATGCGTCGGATCAAAAAATTGTATAGAACCAATCTTATTGAAAATGTAATGTTCTATAAATGTTGTTATGTACATTTTTTCACTATCTTGCTTATTTACTGAGATATTTGTATTTTTTTAGTTTTCGGTCTTCAGTAAAGCCCCACTCCTACTTATCTCATATTTTCAATATTCTATTATGTTATGAAGCACTTTATTTGAAGCTTAAATAACAAATATTGTTCTCATTGAACTTTTAAGTTTTGAGATAAATGCAAATGCGTGGCGCACGTGGGAAATCTGCTTAGTTAACGCAGCCCCTGCGTGACGGACTTTTTATTGCTTTGTATTTTAGGTTCCATTTAAAAGCTACTACTCCTCACAGTTGAGTTTCATCTAGTAGAATAGAAATATCAAATTAATTCAGATATCTAATAGAAAATTTAAATCCCGATGATTTACTGCTTAGTTACATTTAAAAAGTAGTTTTTATTTATTTACTTCGCTTATAATTATATTCATTTGGTATAAAACCAGGGCCATTGTCAAAAGCTTCTTATCATTGTGGTAGTAACACGTTTTCTGAATTCCAGAATTTAAATAGCTTTATTTTAAGTTTTACATATAGAAATGTCAGAACATTGCCATTGTCTAAGGTACTTTAGTTCAAATTATACTGATTAAAGCATATCAGTAACTATATCAATATTATATCTTTAAAACGATTACTTTATTAGTTTCATGATTTTTTTTTTCTAAACTTGAAATGATAAAAAGGTTCATCAAAAAATTCATTATGGTTAGTTTAATTTACTAATTCATATCATATTAAAGACTACAATTTACTCACTCCTGTTTGATCTTTGCTTGAAATGAATGTCTATAGTAGCACAGCAATAGACCAGTGTAGTTATAATATTGACGAACCTAATTTTTGAGACTGTCATAATTGGCTGGTTGTAAAGTTTGAATGCACTTTTAAAAGAAGCTTTTCCATCCTAACCAATAGCCTCTGCCTACCTTTGATGTGCAGTCCCATGGGCAGCTTTCAGCCGAAGTATCGGTGCTGGCAGAAAGAAAATTATGGAATTGCATCAATATCGAACATGAACCTTCAGTTCACAGAGTCAAACGTATAAAGAAGTTTTCATTGTACAACTAAGTGTGTAAAGACCCCTCAAATGAGAATCCAAGTTGGTTGTTAATCTGTCCACTATACCTTATCTCACATGAAATCCCAATTAAAACTTTAAAAAAATAATGTGGACTGCAACTCAACCAAATTTGCTTACTCTATCATCGTGAACATCTGTAAATGTGACTACAGGCATTAACTCCAAGCTTGACAAGTATGCATGATCAATCTTTTTTTGTAAGCACACATAAATTCCCTTAGTCAAGACGTGATGCAAATTCCAGTTTATTGCATATTCAACAAGTCTAGAATACACACCAAAATGATGTATACCTTTGCTATTATATGTATACAATTCTTATATATAAACAAACACACACACACCTGTGCAAGAATATGTACACCTATGCTAGTATATGCATACTTATACATATACACAATGCTACTATAGTATAGGGTTGCGGAAAAAGTAATTTCGGTATTTTTCATGTTTTTCAAAGCGCATTTATTTATATAAATTTTAGATATTAATCAATGATATATGCGCCGTTTTGATCGATGACCTTTTGCCATTTTTTTGGTAAAACCATGATACCTTCACTATAGAAGTTCTGTGATTTCTGGGCGAAAACTGAACCAAGTGATTTTCACAAGCCTCTTTTGATTCCAGCTTTACACCATTAAGAGAGTTCTGAAGATAACAAAACAAGTGGTAGTCAGACGGTGCAAGGTCCGGGCTGTATGGTGGATGCATCAAAACTTCCCAGCCAAACTCGTAATTTTTGCCGAGTCACCAAAGATGTGTGTGGTCTAGCATTGTCGTGATGGAATACAACGCCTTTCCTATTGATCAATTCTGGCCGTTTTTCTTGAATCTCCTGCTTCAACCGTATTAGTTGTTGGCAGTAGAGAGTCGAATCAATGGTTTGGCCAGGTTTGAGCAGCTCATGATGAACAATGCCTTTCCAATCCCACCAAACACTCAACATCACCTTCCTTAGTGTCAATCCAGGCTTTACCACTGTTTGTAAAGTTTCTCCGGGTATCGACCACGATCTTTTTTGCACATTATTGTCGTACGTGATCCACTTTTCATCACCTGTAGTCATTCTTTTCAATAATGGCTCGATTTCATTTCGTTTCACCAGCGATTCACAAATGGAAACTCTGTCCATTAAATTTTTTACAGTTTATTCGTGTGGAACCCATATATCGAGCTTCCTTTGGCGTCCATTCTTATGTGAATGGGTCAAAACTGTTTTATGGTCGATGTCTAGCTCCATAGCGATATCACGAGATGAAATGTGTCAGTCTACCTCAATTTTTTGAACAATTTCATCGACTTGTTCAACAATTGGCCTGCCAGGGCGAGGTTCATCATTAAGGTCAAAATTTCCGGAACAAAATCGAACAAACCAGTTCTGACACTGACGTTCACTTAAACAGACATCACCATAAACTCCACACAATTTTCGATGAGCCTGAGAACTCCCTTTTCGGAAGTAAAAAAGCAATACATGACGAAAATGCCCTTCTGGAATCTCCATTTTCAAAGCGCAATAACGTTTGACTGAGTAAATGAATGAAACTGTAGAGATATTTGGAATATTCTGTGGACTATAGCCTTTCAAACATGGTATAGTATGGGTTCACTGAATAATGATTACAAGAGATAAGCGAATTTGATACGCGACTATTGGGATAAACCGAAATACTTTTTCCCCAACCCTATATATTTATACTAGTACATGTGTAAAATGCTATTATTTTTATTTAGAAATTATTGGAGTTCGGCAGGGATGTGATCTCCCATCCATTCTAGTCACCAGACCTAGCCCCAACAGATTTTACTTATTTAAGGCCCATCAAAATTCTCTTAACGGGAAACACTAATTCGCTCGAGGACTGCAAAGCGCACATTCGCGAAGAGTTCATTGCTCAAAAATCTGAGAAGTTCTGGGAGGACGGAATTAAAAAATTACCTGAAAGATGGCAACATGTAGTAGATTGAAATGGGTTATATATAATTGATTAAAAATATTTACAAGAATCTGAAGTTTTTATTGAAATTATCAGTAAAAAACAGTACTAACTTATTTTACAACCTATTAAAATGCTATTATATGATAGTATATATATACACATACATATACTACGCTAATATTTGTACAACTATGATACTATTATATGCAATACTAATGTATGTACACATATGCTATTATATGTGCACTGATAATAGTATATATTTGCCAATGCTAGCCTATGTATACACTGTGTGCATTCATACAAAAAATGAATCATTGATTCTTGTGAAGCTTTGTGTTTATCCGTAGCCACAGTAAGGTTTACTTAACGATCAGCTTTTAATGATAGTCTCCGTCAAGTCACTTTTTGAATATGTACACAGTTATATCAAGCAGTGATTTATATATTCATATATACATTCAATTTTGATTTTTCTAAAAAAGTAATAAACAACATCGATGGAGTAATAATGTCCCTCCTCGTCATATTTATCTCTCACTCTCTTATCATGTTTTTTGTTAAATTTTAAATGCCGTTGCAAATAGATATTTTCGCTCTCTATAATTTCAGTATTGCCAATATTTTTTAGTTTAATGTGTTTAGTTTATTTAATTATATTTGAAGTTTTGTATTTATTTGTAAATAATTTACATAGATTTTTCTATTCTGGCAATGTGACTAATAATGAAATTATAAGTATTAATATTATGTCATTATCAGCTTTTGGTTGTGCTTTAGTATTTTTTATTTTGTTTACTGTGTTACTGTAAAGGGGCTGAGTTAAAACTGAGACTTCTCTTTAGCGAGTACGTTTCATTACTATGTTAGATTAATTAATCAGTCATTTAGTCAAATTTTTAATTTAATGATTCGAAATACACATTTAACTGCGTGAAAAAATTATTTTATACAATTTTTGAGTATTTTAGTTGTTAATAAGTGTGACTAATGTAAGAGGAATCATGATTTAGTTTAGTTTATATATATATACATATTTACGTATAAAGTGAAATGTGATAATAATTTTAATAGTCTTATTTGTTTAGTTATTAAAACAATTCATTGAATCGTGAAAGATGTGGTTTTTGAATGGTTAATGCTTTGAGTACAATACAGACAGCCTTTCATATTAGCGAGTTTCCTTTCAGTTTGATTCTTAAAATTTTATTATCTTATCGTCATTATCATTATTTTGACACATCACAACTACATAACTGCTGATTAAAATGAATTTGTCATTTAACATAATTAAAAACCCTGATGATTTGATATTTCAAAATTATTTGTCCTTAATTTTATTCGGACTTTTTATCGAGCTAACAACTTTATACTCAGACATTAAAATCATTTATATATTTAAATTATTTCATCTTCCGTTTGACTTGTATTTAAGGTAAAATAGCGTGGTCGTTTTTAAACTGTCTAAAAAATCTGATGTGGTCACCACTTGACTTCCTTGTACTCCAATTAAATTAAATAAACAAAATTTTAGGTTGCTTGTAATTTAAAATTAATTCATTAGAAAGTGATACACTATATCTATGTTCCAATGCATCTGATCAAAAAATGCTATAGAACTTAATTTATAAATATATTCATGTTAATCAAAAAAGGTCCTATGCAACTTTTTTATATCTCCAATATATACGGAGAAATTTAATGTTGTTTTTTTTATATTCGCCCTTCTCTAAACCGCTCTCTTCTTCATAGTCAGTTGTGATTAAAAGTGGAGGTGAACAACTAGACGTTACAGCAATCACAAATTTCAACACTCTAAGACTATCCGTTTTTGGGTTATGCGAGATACGTACAGATGTCATGCCAAAACTAGTCAAAATAAGTCAGGGAATATCAAAAAAGAAAATTTTTGTTATTACAATAATTCCTTTGTACAAGGAAGTAAAAATGACTTATCCAACACTATTTACTTACTTGTGAAAAGAAAATTGTAAATTTTATCAATATATTCTTAAACTTTTTGAAAATTTAATTCAAAATAAAGTAAACTCTTTTTTTATATAAAGGAATTTGTACATGAAACAAAAACTACTAATAATCATTGCTTCAATATTCCGTTCATTTCTGAAGGTGCTAGAAAATGTATAAATATTTTAAGGATAATACAAATTATTTTTCGACTATAGATTGTCAGAATTAATTGTAAAAAAAAAAATGTCAATATTTATTTAGGATGATTATCATTTTACTTTTGAATTTAATTTCGGTTGTTAATAAATGGAAACTCGCTAAAAGCTTTGCTTTAGCCTGTTGAAAAAAAAAAAAGAAGTTATTTTGTTATGTTTTAATGAGTCCCAATGTTTGTGATATTTACTGTGTCTTTTTAGACCTTGTGTTGTCTTTCAAGTCTCTGTAACTGAAAAGCGTATGAACAAATTTGATATTGTTATGAGATAACTGTTAAGCTGTTTTGTTTTTATTTTCCTAGTCAGTTTTTAAATATTTTTATAGATTTTTACAATTCCATTGTTTAAAGTTGTATTGTACATAAATGTATGAATTATGTATAGATTAATACATTGGAAGGGAATAATTCATATCCGACAGATGTGTATTCAAAATGAACGCTAAATGCCTCCATGCTATGTTATTTATAACAAAACAACAAATTAATTGTAATAAACCATTCTTTACAAAATTTTCTTTTGTTTACCTTCCCTTTTTTTTTGGATCCTTGAGAACTTATGCTAAGAACATTGCTTATTATTAAAAATGATTACATATACACGCAAGAGTTAATGGACATATAGAACAAATAGTGACTTCGATGAATAATAAATATTGCTGAGGCTGACACAATCTTTTTAGCAGATTTCCCTTAAGGGAAGTCTGCTATTGAGGATGTATTCATGACACAGTTTTCAAATTATTTCTTCAAATGTCCAATGATCCTAGCCCGGAAATGACGGGGAAATATATATATAAAATTGTAACCTCTGCCTGTACATTGATTTTTTTCTCGAAATTTCACGATAACTTTTTGTTTCACATGTCATAGGCACCATAACTGCATTTTGTTTCTTTGGTGTCTGTTTGTTACCTTGTCACGCATAAACGGCTGAACCGAATTTTATGAAACATGGTATGTATATTACTACTAACCCAACTTAGACTTTAGGCTATATTAATTTTCTCTGAGACGAACAGGAGTGGGGGTTATAAGGGAGGCCTGAAATTAAAAATAGCGATATTTCGTTTCCTATTGGTTTTTTGGCAAATATGCACATAACAAAAGTTGTTTATTTTGTTATTTAGAGTAACTTTTGTTATAAACACTTTCATCGTATTCTGAAGTTTAAATGAGTTAAACGCTAATGACTATAGCGGGAGTCAACAATATTATTTGGCACAAAAGACTCAACCGAACTAAACCAAACTCGGTATGTGAATTAGCACTAATGCCTTCCTTATAATAAGCCATACTAACATTTCTAGGGACGGGCAGGAGTGGGGGTTATAAGGGAGGCCTGAAATTAAATATAGTGATATTTCGTTTCCTATTGGGGTTTCGGCAAATATGCACATAACAAAAGTTGTTTATTTTGTTATTTAGAGAAACTTTTGTTATATTCATTTTTGTTGTATAACAAAGTATAAACGAGATATGCACTAAATACTAAAGTGGGAGCCAAAAATTTTGTTGGCCACTAATGATTGAACCGAAATTAACCAAACTCGGTATGTGAATTATCATTAATTCTTCCATGATTATAAGCTACATTAAAAATTTTAGGTTCAAAGGGGAGTGGGGATTATAAGAGAGGCTGAAATGAAAAACTCGCTTTTTATTATTTTCTATTTGTTTTTCGGCAAACGTGCACATAACAAAAGATGTTTACTTTGTTATTTAGAGTAAATTTTGTGTGCATTCACTTTTGTCGTAAAATGAAGTAAACACAGGATATTCGCTAAACGGGAGTCAATAATTATATTAGTACTTATTTAAAGGGTTTTAATAAATGAATATTATGACAAATGATGTGTTTTCGTCTTATATGATAGTTCAAAGTATGATTCGGATTAGTGAGGTTATAAATCTTTGTTACCCACCTCATTTATTTTTTTTCCCTAGAAATAGTATATTTCATTACAAGGGCGGAAAGTGACTGTTTCCTATGCGAGATCGTGTTTTACGGCCGAGGCTGGAAATTAGATCGAGCATTGGAAACTCACTTTCCACCCGAGTTATGAACGATACTTTACATCACGAGGCAAAAAATGCGAAATATAATTTAAACTCGTAATTATTAAGTATTATCATATTAAATGATTTGTTTTGCATTCTGTAGTATCGATTATTTCTGAACAGCTGATTTAGAGCACTAACCTGATGCAAGTAACATAACTTTAATAACTCTTTCAAACACAATTCTTTATTATTTGAAATAAATTTATAACAAATTCAAACATTTACAACTCAACAATTTTAGTGGCTTCCTTCATTAAATTTTCTGGTATGCTCCCAGCCATTTTGTATAAATAAAATAAGTGGTTTATAAACATGAGATGTAGCTGCGACAATCGATTAGTTGATAACAAATGACAACAATGTCACAAATTTGGATTTATACAGAACTCTTTTAAATGACATAAACGAATTTTATAATAAAACTAAGTTAAATTAGTGTAATTATATTTTCTAATGATAAGTAATCGACCAATAATATCTTTAGTGCTTTAAAATAACTAAAATATAAATCGTTTTTCGAATAGAAACGCTAGCGTAACCTAGCGTTGGAAACTGTAACTTCATTAAAGGGAGAGAAAAGTTTTTCCCTCCCTAGAGTGGGAAAGAGAACAGCTGTTTCAAGTTATTATAAAAAGACCCACTTTCCATACTTACATACGGTTGCGAAAGTAACTACTTTCAGATCAGAGTGATGTAAATAACTTTGTTATTTATTTCCAATAGAAATATAAACTATAAGAGCATTTCCATTATTTAATTTGTATAATTTACCTTGATGTTATTGAAACAAATATGTAATATCATAATAATTAAACGTTAATGGTAATGTCATTATGACAAAAAACAATATGCGATTAAACTCGATATGATATTTTCAGTGTACCACTATTATTTAATTACATCCGGTAGATAAATTATAAAATAACGTTTTGAGTCAATAATTTAAGTAGAAGAATGTTGAGAAGTCTCTCTTAGGAGGGGGGTTTAGAGAGGGAAATTTTGAATATTTATATTTGAATTTCGAGAATTCAAAATATCTTTGTTATTATGGTTGGATCGGAAAATTGTATAGAATTAATTAATCTTATAGCAAATGTATTGTTCTATAAATGTTTTTATATGCATGTTTTCTCTATATTGAATGTTAACAGAGATATTTCGATATTTTAGTTATCGGCCATGAGTAAACCCCCACTCCTAATCATGCCATATTACAATAAGCTGTTATGACATGAAAACCTTCTTTCCAAGATTAAATACCAAATATGGTTTTCATTGAACGTTTACTTTGTGAGATAAATGCAAAAATGTTTATTTGATCTATGCCATACTCGATATTTAACAAATTCCAGTCAACACTGAAAATCAAATTTGTTATTGGTGGATATCGGTCCAGGATTAGTATGGATTTAGAGAGGGTTGGGGAACTCAAAAAATATCTCTGTTATTATGAGTCGGAACCAATGTTGTTAAACTATTGGTTTTAAAATTGTTCTTTTATGAATTTTGCCATAATTCGATTTGAGGGGTTGAAATAAAACTGATTCTGATTCATTACAAATGACAGCACTGTCTTTAGTAAATTGTTTTTAATAAAATTAATATGTTATATTCAGATATATATCATTAATTATTTGTCTTTCCGGTCTATCTATCTATTCAGCCCTACGAGGTAGGCTGGCCTGTTTGTTTACAATTCAGCCGCTTTCCGTTGTAGACATTATTAACTTAAATTGTAAATTGACTGAAAGATTTCTTATTACCGTTTGTATTTATTTACTTAACATTCACGGTGCTGTTACCTGTATGTATAGTTATCTATTGTAAACCTTTGCATGGGAAATCTGCTTAGTTTATACAGCCCCTGTGTGATGGACTTTTCACATATAAAAAGAGAATATTTGGTGAGATGAGTTCACAAGTGTGTTATACTAGCACGTGAGAAATCTGCTAAGTTTACACAACCCCTACATGGGGTAATTACAATTTAAGGTAATTACTTTCAGTCTTTAAGACAATCTTCCGAATTACATCGACAGACAATATTAGAAATATTTAAAATCCAATGAATTAAATAACTCTATAAAAACAGATCACAATAAGTAAACATACAATTGATATTAAATTCAGTATTCACTCACACAAGCACACACGCTTATAAATATATGTATAAAATACACATTAATACTATTAAGGTCTTCGGGTCTTGACCGTGTCTTCATATTGGTTGCCAACGTTTCGCTAGACATGCTTCTAGCTTCCTCAGGGCTATCTCTGAGACTGAAGAGTTGTTAGTTCATCTCTGGTATATATTTGAGTCTTATCCGGTTTCCTTGGGCGGAGTCTTCCCTTCCAGGTGTCTACGGATACTTGGTCCGGTGGTCGTTCATCGCCTATACCGTCGTTTTCGTTTCTTATTCGAGGTCTCTGTGGAATTACCGGCTTCCAGAGTTTGCTGAGTCTGTATCCATCCTCTCTATTGAAGTTGTTAGGGCATTTCGCTATTTCTATAGCTTCTCGAACCAGTCTTTCTTGGTAACGGTCAACCTTTGCCAGTACCTTGACTTCATCGAATTTAATGTTATGGTTGGTTTCCCAGAAATGTTCCGCTATGGCTGATTCTTCTGTCCGAAACTTTTTTAAACTCTTGATGTGCTCGGCGACCCTGGTGTTTATCAATCTGCCGGTCTGGCCAATGTATTCTGAGCCGCAAGAACAGGGTATGCTGTATATCCCCGGGATTTTTGTCTGGAGTTTATCTTTGCAGCTGGGTAACATCTGGGCTATTTTCCTGTCAGTGCCAAATGCTGTTTCTAAGTATCCTAGAGATCTTTTCTGTTGTACCTTTAACAAAAGGTATTACGGCTGTTTTCCGGAGTTCCTCTTCATTTGTTTTTGTCTTCTTTTCTTTTTTCTTTTTGAATTGATTTGTGACTTCCTCTTTTCCGTAGCCATTCTTTAGCAGAGCAGTCATCAAGTGTCGTTTTTCCTTTGGGAGGTTCTGTGGCTCTGAAATTCTCTCAGCTCTAGTGATCAAAGTGCGAATTATCCCATTCTTCTGTCCTGGATGGTGATGAGATCCAGCGTGTAGGTATCTGTTGGTATGCGTAGGTTTTCTGTAAACCGCATGCCCCAGCTGTCCGTTTGGTTTCCTTTCCACCAGAACATCCAGAAATGGAATCTTCCTCTCACGTTCGATCTCCATCGTGAACTCAATGTTGGGGTGTATTGAATTAAGATGCCGCAGAAATTCTTCTAAAGTCTTCTCTCCAATGAGGCCTATGAATGAATCTGAGATATCATTGCATGTTCCATTTATGAATGACATTGTATTTTAGGAAATCTGCTATTGAGGTTTTACTCATGACACGTTTTTTGAAAATGTCCATTGATCCTTCCAAGGAGATGACGTAAATGAGGTCCATTCAAAATTATACATATATAGATCTCTATTGAAAACTTGAAATATCACTGTTGCCTAAGATGAGTCAGATCGAAAAATTGTATAGTACCATTCTTGTTGCCAATTCAATTTTCAATATAGTTATTTATTAAACAAGTGACGAAAGTAGATCATTTTACAACTCGAGTGAAACGTTTACCCACACGAGCGAAGCGAGTCTGGTAATTTCACGCGAGTTGTAAATTCTACTTTCGTCACGAGTGTAATATTAAATTTTTCTGTAATCGTTGAATAATGGTAACATTACTAAACTGAAATGAGTGAAGAAAGTGAAACATTTTGCAATAGAGTGAAGAAAGTATTCACTTTCTTCACAAGTGAAGAAAGTGAATTGCCTTCTTAATTAGTAATAAGTATAAATTAAAAAATAATTTGAAGTTGGAAATTAAATGCTTTTAAATGTTTCTTAACATTGTAAGAATTTATTTTAACAAAATAAATTGAAATGTGAATGAATTATTGGTGGAAATAATCAATATATTTTAAAATTTAAATATAATAATAATTACCTTCCTTGTTTATAACCTGCACTTGTTTATAACTGCACTACTTCACAATCATCACTAGTTGTTTTATAACCATGCTTATAACCTACCAACAACATACCATAATCTTCACAACATCCTAATTTCGTTCATATTCTGGTTAGATCTGATCATGTATTACACGATTACAGAAAAAATTTAATATTACACTCGTGACGAAAGTAGAATTTACAACTCTCGTGAAATTACCACACTCGCTTCGCTCGTGTGGGTAAACGTTTCACTCGAGCTGTAAATGATCTACTTTCGTCACTTGTATAATAAATAACTATTACACATCTTTTCTCCATTTCAAATACGTGAGATATTTGCACTTTATAGTTTGTTGCTATCATAAATCAGGAAATATCTTATTCCTAGCTTGAGCACCAGATATGGTTTTCAACCAACCTTAACTAAGTGAGATACATGAAAATAATTTATCATGTCATCAAGTAAGTTTTTACCACTTAAGAATTTAGAATCCCTAGTTGAGAATCGTTTTCGTCAATATTTACCTGTTTTTTCCAATGCAAAAGATCATATTCTTTAATGACTGAAGTCAAACCAGGGAGAGAGGCTTAAAGGGAGAAATATGAAAATTCAATATATCTGTTATCATGAGTCGGATCGAAGAATGTTATAAAACTTAATTAACTATTCAATAATTAACTCCAATTAAATATTTAATGCTCTACATATTTTTTCTGATCTCGAATATTAAGCAAGTTATTTGCATTTTCTTGCTTTCACCCTCCAGTAAGCCACCACTTCTACTCATAGGAGTTTTACTTTGAGTAACTAAGTCACTAAGCACCTTGGTAACATTGGCCTCTTCCAACAGATTCAACAATTTTACAAGAGCAGAAATTCAATGTTTTTTTTTTTTTTTTTTTTTTTTGGTACTTGTGTATTATATCCACCACATTTTAGTTCCACTAGCTCCACGCTAGAGTGCGGTACTGTTTTAAGTAGTACGATTGATTGCCCGCAAGGGAGGTTATACTTACCTTATAACCTTCTACGGGATTATAATGATAAATAAAAGAAAACACAATTTTTAAAAATAAAACATTTTATTCAGATTTAGGCGGGAAATGTGTGGAAATACTGTTCTTCATATCTAAGGACACAACTCCCTCATGTAGCTGTTCCAATCAATAGCAGTCTTATTGGAAATTTTGAGTTGTTTTTTTGCAAAAATTGACAGATGTCAATTCTTCGCACCAGCAGTAAATGAACTTCAATGCATTACAAAATGGAATTTTACTTCCTTCGAACCAAGTGTCAATCCGAACGCCGACTTTCTCACCACACTTTCTTACATTACACTTCCAAAAAAAGACTTTTTTTTCCACAATAAACTTTCATACAATGTGATCTAGAACACTTTCTTCTGATAGCCAAAATATTCCTCTCCTGTAAATATTTAACAGCGTCTTCTTCAGTCCCAATCCCAAATCCCAAAGAGGCATTTTTAAAGGACTGAGAAACACTAAACAGCAAACGCAAATAAACAGCAAACGCAACTATGACAAAAGATAACCTCATTAGCCTGGGAGAGCTAGCGTTGCACTTCAGTAGCGCACTCTAGCGTGGACCTAGTGGAACTAAAATGTGGTGGATATAATACACAAGTACCTTTTTTTTAAATATAAAACCAATTTTTTCGTCAATATGAAATGAATGAGAATATGGTTTGATAATAGTTATTCTTTACTATTACAGTTATATAATAATTATTATTCATATATAGCATATATTCAGCTATCTTGAACTAATTAATGAAGTGTTTGGTTGGTTGGCATTATTTGCTTCTCTGAGCTGAGTGCAGGTGTAGAATACTGCAGCAGAATCACAAGGTAAGTTGTTCCTGCTCCAATCATCTAGAAAATATAAATTATTTTTCAATAGCCTGTAAAATAATATATATATATATATATATATATATATATATATATATATATTTATATCAGTAAAATCAATACAATCTAAGGGAAGTTTTATCTTGAATATATTTTTTCTGGGCTCAAAAATGTTTATTTGATCAATAGGGTTCTTGATAGTTAGCCATTTTGTTCAACACTAAAAGTCATATTCGTTGATGGGTGAAGTCGGAAGTGAAATTGGGAGGGGAATTTGTAATATCTCAGTCCTTGTTGCATAAGATAGATCAAAAAATGTTGTTGAACTAATCTTGTAAAACATATATTTTTTATCAGATTTCCCTCAAGGGAAATCAGCTTTTGAGTTCGTACTCATGAGTCGATTATCGAAAATTTTTCCTCAAATGTCCATCGATCCTACCCAGTAGATGACGAAAATGAGGTCCGTTCAAAATTATATATATATATATATATATATATATATATATATATATATATATATATATATATACATACATATATATATTTGTCTGGTACCGCTCTAGCGGTCGTAATTTTTGTTTAATCGTTACCAAACTCAATATTTAGTCGTTTCATGAAAAAAGAAAGATCAAGTTCGTTAACGGCTGAAATCAGACCTGGGGGAGGGGGGGTTTAGAGGGGAGAATTCTGAAAATTCGAAATATCTCCGTTACTATAAGTTGGATCGAACAAGTGCATAGAATCAATCTTATTGAAAATTAAATGCACTATAAATAATGTCATATACATTTATTCTCTATCTTGAATATTAACCGAGATATTTGCATTTTTCAATTTCCAGCCTTCAGTAAACCCCCTCTTCTACTAGTGTTACATAAACAATGCCCTGTTATGTAATAAAAGATATTAATTGGAGCCAGAATACCAAATATTGTTTTCATTGAACTTTTACTTTGTGAGATATATGCAAATACGTTCTGTTGCTCCCCCCCCCTTCTTTTGTTTTTGGATTACTAAAATTTGAGTGATTGAGATAAAACTGATTCTGATTCATTACAAATTACACCACTAGCTTTAGTAAATTGTTTTCAATAAAATTAATATGTTATATTCAGATATATTTCATTAATTGTTTGTTTTTCCTGTCTATCTATGCAGAGCTATGAGGTTGGCTTGCCTGTTTGTTTACAATTCAGCCTTGTATTGTACATTTTCTGAGCATTCACGGCTGTGTTATCTGTATGTATATTTATCTATTGTAAACCTTCGCGTGGGAAATCTTCTTAGTTTACGCAGCCTCTGCGTGACGCACTTTTATTTTTTTGGTGTTATCATTGCCAAACTCGATATTCAATCTTTCTTCTCTCACATCTCAATAATTCTTTTAAAACTAAAGTTCAGCTGACTGAAATTGACCTGTGGGAGGGGTGGGGGAGTTCAGAGGGGGAATTTCCAAAATTCTTTTTATTTCCATTACTATTTATGTAGTTCAGTACAAGACTGTACAATGAAAAATTGTACAGTACAAGACTTATTGCAATTGTAATTTTTTATAAATGTTATTATAAAGTCCGTCACGCAGGGGCTGCGTAAACTAAGCAGATTTCCCACGTGAAGTTTTACAATAGAGAAATCTGCCTAATAACAGCTGTAGTAGTAAGTAACCTCTAAACCTATTCACGAGAGGGACGAATAATTACAAAAACGGCCACCAGAGCTCACGGCGGAACGTCCGAACATAGCCACTGCTGCCGAGCACAGGCACAATCCACATGCAAATATCTCAGTTACTATTCAAGATAGAGAATGCATGTATGTATCAATATTTATAGTAAATTTAATTTGCAATAAGATTGATTCTATAATATTTTTCGATCCGACGTATAGTAACGGAGATATTTTGAATTTTCAAAAATCCTCCCTCTAAACCCCCCCTCCCACTGGTCCGATTTCAGCCATTAACGAACTTGATCTCTCTTTTTACGTAAAACGCTTAAATATGAAGTTTGGTAACGATTAAACAAAAATTGCGACCGCTAGAGCGTTAACAGACAAATATATATATATATATATATATATATATATAATATATATATATATATATATATATATATATATATATGAAGACCACAGGCAAAGAACATTCTAAGTCAATTTTTTTCAAAAATGAGGTTTTCGCGCTATCTAGTAGCTAAGGCCGAGTACTACAACCTAGTCTACTCATCAAGGGGAAAGAACTTTCTGTGTCACTGTTATTAAAGCTGGAAAAAATCATATACAGGGAAATATCATTCTATGTTCAACCAGCTGATTGATTTACAGTGGAAGAATATTCTATGTCACTATCAGCTGTTCAAGTTACTTTGAAATAACATTCTATGTTTAACATGACCTCTCAGTTTTACGTACTTTGTTGTCAGTGAGTGTGGGTTGTTTAAGTCAATTCATTGAATTTTAACTTATTATTAATAGTGGATAGTGATCAAAATGAGTGATAACGACGAAAATATTACTGCAATGGCTACAACAAAGAGGAAATATGGAAGAATATCAGACGCAACGAAGAGAATCCGTGCCATGTCACACATGCCTGGTGATCCGTGTAATTGTAAGCGCTTTAAATGCTTTGAAACAATCAAAGAAAAGGAAAGAGACGAACTATTGAAACAATTTAATCTAATGGCGGACTACAATAAACAAATGGAACATTTAACCGGATTTATTAGTGTTTTACCGTTCAAACAGCGTAGGCCTCGAGTGAATGAAGAGGATCTACTTCTCTTAAAGAATTCTCTTATGAATACAAGGTAAGGATTTTGACTGATGGGAAAGTCAATGAAGTCACTGTCTGCCAAAAAGTATTCATATCATTGCATGGAATTACAAACTAAACAATTAATACGATTAAAAAATCTTTGAATACCACTGGAAAAGCTCCTGTTGATCAACGAGGCAAACACAAAAACAGAACACATTCAAAACCAAAAGAAACACTGGATTAGGTCCACGAACATCTATCTTCTTTAAAGGGATGAAAAAAACCAGTAAAGTGTACCTCTCTGAAGATCTAAACATTAATAAACTTTATAAAATGTATTCTGAATTATATCCAAATAATCCAGTATCATACGAATTCTACAGAAATGTGTTCAATAATCTTAAATATTCACTTATTCTTTTATAATAATAAATATTTACTTATATTCTTCGACTTTTTTAATGTGTTCTTATGTAAAGTTTATAAATTCCCAATAACCTATGCATGAACATAGAATGTTATTTCCATGTTTCAACTGACTTAGACTGTTTTTTCACTGTTTTTTATGACATTATGTTTGATTTATTTATTTTTAATAAATATAACCAAAAATGGAGATTGAACAGTTTTATTTCGAATTTAAATCTATTTGATCAGTACAAAAAAAATTTATTGTTCAATAAATATCAATTCTCAATTTTCATATGACGTTTCAAAGACTAATTTTCAATTTACTCAAAAGTAAGAAAAAGTGACTTAGAATGTTCTTTGCCTGGGGTCTTCATATATATATATATATATATATATATATATATATATATATATATATATAATTCTCAACGGACCTCATTTTTGTCATCTCCTGGGTAGGATCGATGGACATTTGAGGAAATTTTTCAAAATTCGCGTCATGAGTACGACCTCAAAAGCAGATTTCCATTAAAGGAAATCTGCTAATACATTTTTTCTCTATCTTGAATATTAACTGAGGTATTCACATTTTAGCAGATTTCCCTTAAGGGAAATCAGCTATTGAGGTCGTACTCATGATGCGAGTTTCGAAACATTTCTTCAAATGTCCATCGATCCTACCCAGGAGATGACGAAAATGAGGTCCGTTCAAAATTATATATATATATATATATATATATATATATATATATATATATATATATATATATTTGTCTGTTAACGCTCTAGCGGTCGCAATTTTCGTTTGATCGTGACCAAACTCGGAATTTAATCGGTTTATATGAAAGGAAGATCAAGTTCGTTAATGGGTAAAATCGGACCAGTGAGGGGGGGGTTTGAAAATTCAAAATATCTCCGTTATTATGCGTCGGATCGAAAAAATGTATAGAATCAATCTTATTGAAAGTTAAATTTACTATAAAGTTTGTTCTAGGCATTTATTCTGTATCTTGAATATTAACCGAGATATTTGCATTTGTATTCTGCGTGTTGTCACCAGTAGGACTTTCCGCCGAGAGCTCTGGCGGCCTTTTCTATAACTGTTTTTTGGGGCTAGAAACCACTGGGTTATTTACGCCCTAAATAATGTTTTAGGTTTAGAGGTTTCTTACTACTACAGTTGTTATTAGGCAGATTTCTCTATTGTAAAACTTCACGTGGGAAATCTGCTTAGTTTACGCAGCCCCTGCGTGACGGACTTTTATTTTTAATTTACAGCCTTCAGTAATCCCTACTCCAACTGTCATATTAACAATAGCTGTTATCTGATGAACCACTTTATTTAAAGCTTAAATAACTAAGTTTGGTTTCCATTGAAGTTTTGCTGTGTGAGATACGTGCAAGTACGCTGTTCAATGACGTTTAAAAAGTCCGTCACGCAGGGGCTGCGTAAACTCAACAGATTTCCCTCGTGAAGTTATACAATTGAGAAGTCTCCATACGAGTGCCGAACAGTTACGGAAACGGCCGACCTAGCTTTCGGCGGGAACCAATAGAAGCGACCATAGCTCCTCCGTTACACTTTATAAAAATGCAAATATCTCGGTTAATACTCAAGATAGAGAATAAATGTGTATAACCATATATATAGTTAATTTAATTTGCAATAAGATTGGCTCTATACAATTTTTCGATCCGACGTATGGTAACAGAGATATTTCGAATTTCGAAATTCCCCCTTCTTAACCCCCCCCCTCCCACTGGTCCGACTTCAGCCGTTAACGAACTTTTTTATAAAACGAACCTTTTTAAATAGAACGATGAAATACAGAGTTTGGTGACGAGTAAACAAAACTTGCAACCGCTAGAGTGTTAACAGACAAATATATATATATATATATATATATATATATATATATATAAAAATATAAACTGCTCAAAAATGAATAGGGATATTGGCTGTTTTGTGGTATGTATGGGGCCTAGCATATTTTTTTTTTTTAATTATAAATATCATTAATATTTATTAGAAATTATTGTCTTTTTCCCCCATAAAAAAGAAATTTAATTAAGATCGATTTAATTAAAATTAATAGGATAAGAAAAAATAACCAATATCCCTATTCATTTTTGAGCAGTATATATATATATATATATATATATATATATATATATATATATATATATATATATATATATATATATATATATATAATATATATATATACTGCTCAAAAATGAATAGGGATATTGGTTATTTTTTCTTATCCTATTAATTTTAATTAAATCGATCTTAATTAAATTTCTTTTTTATGGGGAAAAAGACAATAATTTTGATATATATGATATATATATATATATATTTATATATATATATATATTGTTACGTTATATTACGTTTATTTTATTGTTACGTGTCATAAAACCAGTAATAAATATTGTTAAGTCGCACTGTAGCACTAAACGGGCGCGACCATTTGATCATCTCCCCCACACTCCCCAAACACGCGGCTCCCTCTCTACCAATCCTTCACATATTTAATTTTCGCAACAATATATATATATATATATATATATATACATACAGTTTTGAACGGACCTCAATGTCGTCATCTCCTGGGTAGGATCGATGGACATTTGAAGAATTTTTTCTAAAATCGCGTCATGAGTACGACCTCAATAGCTGATTTCCCTCAAGGCAAATGTGCTAAAAGTAAAGATTTTGCATTGTTAACACGAAAATGTTCATTTGATCTATATCATACTCGATATTTGAGCGTTCCATTCTACACTTGAGTTCAAAGTCATTAAAAGTCCGTCACGCAGGGGCTGCGTAAACTAAGCAGATTTCCCACGTGAAGTTTTACAGTAGAGAAATCTGCCTAATAACAGCTGTAGTAGGAAGGGATCTCTAAACCTATTCATGAGGGACGAATAGTTCTGGAAACGGCCACCAGAGCTCTCGGCGGAGAGTCCGGAACATGGCGGGGTTCCGTCGACCACACACACAATACAAATGCAAATATCTCGGTTAATATTCATGATACAGAATAAAAGTATAGAACATTATTTATAGTAAATTTAATTTGCAATAAGATTGATTCTATAATTTTTTTCGATCCGACGCATAATAACGGAGATATTTTGAATTTTCAAAAATCCCCCCTCTAAACCCCCCCTCCCACTGGTCCGATTTCAGCCATTAACGAACTTGATCTCTCTTTTTACGTCAACCGCTTAAATAGGAAGTTTTGTAACGTTCAAACAAAAATAGCGAACGCTAGAGCGTTAACAGACAAATATATATATATATATATAATATATATATATATATATATATATATATATAGATATATATATTTATATATATATATATATATATATCACACAATTTTCAGCGGACCTCATTTTCTTCATTTCCTGGGTAGGATCGATGGACATTTGAGGGAATTTTTCAAAACTCGCGTCATGAGTACGACCTCAATAGCTGATTTCCCTTAAGGGAAATCTGCTAAAAAGAGTAAAATTGGACTAGGGATAGTTGGATAAGGAGGGGGAAGATTCAAAAAATCAAAATATCTCCGTTATTATGGATTGCATCGAAAAATCTAAAAGGGCCAATCTTTGATCAAATATTGATACTCTGAAATTGTTGTTCAATATTTTTTTTTTTTCGTGACTGAAAAGCTATTGAAATTGTTTTCAGCCTTCAGTAACACCTCCCCCCCCTCGTTTCTACTCATCAGATTTCTGCTTAAAAATAGTAAATATAAGCTGAGGACTGATCAGTAGTTAGTCGTGCCACCAAGCGGGAAATCTGCTTAGTTTACGCAGCCTTCCTTTTGCAGCACACTATTTCCAAGTCACACGAGACGAATTTCTTGAATCTCTTTCTTATCGAGAATAAAATGAGGAAATGACTAAGAATATGGCTACTGGGTGTGGTGTATTGATTAGTATTTAGATATAGAACAGTGCTGTAATGAGAGCGAACGGGCGGGGGAAATGGCAAATCAACTGCTGACAAAAGCACTACTGAAAATGAGGGCATTGTCATGCTAGCCTTCTGAGTGATAACAGTATTAGCAGATTTCCCTTAAGGGAAACCAGCTATTGAGGTCGTACTCATGATGCGAGTTTCGAAAAATTTCTTCAAATGTTCATCGATCCTACCCAGGAGATGACGAAAATGAGGTCCGTTCAAAATTATAAATATAAATATATATATATATATATATATATATATATATATATATATATATATATATATATTTGTCTGTTAACGCTCTAGCGGTCGCAATTCTTATTTGATCTTTACCAAACTCGGAATTTAATCGTTTTATGTAAAAAGGAAGATCAAGTTCGTTAATGGCTGAAATCGGACCAGTGGGAGGGGTTTAGAGGGGGGATTTTTGAAAATTCAAAATATCTCCGTTATTATGCGTCGGATCGAAAAATTGTATAGAATAAATCTTATTGCAAATTTAATTTACTATAAATATTGTTCTATACATTTATTCTGTATCTTGAATATTAACCGAGATATTTGCATTTGTATTCTGCGTGTGGTCACCAGGCTATGTTCGGACTTTCCGCCGAGAGCTCTGGTGGCCGTTTCTATAACTATTCGTCCCTCGTGAATAGGTTTAGAGGTTAGGTCAACTGTTTTTTGGGGCTAGAAACTACTGGGTTATTACGCCCTAAATAATGTTTTAGGTTTAGAGGTTTCTTACTACTACAGTTGTTATTAGGCAGATTTCCCTATTGTAAAACTTCACGTGGGAAATCTGCTTAGTTTACGCAGCCCCTGCGTGACGGACTTTTTGTGATATGTGAGAGCTACTCTATCTGTTTGCCTTGGCCCCCACCCATATGTCTGTGGCATTGTAATTAGCGTTAAGTCTTAGTTTATGTTGTAAGTTGTAGTATATGTATATATAATGTAGATATAGGAAAGTAGATAAGTTAGCCTTTATGTATTTATTTTATGAATATATCAACGGAAGGATCAAAAAGGTCAAACACCTCCACTCTTAATACTTCTTTTATTACAGACAAAGTACTTTCGGGGCGAACCGTCCCATCTTCAGTGTTCTGTGACACAATATTTACACTTTGAAAAAACATGTAATATATAAATAAATGTAAAAGTCAACAAAGGTAGTCAAATATTAAAAAAAAAACCGCCACGCACGGGCTGCGTAAACTAAGCAGATTTCCCACGTGAAGTTTTACAATAGAGAAATCTGCCTAATAACAACTGCAGTAGTAAGAAACCTCTAAACCTATTCACGAGGGACGAATAGTTACGGAAACGGCCCACATAGCCCACTCCTGCCGAAAGGATCCCATACCTAGGGAAATTTTCCGAGAAGATAGGACTCATGCTGGAAAATGTTGGCCTTCGTACTGCCTATCGAAGTCTAAGCTCCCTAAAACATATGCTCCCAAGGATTAAGGATGCGGTCGATCCACTGGATAGATCTGGTGTGTATCGGGTTGCTTGCCTGACTTGCGGAAGCTCATATGTGGGGCAAAGTGGAAGGAAGCTAAGGAGCAGAATAAAAGAGCACCTTTCCACCAAGACATCGGAGGTACGTAAACATATTATAAATTAAGGCCTTGAAGCAAATGCAGTTCGAAGTGCTCGACCACCTTGGCAAAGGGAAGAAAATGGATATAGTAGAGCAGTTATGGATCAGGATGGACATGCTGGAGGATAAGAATATTAATATTAGGGGGGAGGGTGGCGTGCTGTGTCCTCTGCAGTAGCTGCCCTTGCCCGAGTAAGCTCCCAGTCCCGCCGGAGATGTCGGCTCAATAGGAACCAACTCTAGGTCAGTTCCTCTCCATCTTCTAGTTATTTTGTTATTTGTTGCTTTTAAAATTTATTTGTAACGTTTTAGTCATAAGTGTTGCATTGCATTTTATATATTTGTTTGTTTTTAAATTTTTTAATATTTGACTACCTTTGTTGACTTTTACATTTATTTATATATTACATGTTTTTTCAAAGTGTAAATGTTGTGTCACAGAGCACTGAAGATGGGACGGTTCGCCCCGAAAGTAATTTGTCTGTAATAAAAGAAGTATAAAGAGTGGAGGTGTTTGACCTTTTGATCCTTCCGTTGATGATTGACCTCCACCAGCCAGCACAAATCCCGACTGATGAATATATATTTGTACCAACCAGCCGTGTGTGTGCCTTACCGACTAGCCAACATAACACTGGGCAAACTTCTTACCCGACAAATGAGTGAATTGTCCAGGTTGAAGAATCCTGAAGCACTGAACACCAACTCCCGTTTAGCGATCAGGTGGAAGTTAAGAGTTTCCTGAAATTGAGAGAAACATAAAGAAATATACAAAAAAGAGCCGAATTGGTGGTGTAACATAATAACATATTTATAATACAAAACTAACTCATATCATTAATGTCTGCAATTGAAAATGTTCGATACTTACATCATCAGGTTTAGCCAGAACTCTTCCATAAATCCTCTTGTTCAGCCTCTTCACCTAAAATAAATCTTGATTTAATAGGCAACATACAAATATTGTTATATATTTATTTGTTTGTGTGATTGTTGTCACGCAATTGGTCACCTTTCATAAAATTACCAAATAATCCAAGTTGTTGAATGTAATTAATTTTAGCAGATTTCCCTTAAGGTAAATCAGCTATTGAGGTCAAACTCAAGACGCGAATTTCGAATCCTTCCCACGAGATGACGAAAATGAGGTTCGTTCAAAGTTATATATTAATATTTATCTGTTACCGCTCTAGGAGTAGCAATTTATGCTTGATCGTTACCAAACTCGGTATTTAAATGTTTTATGTAAAAATAAAGATCAAGTTGGTTAATGGCTGAAGTCGGACGAGTGAGAGGGTGGGGTTTAGAGGGGAGGATTTTCGAAAATTCGAAATATCTCTGTTACTGTACGTCGGACCGAAACATTGTATAGAATCAATCTTATTGAAAATTAAATTTACTATAAATATTGTTATATACATGTATTCTCTAACTTGAATATTGACCGAGATATTTGCATTTTTATTAATTGTGTGTGGTTACGGACGAGATGAGATTGGCTAACTTCGGTACTAGTCGTGAGTTTCCGTCAAAAGCTAGTTCAGCCGTTTCCGTAACTGTTCGACTCTCGTGAAATTTTTCTATTGTATAACTCCACGTGGGAAATCTGCTTAGTTTACGCAGCTCCTGCGTGACGGACTTTTTTTTTATATTATACTTATATACTTGTGAAAAGAAAAAAAAAAACAAGAATAAAAATAAAATACAAAAAGTAACAAGAACTAGTTACTTTTACTATTAAATCATAAAAACTGTGAACGGTAACAGAAAACCACTATATAAAGATTGGACTGATCAAGTAAATTACAATAGATGCAGCAAAATTTAGATTTGCTTAACATTTTCAGATCTTTCAGAAAGCTAAAAGTCATTCATGCAGGTGCTAAACGCTTTCCATGCCAATGATGTAATCTCAAATACTTCCTTAGGATTTCTTGTGAATGTTTTTTGAGCAAATTTCCCTTTAGGAAAATCAGCTGTTGAGGTTGTATTAGTGCCGCGATTTTCGGAGCATTTCCCCCAATGTCCATGGATCTTACACGGGAGAAGATGAAAATGAGGTCCGTTTTATTCTATCAACTTCCTCCTGCGGTACTAGTTCGATTTCAGCCATTAAAGTTATTACTGTTGAGTGAAACAGTTAAATTATGCTATAGATCAAATAAACATTTTCGAGTGCACAATGAAAATCTTAATTGATGACAGAAAGAAAATTTATTTGGACCAATACATAAGTATTATACACAAAGTGTTATTATTAGATTTGTTACAAAATTATTATATTTTGGTGGGGCTCAGGTTGGCCGTGTGAGTTAAGGCGTAGGTCTTAATCTAATTCGAATTTATTTAGTGACGGACTCATTAAATAATTTCCTTAGTTCCACCCTAGCTAGAAAAGTGTGGTAACCTGAATGTAACCCGCCCCGATTAGCCTAAAGTGGGCGTAAATAAAATTATATTTTGGTACAACCTTGGACGTAGTCGTTCTTCAGTGGTTGACCCTAAATTATAATGGGTGGCTCCACTTGACATAGGAAGGAAGGCATGATGTTTCCTTACAAGTTGTTGAAGATGAACTGAAATAGGAGCAACCTCCAATTCCCTGTGGACTTGGCTGTTCCTAACAAACCAGGGAGCATTTGTCGTTATTCAAGTACTTGGCTCTAGAAGGACTGGAGTTTCTTTTTGTGTGTGTTGCTGAAGCCCAGCCAGACTGGGCATGCCTATCTAAATATAGGGAGTATGAGTGTTTTGTAAAATAGTGTTGCACAAGTCAGTATCCGCGGTGTATTTTTGTTTATTAAAGGATATATTTGTGCAAGTCGTGTGTGTGCTTGTTGCAATTTAATGTGGATATGACAGCGCCATGTAAGTTGTGTCACAATGTACTCAGAGATAGCGGATGCGGGGTTTCTGGTACTTTGGAGTCCAAAGAATTGAGTGATGTCCAATTACCAGTTCAGGAAGATCTTCGTACTTGAAACGACGAAGAGCAAAAATATTGGCCTAGATTTAATTGGGGTTTAACGAGAGCTTCCACTTCTTATACCATCTTGAGACCTGGTCAGCTGCTGTTTGGAAATGGAGTATGGAAGAGTTTCGAGTTTCATTTCGGGTGAGGAAGAGCGTTTCGTCTGCGAAGGTAACTAACTCAGAATTTTCCAACCTTGGGAATGTCACTGCATTAGAGGATGTAGAGCAAAGGACTAAGTATGGATCCTTGCGGTACGCCGGCTCTGATATCCCGGTTCGAGCTGAGAGTGTTGTTTATTTTCACTTTGAATGTTCTTCCTTGTAAGAAGGATGTAATAACAATATATAGGTTTGCTGGAGTGTTTGCAATCCTAAGTTTGTGCAGCAGTCCTTCGTGCCACTCGTGTGATGACTTCCGATGCCCTTTGGAGTTGTTGGACGGCAGAATGATGAGGCTTAAAGGTAAATTGATGATGAGGGATGAAGTCCATAAGGTGTTTTCTTTTTTAGCGCCCCGGTAGCTTGCAGGGTTTCCTTGCGGTTTGCCTGGTTAGTGGAAAATATGACATTTCCCCGGAAAGTATGCTTGTGAGGAGATTCATTGGTGACATCATCATGTAACTTATTTGCATGTGTGTCACGCAGTAAGAGTTCAATGAAGCGTCGAATAAAGTGGTTCATAGCATAACAGCTTTTTGTAATATGACACAAGTAAAAGTAGAGGTTTACTGAAGTACTTTACTGCAGGCTGAAAACTAAAAAATGCAAATATCTCAGTTAATATTAAAGATAGAGAAAACATGTATATAACAACATTTAACGAAAATACAATTTGGAATACGATTGGTTCTATAAAAGTTTTCTCTCATACGCATATCAACGGAGATATATTCGAATTTTCCAAATGTCCTCCCACTAATCCGGTTCTCCCTAATACATATAAGCATATATATACATATATCCTCATTTTCAGCAGGGAAATTTGCTATGACAAGATTAGGACAAAAGCCCGTGACGCAGGCCTGCGTAAACTAAGCAGATTTCCCACTCAAAGGTTTACAATAGATAAATATACATACAGGTAACACTACCGGAAATGTCAAGTGAATAAGTACAAACGGTAATGAGAAAACCTTCAGTAAAAGTTTAGTGATCCAAGAGCAAAAGAAGGGGGGGGGGGAGAGTCCACTGAACATATTTCTCACAAAGTAAAAGTTCAATGAATATAATATTTGGAATTTGACATTCTAATGAAGTAGTTCATGATATAACAGCATATTGTTAATATGAGTAGAAGGATGGGGGTTTCTGAAGGCTCAAAACTGGAAAATGCAAATATCTCGGCTAATATTCAAAGATAGAGAATAAATTTATATTACAATATTTATAGTTCATTTAATTTTCAATAAGATTGGTTCTATAAAATTTTTCGATCAGACGAATAGTAACGCAGATATTTCGAAAATCCTAATCTCTAACCCCCTCCCCCTCCTACTGGTCCGATTTCAGCCATTAACGAACTTGATCTTTCTTTTTGCATAAAAGTTTAAATATGAAGTTTGGTAAGGATCAAGCAAATATTGCGACCTCTAGAGCGTTAACAGACAAATATATATGTATATATATATCTATATATATATAAAATTGTAACCTCTGTCTGTACATTGATTTTTTTCACGAAATTTCACGATAACTTTTCGTTTCACATGTCATAGACACAAACTGCATTTTGTTTCTTTCGTGAGTGTTTGTTTGTTACCTTTTCACGCATAAACGGCTGAACCGAATTTTTTGAAACTTGGTATGTACATTACTACTAACCCAACTTAGACTTTAGGCTATAATAATTTTCTCTGAGACGAACAGGAGTGGGGGTTATAAGGAAGGCCTGAAATTAAAAATAGCGATATTTCGTTTCCTATTGGTTTTTTGGTAAATGTGCACATAACAAAAGTGGTTTATTTTGTTATTTAGAGTAACTTTTGTTATATATACTATCGTCGTATACGGAAGTGTAAATGCGTTATACGCTAAAAAGTATAGCGGGAGTCAACAATATTATTTGGCACAAAAGACTCCCCCGAACTTAATAAAACTCGGTATGTGTTTTAGCTCTGTCGTCTTAATTATCATAAGCCCTATCAACATTTCTAGGGACGGGTAGGAGTGGGGGTAGTAAGGGAGGCCTGAATTTAAAATAGGGGTATTTCGTTTTCGTCAAATATAAACATAACAAAAGTTGTTTATTTTGTTATTTAGAGTAACTTCTCTCATATTCATTTTTGTCTTTTAACAATGTATAAACGAGATATACACTATAAACTAAAGCGGGAGTCAACTATTTCATTAGCTAACGATTAAACCGAACTTAAAAAAACTCGGTATGTCAATAAGCATTAATTCTTCCATGATTATAAGCTATATTAAAATGTTTAGGTTAGAACGGGAGTGGGGTTATAAGGGAGGCTTGAAATAAAAATTCGCGATATTTCTTTGTCTATTTGTTTTTCGACAAACATGCGCATAACAAAAGTTGTTTACTTTGTTATTTAAATTAACTTTTGTTGGATACATTTCTCCAGGAACAATGTGTGGAGAAAGTAATTTGCGTAGAATTATTGATATGCTCAACAATTCATTCCAATTTGAACTATCAGGTACCTTACCTGGAAAAATTAATTCAAATCTACGTTAATATTTTGTCCTTAATAACTGAAATCTATGGATAAAGTACAGGAGACGAGAAACATGACAATATGGAGGACAGTGAAGTCTTACATAAAACATTAATTTTATTATTAACAAATCCACAGCAACGACGGGTATAAACCCTAAACGCTGGGACGGGTAAATGTCTAAGTATGTCCTCAATAGCTGATTAGGAAATCTGCTAAAACGAAGATTGAATTGAGGTCCCATTTCGAGGGGATGATTATTTATATGTATATTGTCATTGAAAAGCATTTACCTGAGCCCTGGTTTGATGAGTTAATATTATACTCTTAATTAATGGTACAGCGCAAGAGAATGCCCAAAAGAAGCGGAAAAATGACCCGTCAAATATAAAGTTATATATATTATATATAATGCGGGAGAAAAAATAGGAATGCGCGATCAGAATCAGGGGGCTGTAGAATTGTATTAGCGTAGACGAAGCTGTCAAAATTGTTTCTCGACAGTTCAGAATGTCAACGGAATCTGGCAGAGCGAGAACTTTCGGAACTAAATTGCAAATGATGCATAAAAAACAGTCAAATTGGGTAAATTTTTCTATAACACTCATCAATATAATAGTAAGCCAAGTGTGGTCAAGAAGGCTTGGTCTAGCCCCACTAACAACAACAGACAGAGTTGCACTTATTGACATGAACAACGGGAAATACAAATGGTATATATTCGGCTTGTAACGACAGCTGAGCCCGTACAAAATCAACGTCTCTTCTATTTTTTTAAACTCTTTCTTAATCCTCTTGAGATATTTGATGTTAACGATGACCAAAAACAGCATGAGAATGGGTGCGGTTTGCGCGCAGATATTGATAAATGATCTAAATATCAGCTTTATCCCAATTCTGGGGTCAGTCGGGAGATATAACCTGATGAAGAAACTGCAAGCAATGAAAATGCCGTAAGTGAATATGGAAGGGAGGATTGAAGAATGTGTGAAATCGAACTCAGAGTTAAATGGCGATATTCCTAATCTCCTAGAAATGATAAATATTCTATTTATGGCCGATTCTAAGCCGCTAGCTTTCAGCCATGCCGTCTTTATTCTTCGCATTTCTACGGCGCCCCCCTCAACTACCCACAAATTATAGCTTGTCATTCTGTGCAATATAACTTATTCTCTCCGACTGTCAGAAATAAACTAAAGAAAATTGTAATCGAGGAGAACTCAAACATTTATTTTGTTAGAATGAAATAGAAATACAATTAAGAGAATACATTGAATGAATTTCAAACAGATTAAGTAAGCAGTGTTTGCTATAAAATAACATTCAACCTCTTTAACTATTTATTTTTAGACCAAATAATTAAATACCTATTGATTTTAAGTTCTACAACCATTAACTAAATTAATTTCACCTGAATTATAGAAATTTAGTTTTAGCAGATTTCCCGGTACTTGTGTATTATATCCACCACATTTTAGTTCCACTAGTTCCACGCTAGAGTGCGGTACTGTTTTAAGTAGTACGATTCATTGCCCGCAAGGGAGGTTATACTTACCTTATAACCTTCTACGGGATTATAATGATAAATAAAAGAAAACACAATTTTTAAAAATAAAACATTTTATTCACATTTAGGCGGGAAATGTGTGGAAATACTGTTCTTCATATATAAGGACACAACTCCCTCATGTAACTGTTCCAATCAATAGCAGTCTTATTGGAAATTTTGAGTTGTTTTTTGCAAAAATTGACAGATGTCAATTCTTCGCACCAGCAGTAAATGAACTTCAATGCATTACAAAATGGAATTTTACTTCCTTCGAACCAAGTGTCAATCCGAACGCCGACTTGCTCACCACACTTTCTTACATTACACTTCCAAAAAAGACTTTTTTTTCCACTGTAAAGTTTCATACAGTGTGATTTAGAACACTTTCTTCTGATAGCCAAAATATGCCTCTCATGTAAATATTTAACAGCGTCTTCTTCAGTCGTTGGCAAATCCCAAAGAGGCATTTTTAAAGGACTAAGAAACAATAAACAGCAAACGCAGCTATGACAAAAAATAACCTCATTAGCCTGGGAGTAGGGACCTTGCGATACTGGATTCGATCCGATATCTGGTATTGATACCATACTGGTATAAAAGTATCGATACTCCGATAATATCGCATTAAAAGTATCGATACCAAAGGTATCGGTATCGAAACACCTCTGATTATTAAATCAGGTTTTTTAGAAGAAAAAAAATGTTATTTATTACTGTAATAAAACGTCAGTTTTATCTCTTCAAAAACGTTTTCTTGTTTCTTAAAATAATAAAAAAAAATATTTTTTTTTATTTCATTATGGAGAATATCCAACTCACAGCTCATTTAGTATTTCGTAATTAAAAATATACAATGCATCAATTCTAATTTAATGTCAGTAAAAATCATTCAATACTATTATTAGGAAATAATTTTTCATTCATACCATTCTTTATCAGAGATGCTTCCCAAAAAGACAAGTTTGTCTAAAAATTTAGAAGAAAGTCGATTTCTTCGTTGAGAGATTGTTGCTCCTGCCTTGGAGAAGAGACGTTCGCAAGGATCCGAAGTTGCCTTATTCAACAAATAAAACCTGGCTTGTTTATACAGATCTGGAATAATTGTCTTATCTCCTCCCATTGTTCGAGCGGATTGAATTTAAGAGGGCTCACTGGGTTTGATAAATACACAGCCAGCTCTGAAGAACCATCTTGCTTTCTTTTTTGTTTTGTTCCGGCCATGTGCCAGTTCTTTGTGGGGTTTCCAAAAATCTAAATTTGAACCTGGTTCTTCCTCCGAGTCCCCTGATCCTGATGAATTTTCGTTTGTTTTTATTAATATTTTTAACTTGTTAATGGCATTGGCACAAGAAACTGGATTTTTAAATCTCGGATCTAACAGAGTTGCGATTGCGATCCGTGAATTTTGTTCCACTATCCCGAATCTGTTTTCCATTTCTTGGACAAGGCAACTCTTCACTTCACTTATTTTCGAATTAGATGGTTGAAAACGGTTTAGTTGAGTGAGTAAGCAGTTTACCATAGGAATTACTTTAGATATTGTTACATATTTCTCCCCAGAGATTTCCTTTGTTGCGAATTCAAACGGTTTTAACATTAAACAAAGCTGTTTCAATCCTTCTATTTCTTCACCTGTTGGCATATCAGGACTGTTGCTTTCATCAGTCATAATTTGAATAACAATTCTGATCATATCGAGGAGTCTGTCCACCATATAATATGTGGAATTCCACCTCGTTTTCACGTCGAGAATCATTTTTTTAAGTGATCCTTCAGGGATATTATTTTCAAGTTGAATTTTCCTCAACTTGTCAGATAAATTTACACTATTTTTTATAAATTTTACAATTTCTCTCACCTTTGAGATTGATTCCACAATTGAAGGATGTTTCACACCAGCAGTTGTCACCAAATTTAAAGTGTGTGCGAAGCAGCAATGAATGTGCTTGTTTGCTAATGTCCTCCACTATGTTAGCACCATTGTCTGTCACAATACTGATGACTTTGTCTACACTTATATCCCATTCTCTTAACATTGTTAAAATCTAATTTAGCAACGAATCTGCTGTGTGTTTAGAATGTAATTGCTTTATTGATAGGTCAATTGAAATAATAGCGGCTCCTTCTAAAAAGTGGGCAGTGATGCTTAAGAACGATTTTTCTGCCATCGTCTCGGTCCATTGAAAAACATACACGGGGAGAGTTCTGTATCCTAGATTTTACCCTAGCAGATATTGCTTCATATTGCAAGCAAAGCTGTTTTTTGATAAAATCCACGGATGGAATTTTGAAAGACGGAGCCAATTCGTGCATTAAATGTGCAAAGCCATCTCCTTCAATAACAGCGAATGGCCGATTATACTTACAAATAAAATAAAGAAGCGCAAGGACAATTTTCGAAAAACGAGTTCCTTCCATTGAAAAAGCTGCAGATTTAGAAAATGCTTCTATAATTGGGGATGAAAGTAAACCTTCAGAAGTTTTTTTAGTTGTACCTGTACTTTCTGGGTTTAATGGTGATGGTGATGGTAATCTAGTTGTAGATGTAGACGGATCTGGATCCGGAGATTTGGTTTTGGTCACAACAGGTTTTAACACTTTCGGATGGTTAATTTTTAAATGTTTATTTAAATTAGTCGTATTTCCAGAGTACTTAACTTCTTTCAAACACTGTTTACAAGTAGCAATTTGGCCATTCTTCTTCTGGAAATGATTCGTCACTTCGCTAACTGGAGGAGGCATTTTCAAAGTAATGTAAGTACACACGACAAGAGAAACAGTTTTTATATAACGAAGCTAGATGTAAATAAAGTCATATGGACAAAGCAAAAGCTTATTGTTTATGTTTCACTGCTTTGTTTTGAAAACAAACACAGACTAAATAAAATCAACACGGTGAACGTTGAGAGATAAGCGTAAGCTCGACTACTCGAAAAGAAATAAATGGAAATTGATGAAGAATATAAGCAATCTTCAATTGGCGGTAATCCGTTATCCCCTGCCTTTGAAATATCGTACTAAAACATAATTTGATTTATTACTCATTACTATGTATTTTATTTACTTTAAATTCGAAATTTTTATTAATTTACTTTTAATGTAATTAGTTGATATTAAATTATTAAACGTTCGATACCGATACCCATCTTTTTGTTGCGATACCGTTGAAATATCGGAAGAAAAGTATCGATACCAATACCCCTAGTATCGAAACAAAAGTATCGATACCTACCCATATCGGTAGTATCGCAACGTCCCTACCTGGGAGAGCTAGCGTAGCACTTCAGTAGCGCATTCTAGCATGGAACTAAAATGTGGTGGATATAATACACAAGTACCGATTTCCCTTAGTGGATTAATATTTTAGTCTAACATAAAGCGATCAACTGGATACTCGTTGACGGAAACTTGTTCCTTGGTACACCCAAACATTGTCATCAATAAAAGCATGCTACACTAGTGAGTTTCACTTATTTACTTGCAAGCATTTAGTAACCTCCCAAAACGGTTACCTAGTGCCAAAGAGGTTCTGCAGTCCGGCATGACGCTGCCTCATAGAGATACACAGAAACCAAGCATCTTGTGACGCTACCTAACAACCAATATGCCAACAATGTCAGAATAAGAAACCAGTTAGAGGATTATGGCGAAAAGATCCTGGTAACAGAGTTCTACTGCGTGGTTTTTCTTGAAAATAAAAATTAATTTACCTGAGACATGGTCATATGGCTCGACATTGCAGTTTTGACTATTGGTAAAATTGAGCTAAACGTCCAAAACAGGCGAAGGTATGAAGGATTAACGACAATTTAATAAATATTATAAAGACCTCTAAAGAACGTGTATGACAAACAGGAAAAAGTTACCACTCCGAATACTTTAAACAGCAAAGCGAAAGTCGTAAAAATTATTTCCTGACAGTGCAGTATGGCAAGAGGATCCAGTAGAGCTAATACCTTTGGTACCAATGAGTAAATGATACATAGAAAACACTCATATTGTGTTAATATCGTCGTAAGTAATTGTCAGTGCGTAGAAAAACCATGTGATCTCAAAAATATTTGCTTGATTTTAGCAGATTTCCCTTAAGGGAAATCAGCTATTGAGGTTGTACTCATGACGGAATTTTCGACATTTTTCTTCAATTGTCCATCGATCCTACTTTAGTAGATGACGAAAATGAGGTCCGTTCAAAACTGTATATATATATTGGTCTGTTACCGCTCTAGCGGTCGCAATTTTTGTTTGATCGTTACGAAACTCGAAATTAAGTCGTTTTATGTAAAAAGAAAGATCAAGTTCGTTAACGGCTGAAATCGGACCAGTGGGAGGGGGGATTAGAGGGGAGGATTTTCGAAAATTCGAAATATCTCCGTTACTGTACGTTGTATCGAAAAATTGTATAGAATCAATATTATTGAAAATTACATTTACTATAAATATTGTTCTATACATATTTTCCGTATAATGAGTATTAACCGAGATATTTGTATTTTTTGAAATGAGTTCCGCTTTCAGTAATCCCCCACTCCTACTAGGGGCATATTAATAATAAGCTGAATCTCATGAACCACCTCATTATTAGGTTAAATACAAAATATTGTTTTCAACAAAGCTTTATTTTACGAGGTACAAACAAATACGTTCTGTTGACCCCCCCCCCCTTTCTGGGACTACACAAATCTGAGTGATTGAGATAGAAATTATTTTGATTCATTTCAAATTACTCCACTAACTATAAATAGTAAATAGTTTCCAATAAAATTAATATTTTATATTCAGATATATTTCTTTAATTGTTTGTTTTTCCGGTCTATCTATCGATACTGCTCTACAAGGTTGGTTAACCTGTTTGTTTAAAATCCAGCCGTATTACGTTGTAGGGACTATTAACTTATATTGTAAATTCACTGAAAGATTTCTCATTGCCGTTTGAAATTATTCACTAATATTCACGGAAGTGTTACCTACGAAGATTTACAATCGATAAATATACATAATCTATTGTAAATCTTCGCTGGCTAACCTGTTTGTTCCTTAATCATGTGAAAATCTCATAACCGTCTGAATCGTATTTTGCCCCCCCCCATTTCTATTTTCTTCCCGGATTTGGAATGGTTGTGATTAAAATTATTCTGGTTTATTATTAATTACAGTAGTAGATATAATAAATAGTTATGAATAAAATTTATAACTTATATTCAAATATATTTCCGTAATTGCTTTTATTTCCGGTAAAAGCTGGCTAACCTGATTGTTTACAACTCAGACATTTTGCTATCAGGAAGGTTCTTACCATTTGACTTGTCCTTTATTTTTTTACTTAATATTCACAGCAGTATTGTCTTACAAATAATAGATATTCTGTGGTACTATTTAGTGTTGGTGTAATAAGTGTTCAGAGCGCTGCTATCATTAAAGGTAAGTCCATCTTTTGTGTTCTTGTTGTTTTTTGAGATTGAATAGTTTCTAATTTAGTCTCGGGGCCTAACGGACGAGAGTTACTTTCCCGCCAAAAGCTAGTTCGGCCGTTTCCTTGACTGATCGGCTCTCGTGAAAATTCTTTATTGTAAAACTTCACGTGGGAAATCTGCTTAGTTTACGCAGCCCCTGCGTGACGGGCTTTTTCTTTATTTATTTACATTTTTTCATTATTATTATTATTTATTAACGTCCACTTTTTGCAACTCGGGCTAATTGGGACGGATTATCTACAGGTTACCACCCTTTTAGCAGATTTCCCTTAAGGGAAATCAGCTATTAAGACAGTGTCTTAGAAGTAGTTCAATTCCTTCCAAATGGAGTTTTAAGAAGAAAAGTGCAATCAATATTCCTGTCAAATTTAATCCATACGTCGTAAGTAACTGAAGCTAATACCGAAAGAAATGTGAAATAAAACTTTGAGTCAAACAGTGAAATCACTGTAACTCTAGAAAAGAAAAATATTTTTCTTATTTCTCTCTCTCTATACTACTAAATTTTCCCAAGCTATTCTTATTCCTCTACCCTCCCCTTCACTTTTAGCAGATTTCCCTTGAGGGAAATCAGCTATTGAGGTTGTACTCATGACGGAATTTTCGAAATTTTTCTTCAAATGTCCATCGATCCTAACTAGTAGATGACGAAAATGGGTTCCGTTCAAAACTGTATATATATATATATATATATATATATATATATATATATATATATATATATATATATATTTGTGTGTTACCGCTCTAGTGGTCGCAATTTTTGTATGATCGTTACCAAACTCGATATTTAGTCGTTTTTTGTAAAAAGAAAGATCAAATTCGTTAATGGCTGAAATCGGACCAGTGGGAGGGGGGGGGTTTAGAGGGGAGGATTTTCTAAAATTTGAAATATTTCCGTTACTAAACGTCGGATCGAAAAATTATATAGAATCAACCTTATTGCAAATTAAAGTTACTATAAATATTGTTATATACATTTATTCTCTATCTTTGATATTAACCGAGATATTTGCATTTTTAGGAAATCGGGGCAGATAACGGATGAGAATAAAACTTCACGTGGGAAATCTGCTTAGTTTACGCAGCCCCTGCGTGATGGACTTTTTAATTATATTACTAGTGTAGAATGTTGCCCACAATGCGAATGGCATGAATATTGGAATGCATAATAAAAATGGTTTCATCAAATGATATTTACAGTTCAGGCCATAAGACAGTAAAATATCTTCTAATTTCTTAAATTCTATTTCAATACTCTTAAGATGTTTTACATTTAATACAACCCACAATAATGAACATATACTATTTATTACTCCGGTAATAATAAGACAGTGTCTTAGAAGTAGTTCAATCCCTTCCAAATGGAGTTTTAAGAAGAAAAGTGCAATCAATATTCCTGTCAAATTAAATCCATATGTCGTAAGTAACTGAAGTTAATACCGAAAGAAATGTGAAATCAAACTTTGAGTCAAGCGGTGAAATCCCTGTAACTCTAGAAAAGAAAAATATTTTTCTTATTTCTCTCTCTATACTACTAAATTTTCCCAAGCTATTCTTATTCCTCTACCCTCCCCTTCACTTTTAGCAGATTTCCCTTGAGGGAAATCAGCTATTGAGGTTGTACTCATGACGGAATTTTCGAAATTTTTCTTCAAATGTCCATCGATCCTAACTAGTAGATGACGAAAACGAGGTCCGTTCAAAACTGTATATATATAAAATATATATATATATATATATATAAGAGACAAATATATATATATATATATATATATATATATATATATATATATATATATATATTTGTCTGTTACCGCTCTAGCGGTCGCAATTTTTGTTTAATCGTTACCAAACTCGATATTAAATAAATATTATTCCTATCGACTTGCAGTTCTACGCAATTTATCACTCTAGGGAAATTATTTCTTTCCGATCAATGTTTTAAATTAAACCCGAGTTGCAAAAAGTGGACGTTAATAAATAATAATAATAATGAAAATATGTAAACGTAAAATAAAGAAAAAGTCCGTCCGGCAGGGACTGCGTAAACTAAGCAGATTTCCCACGTGAAGTTTTACAATAGAGAAATTTCAGAATAGAGAGTCAAACAGTTATGGGAACGGCTCGAACTAGCTCTTGACGGAAACTCACGACTAGACCCGAAGTTAGCCGATCTCATCTCAGAGCTGAAAACAGAAAAATGCAAATATCTCGGTTAATATTCAAGATACAGAATAAATGTATATAACATTATTTATTGTAAATTTCATTTGCAATAAGATTGATTCTATATCATTTTTCGATCCGACGTATAGTAACGGAGATATTTCGAATTTTCGAAAATCCTCCCCTCTAAACCCCCCTCCCACTGGTCCGATTTCAGCCATTAACGAACTTGATCTTTATTTTTGCATAAAACGTTTAAATATCGAGTTTGGTAACGATCAAACGAAAATTGCGACCGCTAGAGCGTTAACAGACAAATATATATATATATATATAATTTTGAAGGGACCTCATTTTCGTCATCTCCTGGGTAAAATCGATGGACATTTGAAGAAATTTTTCGAAACTCGCTTCATGAGTACGACCTCAATAGCTGATTTCCCTTAAGGGTGCTAAAAAACACTTCCACAATAACAATTTACTGAAGTAACATAGCGTTTTCGACACAGTAAAGCCCTAAACTCCTGGATGTTGACCTGAAGGGCACTAGGGCAATTCTGGCTCAGTCCTGCTATTCGTACTTTCTTGTTAGCTGCCTTTAGAACCACTCCCCCCCTTTCTACACAAAGATTTTTAGCAGATTTCTCTTAAGGGAAATCAGCTATTGAGGTCGTACTATTGTTGAGAGTTTCGAAAAATTTCTTCAAAATGTCCATCGATCCTAACCAGGAGATGACGATTAATGAGGTCCGTTCAAAATTATATATATAAATAGAAAATATATATATTTGTCTGTTAACGCTCTAGCGGTCGCAATTCTTATTTGATCTTTACCAAACTCGGAATTTAATCGTTTTATGTAAAAAGGAAGATCAAGTTCGTTAATGGCTGAAATCGGACCCTCCACTGGGGGGTTTAGAGGGGGGGATTTTTGAAAATTCAAAATATCTCCAAAATTGTATAGAATACATCTTATTGCAAATTAAATTTACTATAAATATTGTTCTATACATTTATTCTTTATCTCGAATATTAACCGAGATATTTGCATTTGTATTCTGCGTGTGGTCACCAGGCTATGTTCGGACTTTCCGCCGAGAGCTCTGGTGGCCGTTTCTTCTATAACTCTTCGTCACACTCGTGAATAGGTATAGAGGTTAGGTCAACTGTTTTGTTTTGGGGCTAGAACTACTACTGGGTTATTACGCCCTAAATAATGTTTTAAGGTTTAGAGGTTTCTTACTACTACAGATGTTATTAGGCAGATTTCCCTATTGTAAAACCACACGTGGGAAATCTGCTTATAGTTTACGCAGCCCAGCGTGACGGACTTTTTACATGTAAATAGAGATGAGAGGTGAGATGAGATTACAAGTGTATTATACAGGCACGTGGGAAATGTGCTTAGATTTTCAAAGAAAAGTTATCGTGTGGATTGGTCAGATCATGACACTGATTTATTTCAGCAGTCAAAGACAACTTACAAATTAAGAATCTTTGGGCGTTTCTAGGTTCAATCGCACCAATTAACCCTCCGTCGGGGCACCTCTGGACGAAACAAAATCGGGCGCACCCGGCCTGAGAGGCCGCTCACATATTTTAAACCCCCACTACCCAACTAATTAATTTTAATTTAAAACGCTGGTAGGACAGACTTCGCTAGGATCTTTGGAAACCAAATATAATATTTAGAACATAAAATATTGTTTTTATTAGAATAGAATGAAGCTTATACTAAAACAAGTAAAATTGATCAGGCGCATTCGGCCTGAGTTAGACTAGCACTTATTTCTCAAGATATCGACGAACTTCCATATAGAATAGCATTAATCTTAGTAAAAGGGACGATTGCAATAGATATATCTTGAAAAAAAATCATCTTCGAAATTAAGGAGCAATTGGGCGCAGTCGGCCTCACAAGCCACCTAGGGACCAGACGGGCTGGATGAAGGATGGCAATAGACTAAAGTAGGGGATTCTAAGCATGAACACAAATCAGGAAATTACTGGGAATGGCCCCTCACAGGGGAAACAGAATGAGGCGCGGTATCAAAAAGTATGGTTTCCTGGCTTCACAGGCCAGCTGCGCCCGACGGAGGGTTAACGCTATAACCACGGAAAAACCGTTGAAGCATTAATGGGAAAATTTGCTAATTTTGGGTTAGAAAATTATTGTCTCAGACAACGGCCCACAGTTTACATCTAACATTTTCCACCCATTCAGTGTGCATTTCAATATCCAGCACGTATTATCGACACGAAAGAAACGAAATGCAGTTATGGTGTCTATGACATCTGAAACGAGAAAAGTTATTGTGAAATTTCGCGAAAAAAATCAATGTACAGACAGAGGTTACAATTGTACTTGTTGTATTATATCACCACACTTTTAGTTCCACTAGTTCCCGCTAGAAGCGCTATTGAAGTGCGAGGCTGGCTCTCCGATAATGAGGTTCGGATACTTTTGTCATAGTTGCGTTTGCTGTTTATTGTGCTGTTTAGTGTTTCTTAGTCTTAATAAGGAAATGCCTCTTTGGAGATTTGCCAAACGAACTTCGTACAAAGAGACGAGTTTGTTAAATATTTAATTGAGAGGAATTATTTTTGAGCTATAGTGAAGAATCGAGTGTTCTGAGATACAAACATGTATGGATAAGTTGTCTAATTGAGCTACAGTGGAAAAAACAAGTCTTTTTTGGACAGTGTACATGTCACAAAGAAAGGTGTGAGTGAGCAAGTCGGCGTTCGGAATGACTCGTGGTTCGAAAGAAAAGTTAAAATTCACAATTTGTAATGCATTTGAAGTTCATTTACTGCTGGTTGCGAAGAATGACAGTTCTAAGTCAATTTTTGCTAAAAAAACCACTCAAAATTTCCAATGAAGACTGCTATTGATTGGAACAGATTACAAATATGTAGGGAATCAGTTGACTCCTTAGAAATAATTGAAGACAGTAGTTTCCGTTATACACTTTCCCGCCTAAATGTGAATAAAAATGTATTTATTTTTAAAATTTGTGTTTTCTTTTCTATTTATCATTATAATCCCGTAGAAGGTTATAAGGTAAGTAAACCTCCCTTGTGGGCAAGGAATCAGTACTACTTAAAACAGTTACCGCGCTCTAGCATGGAACTAGAGGAACTAAAATGTGGTGGTTATATTACACAAGTACCTTACAATTTTTATATATTATATATATATATATATATATATATATTCGGATATTCTATACTCCATTATATATATATTTGTCTGTTACCACTCTAACGGTCGCAATTTTTATTTGATGGTTAACAAAATAGATATTTAAACGTTTTATGCAAATATAAAGTTCAAGTTCGTTAATGGTTGATACTGTAGTAGGAATAAGAGAGGTTTAGAGAGGAGGGATTAAAAAATTCAACATTTCTCAAATATAATGAGTCATATCGAAAAACGTTATAGAGCCAATCTTGTTAAACTATTGGTTCTCTCTTATGGTTGCTCTGTACATTTTCTCGTAACTAAAATATTAAGTGGGTTATTTGCACTTTTTTTGTTTTCAGTCTTCTGTAAACCCCCACTTCTATACATCATAGTTATATTAAGAAATATATAAAATAAATAGTGAGATGAGATCAAATGTGTGATATACTCCCAGGTGGAAAATGTGCTTTATGCTCCTGCATAAAGGAGTTCAATTCTATTTAAGTATATTTATAATTATCTCAATAGACTTCATGTTATAAAAAATTGAAAAAAGAGAGATAATAGAGACAATTTCAGTGTTGGCAATAATTAGTAATCTTAAAGGATTTGCAAATCCACTCAAACTAGAATAAGAACAGAAAGTCCGGTCACGCAGGGGGAGGCCTGCCGTAACCTAAGCAAGATTTCCCACGTGAAGTTTTACAATAGAGAGGAAATCTGCCTAATAACTACTGTAGTAGTAAGGAAACCTCTAAACCTAAAAAACATTATTTTGGGCGTAATAACCCAGTAGTTTCTAGCCCAAAAAACAGTTAACCTAAACCTCTAAAACATATTCACGAGGGACGATAGTTATGGAAACAAGCCGCCAGGAGCTCTCGTCGGAAACTCCTAACATAGCCTATTGGTGACCACACGCAGAATACAAATGCAAATATCTCGGTTACTATTCAAGATAGAGAATTAATGTATAAAACAATATCTATAGTAAATTTAATTTGCAATAAGATCGGTTCTATACAATCTTTTGATCCGACATATAGTAACGGAGATATTTCGAATTTTCGAAAATCCTCCCCTCTAAACCCTCCCTCCCACTGGTCCGATGTCAGCCGTTAACGAACTTGATCTTTCTTTTTACATAAAACGCTTAAATATGAATTTTGGTAAGGATCAAACAAAAATTGCGACCGCGAGAGCGGTAACAGACAAATCTATATATATATATATATATATATATATATATATATATATATATATATATATATATCTACTAGCTCCGAGACCCGGTCTTGTGTCGCCCGGGAAAGTCTGTTGCGGCTGAATTGGCGTGATGGTAGATGTTTGCAGACTTTACATTGCAACAATAATTATGACATTTACCCCGTCCCAGTGTGTAGGATTGATACCCGTCGTTGCCCGTGGTTTGGTAATAATAGAATTATTTGTTTTCGACTAATTCCTCAACAGTCTTTGATATTTTTATATTTCTCCCGTCTCTTATACATGTAAGACTATGGTGAATTTTTATTTGCAGCCCACCCTTATAACCCCCCCACCCGTTCGACACCTATAAAATTTTAATATTAAACTCTTCAAAATCATGGAAGAATTAATGCTAATTGACACTACCAGATTCTTGTTAAGTAGTATCGGCGTTCAGCCGTTAGTGCCCGCTAAAGTTTTACACATAGGTATACGTACAATTGTACATAACAAAAGTTACTCCAAATAACAAAATAAACAACTTTTGTTCTACGCTTATATTTGCGGATAAACCCAAAAAGGAAACGAAACTATCTGCTATTTTTAATTTTCAGGCATCCCTTATACACCCCCACATTCCTGCCCGTCAATCAGAAATGTTGGTATGCTTATTAGAATGAAGGCCTCACTGGCTTATACACATACCGATTTTTAATTTAGCTTCGGTTGAGTCTTATTTATGGCAAATAATATTGTTGACTCACGCTATAATTTTTAGCGTATAACGCATTTAAAGAAACTTCGGAATAGCGACAAAAGTGTATATAACAAAAGTTTACTCTAAATAACAAAATAAACAGCTTTTGTTATGTGCACATTTACCGAAAAACCAATAGAAAACGAAATATCACTATTTTTAATTTCAGGCTTTCCTTATAAACCCCCACTCCTGTTCGTACTCAGAGAAAATTTAATATAGCCTAAAGTCAAAGTTGGTTTAGTAGTAATAAACATACCAAGTTTTTCATAAAATTCGGTTTCCGCCGTTTATGCTTGAAAAGGTAACAAACAAAGCCAACAAACAAATAAACAAACAAACAAACAAACAGACACCAAAGAAACAAAATGCAGTTATGGTGTCTATGACATGTGAAACGAAAAATTATCGTGAAATTTCGCGAAAAAAAATCAATGTACAGACAGAGGTTACAATTATATATATCTCTATATATATATAGATATATACAGTTTTGAACTGACCTCATTTTCGTTATCTACTAGGTTGGATCGATGGCCATTTGAAGAAAAATGTCGAAAATGCCGTCATGAGTACAACCTCAATAGCTGATTTCCCTTAAGGGAAATCTGCTTAAAAACTGAATCCTCATGGGCGAAACTTGCCAATACAAGATATAATAAATATTCCATAAATGAACACTGAACCCGATATTGAAAGGTAAGTAAAACAAAAAAAGTCCGTCACGCAGGGGCTGCGTAAACTAAGCAGATTTCCCACGTGAAGTTATACAGTAGGGAAATCTCCCTAGGAGAGCCAAACGGTGACGGCAAAGGGCCGAACTAGCTTTTCGCGGGAAATTCAAAAATCCGTTATCGGCCTAAATTTCATAAAAATGCAAATATCTCGGTTAATAATCAAGATAAGGAATACATGTATATAACAATATTTATAGTAAATTTAATTTGCAATAAGATTGATTCTTACACTTTTTCGATCTGGCGTATAGTAACGGAGTTATTTCGATTTTTAGAAATTCCTCCCCTCTTAACCCCCCATTCACAGTGGTCCGATTTCAGCCGTTAACGAAACTTGATCATTCTTTTTACATAAAACGAACTAATTCGAGTTTGGTAAACGATCAAACAAAAATTGCGACCGCTAGAGCGGTAACAGACAAATATATATATATATTTATATATATTTATATATATATATATATTATATATTATATATATATATACAGTTTTGAACGGACCTCATTTTCGTCATCTACTAGTTAGGATCGATGGACATTTGAAGAAAAAAGTCGAAAAATCCGTCATGAGAACAACATCAATAGCTGATTTCACCTAAGGAAAATATGCTAAAAAACTTGCCAATACAAGATATAATAAATATTCCATATATGAACACTGAAACCCGATATTGAAAGGTAAGTGAAACAAAAATGGGAGTCGAATGGTGGTTATCTTATAATTCTGGAAAATAGAAATATTTCTTTAAATCATGTCTCTAATCCATTATCCTCCAACCATGCTGGTCTTAGTTCTAACATTCCTTAAACTAAACAAATCACTTGTTGATGGACTACTAGAAATATTTTGTGATATGGTTACTCATCGGCTCATTCCAGACTAGTAATTATGTTCAGACTATGTAAAAATAGAATGTATGAGTCAACTTGGCTATTTGCATTTTATGATCAATAGAAAATAATAAGGGGAAAGCATTATTATTACTTGTATTGTTAAAACAAGCAACGTCAGAGGATGGTTATGCAAAAGAAACATACACCATGTTTTTTTAAATTAGGATGATTGCTTTTTGCAGGGATAAATTAACAGTTCTATTCAACTTATCTTGAATTTATTTTTTATTCCTAACAGATCAATTATTTTTCATCATAGACTCAAGATTCGTGTAATTTTATTAATTATAGACAAAATATTTTTTTTTAAAGGAACTCTGATAAAAAAAAATATCTGTCCGATCATATTACACATTTATTGTTAGGTGCAGAAAGGCTGGGAAATCACATTTTCAACTTTATGGAAGCGTAATTTGGTGCCCTCATAAAGTTAATTATTTTGTATTAAAAATAATCTTTATAGGACAGTTAAAGGGAAGAGACATTAAATATAATGGAGGGGAGAGGGTGGACGGGGGAGCGGGTAACGAAGTGGAATATATAAATCTGGTATTATAATATATATTACACAATATACTTACAATTTTCCTGCGTTACATATTATAATTTTACTTATAGTGTCCCTACTTATGAAAATAATAACCTTAGGTATTTTTCAATATGATTTAATAGTTATTATTATTATTGTTTATTATTGTCAAATTTCTGCTACTATGGCTCCTCGGGACTGGTTGTCTACAGGTTACCACCCATTTCAAGCAAGGGACTAGGAGATTAAGGATTTTATTTAATCAGGAATCAAACCCTCAATGTGAGATTAAAGCCAAAACTTTAACTCACAAAGCAAACCGAGCCTCGATTTAATTGTTAACTTAATTTTAAAGAACCATTTTTCTGCGATCAATGTTTCCTAGACAGGTCAATAGTTCATTAAGATTCCAGTTTATTTTCTGTAGTTATGGACATAGTCCAGGATAGTATAATTGATGTTCCAATTCAATACCCATGATAAAAAAATTGTCTTATCCTTTAATTTGTGGAATTTTAGAAATATATATATATATATATATATATATATATATATATATATATATATATATATATATATATATATATATATTCGATGTGGCATTATGAGTACAACCTCAATAACCTCTCTTAAGTGAAATCTTATTAATAAAAAATGAATTCAATTATTCTAGAATTTCAATACTGTATTGTGAAAATAATTATTACATTCGGCTTGCATTTTTACATATAAAAAATGACAATTTTGCAGACTTTGTTGGCCATAAATAATGAAAGACATTGGCTATGATATTACTACTGCACAATGATAGTGAGCCTCTAACCAGCAGTATCGGTCATTTCACTTAAGAGAGATTATAGAAAAAAGACAGGCTAAAAAAAGTTCTGTAACTATATTCAGGTTGAAGAAAATTTAGAAAAAATAATTACCTGAGATATGGTTAGATGACTCAACATTATAGCTTTGACTAATGGTACAAGTGCACTGAACGCCCAAAACAGGCGAATATACGTGTATGAAGGACTCATGAAGATATAATAGATATTATAAATGGACTCTGAAGAATGTGTATGACAAACAGGAAAAAGTTACCACTCCGAATACTTTAAACAGCAAAGCGGAAATCCTACAAATTATTTCCTGACAATGCAGAATAGCAAGAGGATCCGGTAGAGCTAATACCTTTGGTACCAACGAGTAAATGATACATAGAAAACAATCAAATTGTGATAATTTGTCATTAGTAATTGTCAGTGCGTAGAAAAACCATATGGCCCCAAATAAACTTACTGGACTTTTAATTATTTTACTAGTGTAGAAATATGCACATGCACATAATGGCATAACTATTGGAATGTATAAAAATGTTTTCATCCAATGACAATTACAGTCCAGGCCATATGACTGTAAAGTATCTTCTAATTTCTTAAATTGTCTTTTTATCCTTCTGAGATTTTTTACATTTAATACTACCCAAAATAATGTAAATATAGCGTTAATTACTCCACTTATAATAAGACAGTTTCTTAGAAGAAATTCCATTCCTTCTAAAGGAATCATCGTATAGAAAAGGGCAATCAATATTGCTATCACATAGATTCCATAACTTGTGATAGAAGCCAATATCGAAAGAAATGTAAAATCAAACTTTGAGTCAAACGGTGAAAGCCCTGTAACACTTGAAAAGAGAAATATTTTCCTTATTTCTTTCTCTAGACTACTAGACGTTTCCCAAGCTATTCTTATTCCTCTACCCTCCCCTTCACTTCTTGGTCTATTCGTTGGCATCCTTTCTTATACAATTTATTCTCTAATTCACTCGTCCCGACTCTTGGAACAGAATGGAGAAATTGTGTAATATAAGAGAACACAAGAGAAGATATGTGAGAGATATTGCTATCTTTAGCGTCATAAAGAAAACAATAACAAAATTCTATTATATGTATTAGTATTGATTTCAAATATAAACAAAACTTTATTGTTAGAGGCATTAGGTAATATTATTCTTATTGATTTCCAATTCTACTCAAGTTAGCACTCTAGGGAAATTATTTTATTCCTATCCATTTATAGAATTATATAAATATATTACAGGATGAGTAAAAAGTTGACACTTCCACAATAACAATTTAGTGAAGCAACATAGCGCTTTCGATGCAGTGCATCATCGTCAGTGCCCTAAAATCATGTTTACCAGAAGCCCCCTAGAACGAGACTGGAGACCACTCCATGGATTCTTTTCAAAGTCATTGTCAGAAGCTCAGCAACGATACCCTAATAATGATCGGGAACTTCTAGCCATCTACCTAGCAGTCAAACACTTCCGGCCCATTACCGAGGAAAGAACGTTTAGCATTCAGACCGATCACAAGCCGTTGGTGTATGCATTCCTTCAAAAGTCCGAGATTGCTACTCCCATGCGGATCAGATATGTTAATTTTATTAGCCAGTTTTCCACTGGCATCCGTCACGTCTCTGGAACAGATAACAAGGTAGCTGATATTCTCTCACGCGTGGAAGAAGTTCTGGTCGCGGTCGACATGGAGAGGATAGCAAATGAACAGAAGGACGAAGACATTAGGGAAATTCTCAAAAATCCAAGTCTTCAACTGAAATGGATGGACATGCCTAATCTTCAGAAACCACTCCTATGCCAGACTACAACTGTCAAGATCCGGTCATATGTCCCATCCAGACTCAGACGAGAGATCTTCCAGACGTTGCACGGACTCAGCCATCCTGGAACGTAGGGGACACGGCGCCTGATAACTCAGCGGTATTTCTGGCCCAACATGAACACAGATTTGGTTAGCTGGTCACGCAGCTGTATAGCATGCCAACGATCCAAAGTCCTCCGCCATACCATAACTCCACAGGGTACATTTGCTCCGACGGGACGGTTCGAGTAAATTGTGCTGATATCATAGGTCCATTGCCTCCGTCCGATGGTAAACGATATTGTCTTACCATTACAGACCGTTACACGCGATGACTCGAGGCATAACCCATTGAAGACATATCGGCACAAACCGTCTCATCAGCACTCTACAGAGTCTGGATTAGTCGGTTTGGAGTCCCAGCAAGAATCACGACAGACCAGGGTAGACAATTCGAGAGCGACTTATTCCATCGCCTAATGGTCATCTTCGGTTCTAGATGCATCCGTACTACGGCATATCACCCTCAGTCCAACGGTTGTATTGAAAGATGGCACAGGACCCTCAAATGTGCTCTCACTGAATACGGACACCGCTATCTTTAGCCTCAGGAAGAAAACAATAATAGAACTGTATTATTATTATTTCAAATAAATTGAATCGTAATGCACGTATTGATTTGAAATATAAATAAAACTTTATTATTAGAGACACTAGGTTAATATTATTCTTATTGATTTCCAGATCTACTCAATGTATTACTCTAGGCAAATTATTTCATTTCCTATCAATTTTTAGAACTATATAAATATATTACAGGATGAGTAAAAAGTTGACACTTCCACAATAACAAGAACTTATTGAAGCAACATAGCGCTTTCGACGCAGTGCATCATCGTCAGTGCCCTAAAGTCATGTTTACCAGAAGGGCCCGAGTACAAAACTGGTTAATTACCAGTTATTCATACATTCTTGTTTTCTGCCTTTTGAACTCCCCCCCCCTTCTACTCTTCGGTTTTAGCATATTTTCCAATAAGGGAAATTAGGAAAGGCATACACATGGCACGATTTTTGAAAAACCTCCGTCGATCCTACACGGGAGGTAGAGAATATAACGAAGATCTGTTCAAAACTGTAAATATACCTATATTAGACACATCTGCTAAAACACCTACAAACAATATATAAAGAAATTCTATAATAATCTCATAGTTGGATGATATTGTTACTGTTGTTGGATGTAATATTAAATTATATGTTTTGTTATATAACCTAAGAGTGTGTACACATGGTATTATGCCGCATATGCTTTGTTATATATAACCTAATGTTTTTTAAGCTTGAATAAATGTAGTTGTACTTTTTACATTGTGGTTCTCAATATCTTACAGTGTGCATAATGTTAGTGTCTGTTAGAAGATGGTGTTGAACAGAAGTTCTCGTAACTGAGGTATCTCCTGTTTTTAGAAAATGTTTAAACAATAATTTACCTGAGACATGGTCATATGGCTCCATATTGCAGTTTTGGCTATTGGTAAAATAGCGCTGAACGTCCAAAACAGGCGACTATATGAAGGATTAACGACTATGTAATAAATGTTATAAAGAACTCTGAAAAAGGTGTATGACAAACAGGAAAAAGTTACCACTCCGAATACATTAACCAGCAAAGTAGAAACTGTACAAATTATTTCCTGACAGTGCAGTATAGCAAGAGGATCTGATAGAGCTAATACCTTCGGTACCAACGAATAAATGATACATAGAAAACAATCAAATTGTGTTAATTTGTCATAAGTAATTGTCAGTGTGAAGAAAAGACATGTGGCCTCAAATAAAATTGCTGGGCTTTTAATTATATCACTTGTGTAGAATGATACACATGCTGCAAATGGCATAACTATTGGAATGTATAAAAGTGGTTTCATCAAATGACATTTAAAGTCCAGGGCGTAAGAAAGTAAAATATCTTCTAATTTCTTAAATTCTATTTCAATACTCTTAAGATGTTTTACATTTAATGCAACCCACAATAATGAACAGATAACATTCATTACTCCGGTAATAATAAGACAGTATCTTAGAAGTAGTTCCACTCCTTCAAAAGGAAGTTTTATTAAGTAAAGGATAATGAATAATCCTGTCAAATGGAATCCATAAATCATGGCTGAAGGCAATATCGAAAGAAATGTAAAATCAAACTTTGAGTTAAACGGCGAAAGCCCAACAACTCTAGAAAAGAGAAATATTTTCCTTATTTCTCTCTCTAAACTACTAGACGTTTCCCAAGCTATTCTTATTCCTCTACCCTCCCCAACACTTATTGATCTATTCGTTGGCATCCTTTCTCATAGAATTTGTTCTCTAACTCACTCCTCCCGACTCTTGTAACAGAATGGAGAAAATTGTGTAACATAAGAGAACTCACATATTGCTGTTTTTAGGCTGAGAAAGCAAACAATAATAAAACTATTATGATTATTTCAAATAAATTGGATCGTAATGCACGTATTGATTTGAAATATAAATGAAACTTTACTGTTACAGACATTGGATAAATATTATTCTTATTGACTACCAGATCTATGCAATTTATCACTCAAGGGAAATTATATCGTTCCTATCAATGTTTAGAACTAGATTAGTATATTGCAGGATGAGTAAAAAGGTGACACTTCCACAATAACAAGAACTTATTGAAGCAACATAGCGCTTTCGATGCAGTGCATCATCCCTAAAGTCATGTTCACCAGAAGGGCCCTTGACTGGCTCGGTCCAGTTATTTCTACTTTCTTGTTTCCTGCCTTTAGTAACCCCTCCCCCTTCTGCTCATCAGTTTTAGCCAATGTGAGGTTGAGTGGGGAGAAGTGACAATAACTTTATCTGTGCAGTTTTGCCATAATATGGCTGAAATATTAAAATGTTCGTAATTGTAATGAGAAGTTAATAGATGAAATAGCTAAGATTGATGTAAGATTAGCAGCTGTGAGGAAGTTGCCCCCTCCTTAAACTCAGTGGTAGTAATTACGTTATTAAAACGTTGTTTAAAGCATTCATAGTGATATGACGTGAGGGTTTTATTGTGGATGGCAGACATTAAAGGATTGGATGGCATATATGAACGAAGATGATGGAAATGAGAATCCTGTGTCTGATGATAATGAGGATCTAATGAGTAATTACAGAGACAATCAGTCCATTCGTTCTGATCATGATAAAGATTCAGAAATACAGCTGAATGAGGATGAATTGTGCAAAAAGTCTAACCAAAAACATTCAACACTATGCTATAAATGTAATAACATTCTCAAGTGAGTAATGATTTTGTATGTATCTCAAAACGTAAATGTTCAATGAGAACAAAATTTGGTATTTATGCTTCTAATAAAGTGCTTCATAATATAACAGCTTATTGTTAATAAAACATGAGTAGGATTGGGGGTTTACTGAAGCCCAAAAACCCAAAACTGCAAATATCTCGGTTAGTAATCAAGATAGTGAAAAAATGTACAGAACATTACATTTGCAATAAGATTGGTTCCATTGAATTCTTCAATCCAACACATAATAACGGAGATATTAAGACTTTTTTTGAAATTCCACCTCTAAACTCCCCCTCCCACTGGTCGGGGCCAGTTCAGCCTTTAATGAACTTGATCTTTAGTTTTACATAAAACGTTTAAATATTGAGTCTGGTAACGATCAAACAATAATTGGGACCGCTAGAGCGGTAACAGACAAATATATATACAATTCTGAATGGACCTCATTTTCATCATCTCCTATGTTGGATCAATGACATTTCAAGAAAAACTTTGAAAATCACGTCATGAGTACGACCTCAATAGCTGATTTCCCTTAAGGAAAATCTGATAAAAAGGAAGCACTCAATGATTACACCGGCACTCAAGCTCTGGAACCTAGAGGTAAATCTGCTAAAACACTTACAAACAATATAGAAAAGTATTTTGACATAATAATCTCATTGTTGGGTTTGATATTGTTACTATGCATAATGTCTGTTAGAAGACCAAGTTGAATAGAAGGTCTTGTAACAGTTGCTCTTCCTGTTTTAAGAAAATGTTTAAACAATAATTTACCTGAGACATGGTCATATGGCTCCATATTGCAGTCTTGACTATTGGTAAGATTGCACTGAATGCCAAAAACAGGTGAACAAATGAAGGTTTAACGACTATGTAATAAATATTAAAAAGAACTCTGAAGAATGTGTATGACAATGAGAGAAAAGTTACCACTCCGAATACTTTAAACAGCAAAGCGGAAATCGTAACAATTATTTCCTGACAGTGCAGTATGGCAAGAGGATCCGGTAGAGCTAATACCTTTGGTACCAATGAGTAAATGATACATAGAAAACACTCATATTGTGCTAATTTGTCGTAAGTAATTGCCAGTGAGTAGTAAAGCCATATGGCCTCAAATACTTTTACTGGACTTTTAATTATTTTACTAGTGTAGAATAATGCACATGCACATAATGGCATAACTATTGGAATGTATAAGAATGTTTTCATCCAATGACAATTACAGTCCAGGCCGTAAGACTGTAAAGTATCTTCTAATTTCTTAAATTGTCTTTTTATCCTTCTGAGATTTTTTACATTTAATACAACCCAAAATAATGTAAAGATAGCGTTAATTACTCCACTTATAATAAGACAGTTTCTTAGAAGTAGTCGAACTCCTTCTAAAGGAATCATTGTATAGAAAAGGGCAATCAATATTGCTATCACATAGATTCCATAACTTGTGATAGAAGCCAGTATCGAATGAAATGTAAAATCAAACTTTGAGTCAAACGGAGAAATCCCTGAAACTCTAGAAAAGAGAAATATTTTCCTTATTTCTCTCTCTATACTACTAGATATTTCCCAAGCTATTCTTATTCCTCTACCCTCCCCTTCACTTATTGATCTATTTGTTGGCATCCTTTCTCATCAAATTTATTTTCTAACTCACTCCGCCCGACTCTTGGAACAGAATGGTGGTACAGTGTAATATAATAGAACTAGCATATTGCTATCATAAGGGCCAGAAAGAAAACAATATTAAGATTATTTCAAGTAAATTAATTTTCAATTCAAGATTGAAAGAGTATTGATAGAAGAGTATTGATTTCATGTATTGTATAAATAAACCTTTATTGTTAGAGACATTAAATATATATTATTCTTATTGAATTCCAGTTCTATGTTATTCATCACTCTTGGAAAATTATTCTTTTCCAATCAATGCTTAAAATTAATTAATTAAAATTTTTCCATTACGAGCTCACATTTAGATCTTTTTTATAATCTTCCTGTTAAAACCCCCTGAAGCAATGTGAACATTACAACTGAATTTTGTGTGTTTTACCTCACATAAAATTCTAAATGATTAAAGTAAATTATATTTATATTTACTTTTTAGAAAAATATTAGTTCACCTAATTTATTGTAAATATTAAAATTGACCCTATTTTTGAACAGTTCCCTAGGAAAACTGTCAGTCGCAAGGACTTTTGGCCTATTGATTTAGTTAAATGCCATCTTCACATCCAAGAAATCTGCCTCCTGAATCATAATTCCTTCAGTCCTAATCCTCGATAGGCCTTGCCCTATTCAGTAACTCCTGGAAGTAATCCTTTAAATCTCCAGCACTTCCTCCTTTAACATTGTTTGATGTTTTCCGACAAGCTATGTAATGGACCCAGCCCACCCCCAGTTAGTCAGTTTGTTCTCAGCTCTCTTCAAGTGATCAACAGGGCGTTCAGTGAACAGTGAGTTTTACTTAAAGTGAGGTAAAGCGTTTTATTTGAAGAACAGTGTTGTGCCGTGTCTCTGCAAATAACAGTATAGGGCCATGCTTAAGACAGTTCAGTGCTGTGTTTTTGTGAACTTCAGTGATCGTGAGTGAGTTATTGGACTGTGCAATAAGAAGAGCAGTGAAGCTTTCAGTGCATACTGTGAGTAGTAATTAAGAATAATTAATCAAGTGTGTAGTGCATTGTTAAATAAATTGTGCAGTGATAAAAACTCTGAAACTTGTGTGTGTTAAATTTTGCAATCCAAAAGAACTCTAATAAACCACGTTTATTGCTGATTTTGTAATAAACGTAACAATATTTTAAGTAAAATAGATCAATTTAAGAATATTACATAAAACTTACCATCATGTCGTGGATAGTAGTTCAGTTTTCCTATTCGTAATTAAAATAATATTCAAATCATTACCTGAGACATGGTTCGGTGTGTCAATATTACAGTCTTGCAGATTGGTAGAACTGCACTCAACAACCAAAGAAAGCGAATATAAGAATAGCTATAGACAAGTTGAAGGATATTATACAAAGAGCGAAAGAACATATAGAAAAAAATTAATACATTCACTGGGCCATAAACTTTACCCAGCAAATCAGAAACAGTGAAAATGGATTCTTGAATTTGTACAATGTCGATGGAATCCGATAGACCAAGAACTCTTGGGACTAACGTATAAATAATATCTAAAAAACAGCCATATTGTGTTAAATTATCTAAAGCAATTGTAAGTACAATTAAGTGTCTCACAAAATGAAATAGGTTCAATATATCTTCTGCTAAAGGTTGATGGAAAAGTGTCAAGGAGACAAACATGGATATGACTATTGGTGAAAATATTACTATCTTCTTCGGGTAGTAATTAAACATTATTCCATAGCCTCTTAGTGTGTGTTCAATTCTTTTCAAGTTTTTTATAATTATCTTAATAGACTTTATGTTATATAAAATTGAAAAAAGAGAGATAATAGCGACAATTTCACTGTTAACAATAATTAGTAATCTTAAAGGATTTGCAAATCCACTCAAACTAGAATAAGAACAGAAAAACTTGCCAATACAAGATATAATAAATATTCCATAAATTAAGACTGAACGTGATATTGAAAGGTAAGTGAAACGGAAATTGGAGTCGAATGGTGATAAACCTATAATTTTGGAAAATAGAAATATTTCTTTAACTCCCTTCTCTATTCTGTTATCCTCCAACCATGCTGGTCTTATTTCTAACATTTTTTAAACAAACTAATCACTTGATAGACTATTGAAAATATTTTGTGATATGGTTACTCATCAGCTCATTCCCGGGTACTTATTATGTCAGGACTGATCAATAGAAAATAATAAGAGGAAAGTGTTGTTATTACTTGGATTGTTCAAACAATCCATACCAGAGAATATTTATACAAAGGAAACCAATAATATGATTTTGTGAGTAGCACTTTTAGACGTTTCTTTAATTTATTTTTTACTTCTATTTTCCTCAATTTTTTTTTGTTTCAATATGACCCCAATAATTCATATCATTTTAATAATTAAAGATAAAATATTTTTGTAAACATAAATCATAATAGAAGGAACTGTAAAAAATAAAAGTCCGGCACGCAAGGGCTATGTAAACTAAGCAGATTTCCCTCGTTAAGTTTTACAATAAGTCTACATACTGGTAACACTTACTCCACTGTGAATAAATACCAGTGATAATGTGAAATGATTCAACCTATTTACATTTGAATAACTTCCACAACAAGAAGCCTTTGAATTATAAACAAACAGATCAGCCAACCTCTTATAGCTGAATGGATGGGTAGAAATATTCTATTTCGGAGAGAAAAACAATTACTGCAATATATCTGAACATAATATATTAATTTTATTGAAAAATATTTATTATATCCAGCACTGTAATTTATAATGAATCAAAATAGCTATAATCACTTTAATTTTAGTAATCCACCTAATTTCAGTTAGTAGCTATAGTAATTTCAGCTAAACAAACCTGATCTTTTGTTTTATATAAAACGTTTAAATATCGAGTTTAGTAACGATCAATTGAAAATTGTGACTGCTAGAGTGGTGTGTGTGTATGTATATATATATATATATATATATATATAATATATATATAATTTTGAGCGGACCTCATTTTCGTCATCTCCTAGGTAGGATCGATGGACATTTGTGGAAATTTTTCAAAACTCAGGACATAAATACAACCTGAATAGCTAATTACCCATGAGGAAAATCTGCTAAAATGGTAAAGTATACTTGGATTGGCAGAAAGGCTGCAAATTCAAATTTTCAATTTCATGGAAGACTCATTTAAATTCACTATCACATAAATTAATTTCTATTAAAATTGTGGGATAGTTAATTGAAAAGGACATTAAATACAATGAGAGGGGAGAATAAAATAAATAAATATGTTACAAATGAACTTTGAGAATTTCATCTCACTTACAAACTCTAAAGAATTCAAATAAATTGAGTTTGTTTATACTTTAAAAATGAAAATTTGATGGGGACACCACACGACTTCTTTGAACTCATATTAAACTAAATATACAAAATGTTTGGTTGCAGTTCATTAAAAATGTTTTCATTTCGAGTATAATATTAATGTTAAATGCCATTGGATTATAATATCTTTCTGCTAATAAGAAACCTAACTAGCCACTATTTCAATATTAAGTTGGATATAACATGACTAGTTATACAATTGCTGAAAATTGATGTCCCTTGAAGAATGGGAATTAACTCAAGGCTAAAACCAAAAAATATATTAACTCTCTTTATATTGAAGCAAGAAAAATGGCAAAAAGAACAACAATTGCAGGACATTAAATAATTTTCAAGATCGATTATATAACATTTTTTGGCCGGTCAAACAAACAGGAATATTTTTAACTAGATCAGATACCCGGCTTCGCCCGGGAATTGATTTGAGGCTTAATGGTGATGGTATTTTTTTGGAAAGGCTTTACTTTCCTCAATACTTTGACATTTACCCGTCCCAGTGTTTAGGGTTTATACCAATCGTTGCTGTGGATTTTTTAATAATAAAATTAATTTTTTTATGTAAGACTTCATTGTCCCCCATATGGCCATATTTCCCGTCTCCTGTGCATTATGCATAGATTTGAATTATTAAGAAGAAAATATTAACATAGATTTGAATTAATTTTTCCAGGTGAGGTACCTCGTAATGTATATTGGAAAGAGTTTTTGAGAATATCAATATTCCAAATTACTTGCTCCAGACAGGAGAAATGTATAAAACAAAAGTTAATTTAAATAATAAAGTAAACAACTTTTGTTATGTGCATGTTTGTCAAAAAACAAATAAACAATGAAATATCGCGAATTTTTATTTCAGGTCTCCCTTATAACCCCCACTCCCGTTCTAACCTAAACATTTTAATATAACTTATAACCATGGAAGAATTAATACTAATTGACATACCAAGTTTTTTTTAAGTTCGGTTTAATCGTTAGCGCCCAATGAAATAGTTGACCCCCGCTTTAGTTTATAGTGTATATCTCGTTTATACTTTGTTAAAAGACAAAAATGAATATGACAAAAGTTACTCTAAATAATAAAATAAGCAACTTTTGTTATGTTCATATTTGCCGATAAACCAACAGGAAATGAAATATCGCTATTTTTAATTTCTGGCTTCCCTTATAACCCCCACTCCTGCCCGTCCCTAGAAATGTTGGTATGGCTTGTAATAATGAAAGCGTTAGTTCTAATAAACATACCGAGTTTTATTTATTTCGGTTGGGTCTTTTGTCCCAAATAAAACTGTTCACAATAAAAATGCAAATATATACGTTAATATCGAGGTAGAGAGCAAATATGCCAACAGTAAATATTTATAGAAAATTCATTTTATAACAACATTTCTATCTGACTCATAATAACTGAGATAACTTTGCTTTTATTATTTTGTCCTTTCATTTTTGTGCCAGGGAAGAAATGCCAAGCTAATGTAACAATGGAAAACCTGACATCACTAGTGCTATCAAGAATGGTGGACTCTAGTGATTGGGACAAGCTGAATGTATGGAACCTTTCAGATTAGCCAAGAAGGTACAATATATTATTTAGAAGTGTGAACAGGGTAAGCCCATGGACTAGTGTATTAAGAAGACTCGTACGGCTTAGTGATTCGAGGGGGCTCGCTAGTAATCACGGGGAGTGGTCCACAATGTTGGTGGCTTAGGCATCGGAATGTTAAGGATTGTAGTGCTTAGAAAGCAACTAAGTACAAATTGTCCAGTGTTAGTATTGTGACATGACAATACATAAAACAAAATATTGATAAATTGTATTGTGTTAATACAGAGAGGCCACATTGTTGGCTCTAGAAGTAAGATCTCTTCAAGGTTTCTTGTGTTTCAAGTTAGTAATTAGATATAAATTGTATTGTGTTAATATAAATAGGTCACAATGTTCGTTCCAGACATCACAGCTCATCAAAGTTTATTGTGGGTTCAAGTTAGTAATTAAGTATAAATTGTACTGTGTTAACAGAACTATCAAAATGTTGGTTTAAGACATCAGAACCCATCAAGGTTTGTAGTGGGTTATATATAAAAATGAATGTTTGTCTGTATGTCCTTTATAGACTCGTAAATGGCTGAACCGAATTTTATGAAACTTGGTATGTATATTACTACGAACACAGGCTAGGTTTTTGGCTATATTAGTATTCTCTGAGACGAACAGGAGTGGGGGTTATAAGGAAGGGGTGAAATTAAAAACAGCAATATTTCGTTTCCTATTGGTTTTTCGGCAAATATGCACAAAACAAAAGTTGTTTATTTTGTTATTTAGAGTAACTTTTGTTATGTACACTTTTGTCGTATTCCGAAGTATAAATGAGTTATACAATAAAACCAATAGTGGGAGTCAACAATTTTATATGACACAAAAGACTCAACCGAACTAAACAAAACTCTGTATGTGATTTGGTATTTACACCTCCCTGATTATAAGATATATTAAAATTTTGAGGTACGAACAGTAATGGGGGTTGTAAGGGAGGTCTGAAATTAAAAATAGTGATATTTCGTTTCCTATTGGTTTTTCAGCAATTATGCACCTAACAAAAGTTGTTTATTTTGTTATTTGAAGTAATTTTTGATATATGCACTTTTTCTGTATAACAAAGTATAAATGAGGTATACATGAATAACTATAAAAGGGGTCAACAATGTTATGGGACTCGAAAGATTAAATCGAAATCAGCGAAAGTCCATATTTTTGACTATAATAATATGATAATTTCGATTAAGATATATATAACAAAGATACATACACAGGAAACGGGAAATATAAAAATATTGTATATTTTGTAGAATTAAGTACATAACAAATACTTTTATTATTAACATATCCCCAGCATGCCAGACTCGGGTGTAAATCCTAAGCATTGAGAAGGGAAAATGTAAAAATATTGTACAAAGCCAAAAAAAAAAAAAATACTATCATCATTCAGCCTCAAATAATTTCCCGGGCGAAGGCGGGTACCTTAGCTAGTTAAGTATAAATAGTACTGTGTTAATACAGAGAGGCCAAATTGTTGGTTCTAGAAGTAGGATCTCTTCACGGTTTGCTGTGTTTCAAGTTAGTAATTAAGTATAAATTGTGCTGTGCCAATATACAATGATCACAATGTTGGCCTAATATGCCGGGAACCCATCAAGGTATGCTGTGGGTTCAAATGATTTTCCGGAGGAAGCCGGGTTACCTTATCAAGTTAAAATAAAAAATGACAATTTTAACAATTTTGTTGGTTACATATAATGAAAGATATTGGCTATGATATTACTACTGCACAATGATAGTGTGCATAATGATAGAGATCATGTAACCAGCAGTATCAGTCATTTCACTTAAGAGAGATTATAGCAAAAAGACGTTTGGCTAACAAGGTTCTGTTACTATATACTGATTGAAGGAAATTTAGAAAAAATAATTACCTGAGATATGGTTAGATGACTCAATATTGTAGCTTTGACTAATGGTACAAGTGCACTGAACGCCCAAAACAGGCGAATATATGAAGGACTAATAAAAATATAATAGATATTATAAATGGATCGGAAGAAGAAGTATGAAAAAGAGGACAGAACAATAAGGCCGTATGCTTTAACCAGCAAACTGGAAATTGTAAAAATTATTTCCTGACAGCGTAGCATAACAAGAGGATCTGGTAGAGCAATTATCTTTGGTACTAATGAGTAAATAATAAACAGAAAACATTCTATTTGTGTTAATTTGTCATAAGTAATAGCCAGTGTAATGAAAATCCACGCGGATCCAAGTATATTTACTGGTCCTCTAACTTTATTACTAGTGAAGAAAGGTATACATATTGCAAATGGCATAACTACTGGGACGTATAAAAATGTTTTCATCAAATGAAAACTACAGTCCAGGCCGTAAGGCAGCAAAGTATCTTCTAATTTCTTAAATTCCCTTTTAATCCTTCTAAGATTTTTTACATTTAATAAAACCCACAATAATGAACAGATAGAGCAAATCTGTCCACTGAAAACAAGACAGAATCTTATAAGAAATTCCATTCCTTCAAAGGGAATCAATGTAAAGAATATCATCTTGAATAATCCTGCCAAATGGAATCCATAAGTCATGGCAGAAGCCAATATTGAGAGAAATGTAAAATCAAACTTTGAGTCAAACGGTGAAATCCCTGTAACTCTAGAAAAGAGAAATATTTTCCTTATTTCTCTCTCTAGACAAACAGACTCTTCCCAAGCTATTCTTATTCCTCTACCCTCCCCTTCACTTCTTGATTTATTCCTTGGCATCCTTTCTCAAAGAATTTATTGTCTAACTCACTCCTCCCTACTCTTGGAGCAGAATGATAAGACAATGTAATAAAAGGGGACTAGCATATTGCTATCTTTAGGGCCAGAAAGAAAACAATATTAAGATTATTTCAAGTAAATTAATTTGCAATTCAAGTATTGATTTGAGATATAAATAAAGCTTTATTTTTAGAGACATAATATAAATATTATTCTTATTGAATTCCAGTTCTGTGCTATTCATCACTCAGGAAATTATTTCTTCCCAATCAATACTTATAGTAGCAACTTATAGTGCTAATCAACTTATAGTTCTGAAATATAAATTACATTCTATACTTAGAGAATCTAAATAAATATTATTTTCATTGATTTCTATCAATATGCTTTTTAGTGCTCTACAGAAATTAATTCTTTTCAGTTGAATTATATAACTTTCTAAAACATTAAGCTATTGAAATCTAAATATATTTTTTTATCCGCAAATTAGAGTCCCTCAGACTCTGCCCCCTTCCACAGAGCCAATAAACAGGAAGCTCTCAGAAAATGCAATATCTCAGTTGTAGCAAATTGGAATCTCTCTGACACTCTCCCCTTTCCCAGCAATAGCAAATTGGAAACACACAGACACTGTCACCTTTCCCAGCGATAGCAAATTGAAGTCCCTCATACACTGTCACCTTTCCCAGCGATAGCAAATTGGAATCTCTCTGACACTCTCCCCTTTCCCAGCGATAGCAAATTGGAAACACACAGACACTGTCACCTTTCCCAGCGATAGCAAATTGGAATCTCTCTGAGACTGTCAACTTTCCCAGCGATAGCAAATTGGAATCTCTCTGACACTCTCCCCTTTCCCGGCGATAGCAAATTGGAAACACACATTCACTGTCACTTTTCCCAACGACAGCAAATTGGAGTCCCTCAGACTCTGCCCCTTCCATAGTGGTAATAAACACGAGACTCTCAGACAATATACTTTTCCATTCGTAGCAAATTGGAATCTCTCTGACACTGTCCCCTGGCTATTGGTAGAACTAAACAACCAAAGGAAGCGAATATAAGAATAACTATAGACATGTAGAAAGATACAAAGAGTGAAAGAGCATATAGAAAAAAATAGATGCGTTCATCGGCCCATAAACTTTACTCAGCAAATCGGAAACAGTGAAAATGGATTTTTGAATGTACACAATATCGAGAGAATCTGATAGACCCAGAACTTTAGGGACTAATGAATAAATGATCTCTAAAAACAGTCATGCTGTGTTAATTGTGCTGACAGTAGCTCTAGATAATTTAACACAGCATGACTGTTTTTTTAGAGATCATTTATTCATTAGTCCCAAATGTTCTGGGTCGATCAGATTCTCTCGATATTGTGAACCTATTTGAGTTTGTGTGGCACTTAATTGTGCTGACAGTAGCTCTAGATAATTTAAGTGCCACACAAACTCAAATAGGTTCACAATATTTTCGGCTATTGCTTGACGGAAGATTGAAGTGAGTGACACTACACCTGATACGACAATTGGGAAAAATATTACTATCTTCTTCAGGTGGTAATTAAACATTATGCCATACTCTTTTAGTGTATGTTCAATTCGTTTTAAGTAATTATCTTAATAGATTTCATGTTATATATCTTCTAGTAATAATAACATTCCAGGACAGATCAAAACAAGTACCACCACCCACAAGACTCATTATTGGACCCATTGACTGGGAAAAATTTAAGACCGAAATGCATGACAAAACCATCATCCCAAATTCTTACCGAACCAATCACGATATAGACACGGCGATTGTGACTTTTACCAACAATATTTACTCAGCAATTAAAAATTCAACCCTTAAAGCCACCCCCTACAATACTATACTATAACGCCCCCACACATTCTGAAGCTTTTTCATAAAAAGAATATTCTTCGCAAGCGGTGGCAACAAATAAGGGAGCCAGAAATTAAACACGAGGTCAATCGTTTATCTCGCTTAATTAGGCTTGAACTAGACAATATTAGAATCAACAAATACAAAACATACTTGACTAACATGAATTCTGGTGACCCATCGCTATGGTGAGAGACTAAACGACTACTCAACCAAACTACTGAAATACCTTCACTGACTAATGGAGACATTACAGCTTTAACTGACTCTGACAAATCTAAATTACTAGCAGATTATCTAGAAAATAAATTCCAAACATCAAACTATAGTGACCCAGAAACAGACGCTACTGTATCCTCATCCTTCATACACACTAGACTGAAGAACCACAATATTGACTTTATATCCCCCAAAGAAATTGCCTCAATTATTCACAAACTTCCACATAAGAAATCTCCTGGCGAAGATCAAATAACCAACGTTGTTTAATAAGAAGCTTCCCCGCAAGTGTATTGCTCTACTAACAAGCATCTTTAACGTCTGGCTCAGACGAGCGTACTTTCTGGAGAAGTGGAAACATGCTCACGTCATATTTTTTCACAAACCAAACACACCGCGAGGAAACCCTGCGAGCTACCGCCCCATAAGCCTTCTTAACACGACGGGAAAGCTCCTAGAACGCCTGGTTAATGATAGACTTAGAAAGCATCTCATGGACTTCATCCCTCACCATCAATTTGTCTTCAAGCCTCATCATTCTGCCGTCCAATAACTCCAAAGGGTAGCAGAAGTTATCTCGCAAGGATTTGAGCATAAGCAGTATACTACAGGTCTCTTCCTTGATGTCTCAAATGCCTTTGACACTGTGTGGCTCTAAGGACTGCTGCATAAACTTAGGATTAGAAAAACTCCAGCATACCTATATAGTATTATTGCATCCTTATTAGAAGGAAAAACATTTCAAGTGAAAATAAACAACACTCTTAGCACGAACCGGGATATCAGAGCCGGCATACCTCAAGGATCCATATTAAGCCCATTGCTCTACATCCTCTACTGTAGTGACATCCCGCAGGTGGAAAATTCTCTGTTAGCAACTTTCGCAGATGACGCTCTCCTCCTCACTCAAGACAATACCCCAAACAACTCTTGTTGAATCCCAAAAAAACGCAGGCCAAGATTTTTGATTTTCGTCGTTTAAAGAACGAAGATCTTCTTGAACTGAAAATAGGCCAACACTCAATTCCTTGGACTCCGAAGGACTAGAGCACCCGCTATCTCAGAGTACATTTTGACACACGACTTACATGGCGCCATCATATCCACATTAAATTGCAACAAGCTTGCACAAATATACCCGTTAATAAATAAAAATACGCCACTCAAACTGACTTGTGCAACACTACTTTACAAAACACTTATACTACCTATATTAACATAACCCAGTCTGGCTGGGCATCAGTAACATACACAAAAACAAAATACAGTCCTCCCAGAGTAAAGTACTTGGGATAGCGGCAAATGGTCCCTGGTTTGTTAGGAACAGCCAAATCCACAGGGAATTGGAGGTTGCTCCTATTTCAGTTCACCTTCAACAACTTGTAAGGAAGTATCATGCCTGCCTTCCGATGTCAAGTGGAGCCACTCATTACAATTTAGATGCAACTACTGAAGGGTGACTACGTCCGAGGCTATACCAAAATATCTTTTTGTAAAAAAAAAAAAAAAAAAAAAAAAAATGTAACAATTTGTGTATAATACCTTTGTTGTATTGGGCCAAAATAAAATTTCCTTTCTCATGTTATATATAATCCAAAATAGCGAGATATCAGTGATAACTTCAGCATTGGCATTAACTATTATTCTTATAGGAGTTGGGGGCTCAGGTTAGCCATGCTAGTTAAACCTATCTCACATGGCAAACCTTTTGACAAGTTCGATTCTCGCCTGGGCAAAGGAAGTTATTTAGTGATGGAATTCATTAAATAACATCCTAAAATCCCACCCTGGCTAGAAAAGGGTGGTAACCTGTAGATAACCCGTCCCAATTAGCCTAAAATGCAAAAAGTGGACGTTAATAAATAATAATAATTACAGGAGTTGCAAATCCACTCATACTAGGGTAGGAAGAGTAAAACATGCCAATCCAAGATAAAAAAAAGATTTCATAAATGAACACTGAAGCCGATATTGAAAGATATGTGAAACAAAAATTGGAGTTAAATGGTGCTATACCTATAATTCTAGAATGTAGAAATATTTCTTTAACTCCTGTCTCTATTCCATTATCCTCCAACCATGCTGGTCTTATTTCTAACATTCTGTAAACTAAACTAATCACTTGTTGACTAAGACTATGGGAAATATTTTGTGATATGGTTACTCATCGGCTTATTAAAGACTAATAATTATGTTCAGACTATGTAGAAATAGAATATAATGAGTCAACTTGGCTATTTGCATATTATGATCGATAGAAAATAATAAGGGGAAAGCATTATTATTACTTGTATTGTTAAAACAAGCAATGTCAGAGGATGGTTATGCAAATGAAACATACACCATGTTATTTTAAATTAGGATGATTCTTTTTTAGGGGGACAAATTCACAGTTCTATTCAACTTATTTTGAATTTATTTTTTATTCCTAACAGATCAACTATTTTTCAATGTAGACTCATGATTCATGTTATTTTATTAATTATAGGCAAAATATTTTTTTGAAGGAACTCTGATAAAACAAAATGTCTGATCATATTACACATTTATTGCTAGCTGCAGAAAGGCTGGGAAATCACATTTTCAACTTTATGGAAGAGTCATTTGGAGCTCTCATAATATTAATTATTTAGTATTAAAAATAGTCTTTAAAGGACAGCTAAAGGGAAGAGAGATCTTGCATATTATAGCATTTATTACACAATAAACCTACAATTTTCCTACCTTATATATTATAATCTTACTTACAGTGTTCCTACTGATGAAAATAATAATTTTAGGTATTTTGAAATATGATTTGATTTAATTGATTAGTCCCATCCTGGCTAGAAAAGAGTGGCAACCTGTAGAAACCCTGCCCCAATTAGCCTCAGTTGCTGTAAGTGGGCGTTAATAAATAATTTAAAATTTAATTGACGTTCCAATACCATACCAATAATAAAAAAAAATTCATATCTTTTAATTTGTGGGATTTTAGAAATATATGTAGATGACCTTCGTATAGTAAAATATAATTGGTAAGCTCATGCAGGGCACTCTTTAGAAATATATGTTTTTAAAATTTTTAATTCCAAAATAACTTATGGAGTGAATGAATTTGAACTATTCTTCCTCCCACTAATTTTCTCTCACATTAACGATAACTCATCATTTGAGTCATATGTTAAATCAATGTACATCTGGAGAAATTCTTTCAATGTGGCATTATGAGTACACCCTCAATAGCTGATTTCTCTTAACCCTCCGTTAGTCGTGGCATCCTGACAGGTGCATCTTTGAGGTGTTTTCCCAATAGCTTCCGATTGAGTGGACCCAACTATTTCCGCCTCCAGCAATGCTTCTAGCTTCCCTTCCTCCTCAAAACAGTATAGGTTGGACCTTCGAAGTTTGCACACAGTGCGTTCCTTGAGCTAAAATCACCCCACAGGTGCACCGTGACCAAAATTGTAAGTATTTCAATTTCTTTTATTTCTATATTTAATCTATTTATCTTAGACATATTTATCATTTGACATTTGTAGTGCATTGATTGTTTTTGATTAGCTAAAAATACCTAAACCATAAGGAATTCACCTCTGAGGTGACCACGACTAATAATGCATTAAAACATTTTTTTCAGAAAAAATGGACCAGGAAATATGTTTTGACTTGAGTAGTCAAAATGACGTTGCTAGACTCCACCACGCATTACTGGATCCTTTTGAAGAAGACAATAATATACAGAACGGCACAGATTCGGAATTTGAAAACGGCTTGGAAGAACAGGGCATTGACTCAGAAACTGAACAAAGTGACGTGGAATCGGAAAGTGATGGGGAGGATGAGCAGTCACAAGAAAGATATGTTGCATTGAGAAGAGTGAACAGAAAGATTGTTGGCCATTTTGAGTGGAGGAAAACCCCTTTTAATAAAATAATAAAATAGGAAAACAAAATTTATTGACACACCTTCCGGGAGTGAAAGAGGCGAAAAAGGAGGCAACTAATGAACTTGACTGCTGGTTCTGTCTCTTTAAAGAGGCGATTATTAGTAGTATTGTGCACTGCACAAACGAATTTATAAAAATCGTTGAGCCAAAATTCTCTAGACAGAGGGATGCCAAAGAAGGACTTCACAGAAATAAAGGCCTTTATATTTATAGGCCTTCTTTACTTAGCTGTCACATACAGAGGAGCGAGAATGAATGTAGAAGACTTTATGTAAAACATGTTGGGCAAGAAACTCACCTGAGTAGAACTAGATAGCACTAAAAGATTCGACTTGAAACGTATTAATTTCCTTTTCTTTCTTAAATGTTTTCTTGTATTTGTTATTCCTGCAGAAATCAAATGATTAAGTAGTTCTAAACTATTCTTATTGTACTTTTTTTAGATATATTTTCTAGTAGCTAAGTAAGTAGTACCTAAGGAATTCATTGTTCATAAAATGCATCATGTTACCTGAAATGAATTAATATTTTTGATACTTGTAAGACATATTCTTTAGTGTTATTTTGATAACTTTTAAAATAAAACAGTTTTAATATTTGTTCAGATAAGTATTTATATTTGTTTAACTCTATTTTTGCTCTAAGAAGCAGTTTCACCAACATATTTATCCATCGTCACCTCATAGAGTTGTTTGGAAATGACCCATGCTTAACGGAGGGTTAAGGGAAATCTTATTAATAAAAAAAAATCAGTTATTCTAGAATTTCAATTCTGTATTGCGGAAATAATTATTACATTTTTACAAATAAAAAATGACAATTTTAGCAATTTTGTTGGTTACATATAATGAATAACGTTGGCTATGATATTACTACTGCACAATGATAGTGTGCATAATGATAGAGATCATGTAACCAGCAGTATCGGTCATTCCACGTAAGAGAGATTATAGCAAAAAGACGTTTGGCTAACAAGGTTCTGTTACTATATACTGATTGAAGGAAATTTAGAAAAAATAATTACCTGAGATATGGTTAGATGACTCAACATTGTAGCTTTGACTAATGGTAGAAGTGCACTGAACACCCAAAACAGGCGAATATATGAAGGACTTATAAAAATGTAATAGATATTATAAATGGATCGGAAGAACATGTATGAAAAAGAGGACAGAACAAGAAGACCGTATACTTTAACCAGCAAAGTGGAAATTGTAAAAATTATATCCTGGCAGTGTAGTATAACAAGAGGATCTGGTAGAGCAATTATCTTTGGTACTAATGAGTAAATAATAAACAGAAAACATTCTATTTGTGTTAATTTGTCATAAGTAATAGCCAGTGAATAGTAAATCCATGTGGTTTCGAATAAATTTAGTGGTCTTCTAACTATATTACTAGTGAAAAAAGGTATGCATATTGCAAATGGCATAACTACTGGGACGTATAAAAATGTTTTCATCAAATGAAAATTACAGTCCAGGCCATAAGGCAGCAAAGTATCTTCTAATTTCTTAAATTCCCTTTTAATCCTTCTAAGATTTTTTACATTAAATATAACCCACAATAATGAACAGATGGAGGAAATCTGTCCACTTATAATAAAACAGATTCATATAAGAAATTCCATTCCTTCCAAGGGAACCATTGTAAAGAATAATCCTGCCAAATGAAATCCATGTCATGACTGAAGCCATAATTGAGAGAAATATAAAATCAACCTTTGAATCAAACGGTGAAATCCCTGTAACTCTTGAAAAGATAAATATTTTCCTTATTTCTCTCTCTAGACTACCGGACGTTTCCCAAGCTATTCTTATTCCTCTACCCTCCCCTTCACTTCTTGATTTATTGCTTGGCATCCTTTCTCATAGAATTTATTGTCTAACTCACTCCTCCCTAATCTTGAAACAGAATGATAGGACAATGTAATAAAAGGGGACTAGCATATTGCTATCTTTAGGGCCAGAAAGAAAACAATACTAAATTATTTCAAGTAAATTAATTTGCAAATTCAAGTACAGTTGTCCCTCGATAATCCGACAGTTAAGGGACCGAGAGAGTGTCGGATTACCGAAAATGTCGGATTACCAAAAATGTCATATTATCAAAGATGTTTTATTCTTAATGCGTTTGAACACAATGAAGTTAAAAAAAAGGAAGAAACAGTAAAGGTACATGTAATTTATTAATACCAGGATACATGTACAGGCTCATCATCAACAGACTTTATGAATATTTCAATTTTTTCCCTATTTTTCACAATATCATAGACAGTAGGTCGTCCAATGTCATACTCTTTAGATATTGCACTGGGAGTTTCACCACGGTCTATTCGTTTAATAATTTCCCATTTTTCAGATAAACTTAATGTTTTATGTTTACGTTTCACACTTGTGCTTGCCGTTTTTCACTGCAGGTTTGTTTTGCTTCCTCCCGGAGCGGTGGGAGGGAGATGCATGTTGCTGCCTGTAGCGCGTCGGACTACCGAGTACGTCGGATTAAAAAGTGTCGGATTATCGAGGGACAACTGTATTGATTTGATATATAAATAAAGCTTTATTTTTAGAGACATTCCATAAATGTTATTCTTATTGAATTCCAGTTCTGTACTATTCATCGCTCTCGGGAAATTATTTCTTTCGAATCAATGCTTAAAGTTAATTAATTAAAATTTCTCCATTACCAGCTCACATTGAGCTCTTGTTCATAATCTTCCAGTTCAAAACCCCTGAAGCAATGGAAACGTTACGACTGAAATTTGTATGTTTCACCTCACATAAAACTAAATAATTAAACTAAACTATATTTATATTTAGTTTCAGAAAAAATATATTTCACCTAATCTATCTAATAATATTAAAATCATTATCACCTCCATTCCTCTACTCTCCCCTTTACTTCTTGATTTAATCGTGCTCATCCTTTCTGAAACAATTTATTCTCTATCTCAACCCTCCTGGGAACTGAATGGAGGAATTGTGTCCTTTGAGAGAACAATTAAACAGCTATCTTTAGGCTCAGATAGAAAAGAATATTGAGAGTATAATGGCCATTTCAAATAAATGAGCCTGCTAATGAACACATAGTTCTCAAATATAAATTACATTCTATACTTAGAGAGTCTAAATGAATGTTATTTTGATTGATTTTCGTCTATATGTTTTTTAGAGCTCTATGGAAATGAATTCTTTTCAGTTTAATTATATAATTTTCTATAACATTAAGCTATTGAAATCTAAATATATTCTCTAACTCTGCCACCTTCTACAGTGACAATAAACAGGTGGCTCTCAGAAAATGTCCATTCCCAATCATAGCAAATTGGAGTCTCTCTGACACTGCCACCTTTCCCAGCGATAGAAAATTGAAGTCTCACGTACTCTGTCCTCTTCCATACCTTTACTAAGATGCCAAAGCGTGATTCTCACATAATTTTATTTTATGACTCTAAACTCGGCCTGGGACTGGACTCATTCATCATCAACAAAGGCAGCATTCGTGAGTGCATTATTCAATAGTTGCTCAAACATTTTCGAGAGGGAGACTTCAGACTGGAAAACACAGAACATTGTGGAATGACTTCTTTCTTTGAAGACAATGTTCTGCGAGCTTTGGTAGAAGAAAGATCTAGAGCAACTGTCCAAGAACTTGCAGGGGAACTTGATGTAAGCAAATCGACTTGGAGACTGTTGGAGAAAATCTCAAGGTGGACAAAGTTGGGTTCTTTTTTCAATCAGAAAGGGTCCATTCTGTTGCATAACACCACTCTGCCACATGTGCTCAGTGTTGGTAACAAAGCTGTTGATTACCACTTTTCCAGGCTCCTAGACCACCTTTTACAAAATAAAAAAATACTGGTTACAGAGCCTTAGAAAATAGGTTTTCAGAATTTAAAAATTCTAAGCACTCCAAGTTCTATTCAGATGGTATGAAAAAGCTGGCAACGCGTTGGCAGAACCTATTTGAAATAATAGAGACTATTTTGATTAATAAAAATTTGTAATTATAATCTTCTTTTTAACCATTATCCTGGATTATTTTCAAGACAAACCAATAGTATTTATGTTCAGAATCAAACTAACTCTTGGATTTACACACAGTTAATTCACATTCATAAATTACCTGAGACATGGTTAGATGGGTCCATATTACGGTCTTGACAAGTGGTAAAACTCCACTCAGTATCCAAATGAACCGAATATACGAATAATCAGTGATCAGTTTAAATATATTATACAAAGTGCGGGAAAACAAATAGAAAAAAATACATGAATTCACTGGACCATAAACTTTCCCCAGCAGATCAGAAACAGTTAAAATGCATTCTTGAATGTGCACGATGTCGAGCGTATCTGATAAACCCAGAGTTTTTGGAACTAAAGAATGAATGATGCCTAAAAAACACTCAAATTGTGCTAATTGATCGAAAGCAACTGTCAGTACAATTAAGTGCCATGAAATCTGGAATATGTTTGTATTATTTTTTCCTATATCTTCATGAAAAGTTGTCAAACAAACTAGGACTGACATGATTATTGGAGAAAATATTAGTAATTTATTTGGGTGATAATTAAAAATTAATCCATAGCATTTTAGAGTAAGTTGAATTTCTTTTAAGTTTTTAATAATTATCTTTATATATTTTATGTTAAATGCAATCCAAAATACCGTGGCAACGGTGACAAATTGAGCATTGGCATTAACTATTATTCTTAGAGGGCGTTCTATTCCACTCAGAATAAAATAATAGGTGTAAACTTTCCCAATACAGCATATTAAGAAGATTGCATAAATGAAGACTGAAACGGTTACTGAATGATATGTGAAACAAAAATTTCGAGTTGAATAGCGACAAACCAATAATTCTAGAAAGTAAAAATATTTCTTTAACTCCCGTCTCTATTCCATTATCGTCCAACCATGCTGGTCTTATTTCGATCATTCCCAATAACCTGTTTTATAAACGATATATCTGTGATATGGTCACTTCTGCACTTATTCTGGAGCACTAAGAATGATAGAACTATATAGAAATGACCTTTAAAAAGTCAACAGGACTATTTGCATTTTACAATCAATAGAAAATAATAATGGGAGAGCAATATAATTATTATGATTGTTTAAAACATCAATACCAGAGGATGTTTATTCAAATAAAATGGACAATACAATATTTTTAGTTAGTATAATTGGTTTCTACAGCAATGGATTCACTGCTCTACATTCACATTCTTAATATATTATTATTCTTGTTTGATTGATTATTTTTACCTCAATAATCACTCGAATTACTCAATAATTACTCTTCCTGGCCTTAAGGGAAATCAGCTCTTGAAGTTGTACTCATTAAGATACTTTTGAATAAATGTTGTCAAATGTCCATTGCTATTACACAGGTGACAAAAATGAGGTCTTGTCCAAATTATATTTATATATACTAGTCTGTTACTGCTCTAGTAGTCTCAATTTTTATTATATCATTACGAAACTCAATATTTAAATGTTTTTTGTAAAACTAAAGATGAAGTTTGTTAATGGCTGAAATTGAATGAGATTGGGGGAGAACATTTTGGATATTATGATTATAAAAAAATTGTATTAAATCAATGTTGTTGCAAATGTAATTTCCTTTATTTGAGAAATCTGTATTTTTTAGTATTCAGTCTTCAGAGGAAAAAAAAACACTTCTACTAATCTCATATTGATAATAACCTGATATTACTATAAAATGATGAAAATAAATGGATTATTATAAGTCTAAATTTATATTTAGACTAGCAGACCCGACAGACGTTGTCCTTCATGATATTTCAAATGATTAGGATATTAAATTGAATAATATTATGTTTAATACAAAAGCTACTTTTAATAACACAAAAAAACAACTTTTGTTATGTGCACGTTTGCCTAAAAACAAATAGAAAATGAAATATCGCGAATTTTTTATTTAGGCTCCCTTATAACCCCCACTCCTGTTAGAACCTAAAAAATTTAATATAGCTTATAATCATGGAAGAATTAATGCTAATTTAAGTATAGAGTTTTGTTAAGTTCGGTTCAATCATTAGCTCCCACTATAATTTTTTAGTGTATATCTTGTTTATGCTTATTTATATGAAAAAAGTGAATATAACAAAAGTTACGCTAAATAACAAAATAGACAACTTTTATCTTGTGCATATTTGCCGAAAAACCAATAGGAAACAAACTATCGCTATTTTTAATTTTAGCCCTCCCTTACAACCCCCACTCCTGCTCGTCCCTAGAAATGTTATCACAGCTTATTATCATTGACACGTTTATGTTAATACACATACCGAGTTTTATTTAGTTTGGTTGAGTCTTTTGTGTCAAATAAAATTGTTGACTCCTGCTATAATTTTTAGCGTATAATTTTGTCCTATAACAAAGTATAAACGAGATATTCACTGAAAACTAAAGCGGGAGCCAACTTTTTTATTGGACACTTACGGTTCCACCGAACTTAATAAAACTCGGTATGTGAATTAGCATTAATTCTTCCATGGCTATAAGCTACATTAAAATGTTTAGCTTGGAATGGGAGTGGGGATTATAAGGGAGGCCTGAAATAAAAATTCACAATATTTCGTTGTCTATTTGTTTTTCGACAAATGTGCACATAAAAAAAGTTGTTTACTTTGTTATTTAGAGTAACTTTTGTTTTATACATTTTTTCGAGAACAATGTATGAAGCAAGTAATTTGCGTAGAAATATTGATATGCTCATCAATTCATTCCAATATGAACTACCAGGTACCTAACCTGGAAAAATTAATTCAAATCTATGTTAATATTTTCTTCTTAATAATTCAAAGCTATGCTTAATGCACAGGAGACGGGAAATATGACAATATGGAGGGCAGTGAAGTCTTACATAAAAAATTAATTTTATTATTAAAAAATTCACAGCAATGACGGGTATAAACCCTAAACACTGGGACGGGTAAATGTCAAAATATTGTGCAAAGTAAAGCCTTGCCAAAAAAAATACCACACCATTCAACCTCAAATGAATTCCCAGGCGAATCCGCGCATCTGATCTAGTTATATATATAAAGATAGGAAAACATTGTTGGGTGTTTATTCTTATATTCTATCTTCTAAATTTATACTTAGATATGTTAGTATTCATTCAATTTCAACATTTTCCTTCTCTCATTTAAATACTAAATGGCTTTACAGTTTCTGTGCATAGTATAGTGCATTTGCATAAAATGTTATAATGAAGGAGTCTTTTTTAGTGCTTTGATTTATCCATTCAATTTATTTCAAGTGGAAACCATTTCTGATTTTTACCCATTACAGTGGGTAACACAGCTAGTATGAAATATACCACATTCAAATTATTACCTGATTTATTGCTAAGTGTGTCCATATTACAGTCTTGCAAATTGGTAGAACTCCACTCAGTGTCCAAAAGAAGCGAATATAAGAATAGTCATAGACAAGTTTAAAGATATTATACAAAGTGCGAAAGAACATATAGAAAAAAATGTATGCATTCAACGGGCCATAAACTTTACCCAGCAAATTGGAAACAGTGAAAATGTATTCTTCAATGTGCACAATGTCGATGGAATCTGATAGACACAAAGCTTTTGTAACTAATGAATGAATGATCTCTAAAAAACAGTCATATTCTGTTAATTTATTTAAAGCAACTGTCAATGCAATTAAGTGCCACAAGAACTCGAATAGGTTCAGAACATCTTCAATTATAAAAGTATAAAAGATTGTCAGACACACTACGACTGACATGATTATTGGGGAAAATATTGCTAATTTATTTGGGTGGTAACTAATTTTTACACCATAGCCATTTAGAATACGCTCAATTTTTTTTAAGTTTTTAATAATTAGCTTGATAGATTTTATATTCAATAGAATCCAAAATAACGAGGTAAAAGTGACAACTTCAGCATTGGCATTAATTAGGATTCTTAAAGGGGGTTCAAATCCATTCAATATTGAATAAGGACAGAAAAGCTTCCCGATACAAGTCATTATAAAAATTCCGTAAATGAAGACTGATGCTGATATTGAAAGAGAAGTGAAACGAAAATTGGAATTGAATGGCAACAAACCCGTGATTCTAGAAAGGAGGAATATTTCTTTAATGCCATTCTCTATTCCTCTAGCTTCTGCCCAAGCTGGGTTTATTTCAAACATTCTATAAACGAACCTATCACTTGTTAATGAACTATTGGACATATTGCATTATGCAATTTTCATGGGCTCAGAATACTGTTTGGGAGAAGTATGAGTGAAATATAATGAGACAGCCTTATTATTGGCAATTTAATATCAATAAGAGGACAGTAATGGAAAAGCCTTGTTATTACTTAGATTGTTGAAACAACCAATGTCAGAGGGTCTTTATGCCTATGAACTATGTTGATTTAAATTAGAATAATTGCTTTTACTGGGATAAATTCACAATTCTACACAACATTTGTTTTATTTATTTGTTATAACTGATGCATTGATTATCTATCAATTTAATCACAATCTATATGAATAAAACGTGGGGCTCAGGTTAGCCATGTGAGATTAAGGCCAACGCTTTAACTCATATGGCTTAATCTCACTTAAATCAGTTGGCATTAATCTCACATGGTAATTCTAGAATGGCGAGTTTGATTCCCTCCTGGGCAATAGGAATTTATTTTGTGACTAACTCATTAAATGAAATCCTTAGTCCCACCCTGGCTAGCAAAGGGAGGTAATCTGTAGGTAACCCATCCCAATTAGTCATAGTAGCCAGAAGTGTATGTTAATAAATAATAGTAATAAGTAAAATGCTAATTTTTGCCTGATTTTCTATTTAAATTCGGCAGGGATAAGTTATTTTCATGGTTCAATTCATTCTAAGTACAATGGCATGAAAATTGGAAATGTCTCTCTGTCTGTTTGTTACTCAATCACTCAATAATTATACTTGTGAGTCAACTATCATAAGGTACAGAATAGTCTATAAGAGAATCTGAATTTTCATCTAGGAGGAGGGGTTTATTTAACATGAAAACACATAATCATTAATGTCTACGTTAGTATTGATTTTATCAAAAAAAAGTAAAGAATAAATTGTGTTTAGAATACTGCCTTTGGTCTTAATTCTTTATTTGTATTTATGAATTTGGAGATTAGGCTTATTTGTTTTGGTGTACCTTTGTTTTAGTAAAGCCACCTTATTCTAGAACATATGATAAAATATCTATGGTCATAGTAAAAACATCGTTAGCTTTTCTCCGGTGGAATAATAGGAGCAGAAAGCCAAATATTCAGTTTAATGTTTTAGAGTGCAGTTAAACTTTATTGAAAGTATGTGTCTGTAGGAGATGTTTCATTATTGTGTTTATTTTTGGGCTGTTGTCGTGTAGTAGTTCTGAAAGGTTAGTACAAATATTTATTTAAGGATTGAATTTTGTCATTATACACTTTATTATGGCTTTCTAATAATTATAGGAATGGGGGCTTACTTGGAATAACCTGAATAAAATTCTACGAGAAACCATTTTTATTTCAACCAGCCTTCGATGGGAACACAGCCAGCTAATTAGTTTGACTTCATCTCATACTGGATACGAGATGAATTTGAATGCTAGGATGATGCAGTCATTATTTTTTGAAGGGAAACTAAATTATTGTGACCTCATGAACGATAATAAGTTTGTCAATATTTGTCCCATAGTCATTCCATGCCTCACCCGTAAAACAATATCACAGCAATTTAAAAAAAAAAAACAAAGGATTAGTCAGAGCTCGGTTAACCAAATATTTATATTTTGATGGGAAACCATTATGAATTTGTCTTCTAATTACCAATTCTTGCTTCACGGGTATTAAAACTGAATGACTGTACAATTATTCTACATGTTAAAGGACATTTCTGTTAAGTGGTGAAAATAACAGGATGATTTCTTCATAAGTTAATTCAATCTTTATATTTGCACGGGAATCAACTTCTATTTCAACCCGTCAACAACGAGTAAATCCCCTATTTACTCATATAATTTTAGTTATCATAGACAAAATAATTCCCTAAGTCACCAGAAATGTCTCGAATAGGATGATAACCTCAATGCCATGGTAGAATGTCTCCATTAGCCACTGTGACTTAAATTAAATGATTAACACTTTCACTGCCACCAGATTTTCAAAAAATTTAACCGTGTGCCACTTTGTTATTTTACATAAACGGCGAGCTAAGAGCTTTTAAAAAAAGGGAAAAATAGTTCCTGAACAGATTTGTTAAAACCAATGGTTCTCTTTTAATCTCCGGTGTTTAATTGAGTGCCACTGTAAATTTCAAGTCCTTTCTTTGTGTGCCGGGGTGGGGAGAAACAATGGTCTGGAGTTATACCTGCTCCGTAGCATCTCCAGAGCCAGCACACAGAGTGAAACTCACGCTTCCGTATACGCTACGGAGGTGGCAGTGAAAGCGTTAAAATTAATTTGAAATGTGATACAAGTGTGAATCCTGGTATTAGTGTTGCATCTTGAGCTGCTCCCTTTGCTAATGTGCCAGCTAGCTCGTTTCCAATATTTTATGAATGAGCTTTGATCTATTATATGTTTATGTGCAGATTTAAATGTATAATTTCCAAAATGTTTTCTGTGAGTATGGTCACATATTTGTGTAGGTTATGTGATCAGTTTATAATAAATTCGGTAGTTTTCAAAACAGCACATTTCTTTTCTTGATTATTGAAACATCTAGCATTATTGAAACATCATGTCTGTATTTGTATTTCAGAATATGGCCACATGTAGTCTTGACCAGAGATGGACAAAAATGATTTTTTATAAAGGTTGAAGGAATAAACGAGGTCATTCGTTAATATTTATCAATGAATTTCATATATCCATTATTCAAAAATATTAAAAAATATTTTCTCCATTATCTTGTATCTTAAAAAAAAAGTCTAAATAATTTTTCATCCTTCGGATGTCCTTGCTTTCATGGAAAAGAGAGAGGGAGCAATAGTATGCAAAGGTTTGTCAATATGGTTATTTAACAATAACGATTTCAGGAAACGTACATAAAACTCTACTAGTGGCAAGAATTACTAGAGAATCATTTCTTCATTGCCTGTCTAAGCCTAATTAAATTAATGAAATAATAATCAAATGAATACGCCTGTATCAGCCGATTCATAAGAAGACATAAGATAAAGTAAAATGTTATCCTGATTATATAATTCTTAATCTTACCTTTAGAAATAAGCTGTTGAGGTTATACTCACAAGATTTTAGAAAAATTTCTTCGAAATGTTCATTTGCCTAGGAGACAATGAAAATGAGGTCTGTTCAAAATAACATATATACATGTCAGTTACCACTGTTGAGGCCACTATTTTTGTTTTATCCTTGCTAAACTCTGTATTTAAACTAAAGATCTAATGTTCATTAATGTCTCAAACATTACCTGAGACATGGTTAGATTTGTCCATATTACGGTCTTGACAATTGATAAAACTCCACACAGCATCCAAATGAACCGGGTATAAGAATAATCAGCCATCAGTTTGAAGATATTATACAAAGTACGGGAAAACAAATTGAAAAAATTACATGCATTCACTGGACCATAAACTTTACCCAACTAAATCAGAAACAGTTAAAATGTATTCTTGAATGTGCACAATGTCGAGAGAATCAGATAAACCCAGAACTTTTGGAACTAATGAATGAATGATCTGCAAAAAACAGTCAAATTGTGTTAATTGATCCAAAGTAACTGTCAGTGCAATTAAGTGCCATAGAAATTCGAATATGCTTGTATAATAGTTTCGTATATCATGATGAAAGGACAAAAAACACAGTACAACTAATATGAACATTGGGGAAAATATTACTAATTTATTTGGGCGGTAGTTAAAAACTATGCCATAGCATTTTAGGGTACACTCAATTTCTTTTAAGTTTTTAGTAATTATCTTTATAAATTTTATGTTAAATGCAATCCAAAATTCCGATGCAAGTGTTACAAATTGACCATTGGCATTAATTATTATTCCTAGAGGGCGTTCTATTCCACTCAGAATAAAATAATAGTTGAATACTTTCCTAATATTATTATTAAGAAGATTGCATAAATGAAGACTGAAGCTGATATTGAGAGATAAGTAAAACGAAAATGGGAATTGAATAGTGTCAAACACATGATTCTAGAATGGAGGAACATTTCTTTAATGGCCGTCTGTATTCCATTATCGTCCAACCATGCTGGTCTTATTTCTAACATTCCCAATAATCTGTTGAAGGTCAGTAGGATATATCTGTGATATGACTACTTCTGTACATATTCTGGAGCACTACATCCTATGCTAGAACAATGTAATAAGGATAATAAATACCAGAGGATGTTTATTCAAATAAAACCGACAATAAGCTATTTTTAGTTAGTATAATTGGTTTCTAGTCCAATTAATTCTCTGTCCTACTTAACTTTTTTTTAATCTATTATTGTTTGATGGATTATTTTTGATTTTAATCTCAATCATTTTTTACTTGCTTAATTGTTATTCTTTATTAATGTCCACTTTGTGATAATAAGGCCAATTTTGATGAGTTATCTACAGGTTACCTCCCTTTGCTTGACAGAGTGGGGCTAAGGATTTTATTTAACGAGTTGGTCAATAAATAAATTCCTATTGCCTAAGCGGGAATCAATCCCACCACTCCAGTCTTACCAAATGAGATTAAAACCAACATCATAACTCACACATCTGAGCTCGGTGCTGTTGTCTGCAAGTGCAACAAAGAGTTATATAACATTTTGAGGTAAACTTTGAAGAAAAAGTGTCAACATAGTCAATAAAAAAATATACATATATATATTCTATATATAAATGGGAAATTTAGTTTATTTTTCTTACATTACGAAAAACAAACAGAACAGTAGTTTGAGTGGGATGAATAAACACAGTGAGCTCATTTTTACTTGATAATCAAAACCAATCAGAACAAAGAATTAATTAGTAGTAACTGAAATTGTGAATCTCAATATTATGGCACAAATTTTACAAAAAAAGTAATTCTGAGTTTTTATTACGAAAACAAAGAAAAAGTGATTCATTTAATAAATAACTCTCTCTATTTTTTTTTTGTTTAGTTGTAACCTATTTCTATAAAGTAAAACATTTAAATCAGATCATTCTGTATAGAAAAGGATTTTCTTCCTCCTTTGTACATATACTTATTTGGTCATTAGCACCAATAGTAATAATTAATTGAATTCCATTTAGAGAGCTAAATAAAATTCTTTTTTATGAAGCCAATAAGCAACGACCCCCCAGAGAAATGCTCCCCAAACCGCTTCGATTGTCAAGAAGAAATGTGTGTTCATCAAGCCGTAGCTCCAGTGCCACGGGAATATTTGGTAGCCGAGTTCATGGCCTGCATACAGCAAAATTGAATTCATCCCTGAAAGATTAAAGACCAAAATTTTATTAAATATGATAATAAAGGTTATAAAAATAATTTTAAAAAATGCATAAAAAAATTCTACCTGGATAAAAGAAAGGTGATCCAGACCAGAGGCCATTAACGTCAACCAATATGTATATTAAACTGAGAAGGACAAAAGCGAGTGAGGAAGTAGAGAGGACATAAGAGAGAGACCTGGAATAAAAAAAGAAAATATATTAATTATATATATATATATATATATATATATATATATATATATATATATATACCTCCACACACACACAATGAACGTGGAACCACTGTACGAACACTTAGTTTTCCATTTCCTCAAATTTGCACTATACCTCTTCATTTAACACGGAATTGGAATTATATCAACAATTATTGGCTTTGATATCTCTTTGATATTCACACCTAAATAACTAAACCTTGGTATGAGTATAACCAGTGACCCAAGACTTTGGGCATAATAATATTCTGAAAGACGAACAGGAGTGGGGTTTGTAAGAGAAGCCTGGAATGAAAAATCGTGTTGTTTTGTTTCCTTTTTGTTTCTCGGCAAACTTGTACTTAAATAAAGTTGTTTATTTTCATATTTAGAGTTACTTTTGTCGTATTAACTTTCATCGTATAACAAAGTATAAACAATATACACCAAAAATTATAGAAGGGGGTCAACAACTTCAGTGTCACTGAGGACAGAACAAAACTCTGTATCTGAGTTATCCCTAATCCCTTTGAGGTTGTAAACTATATTAATATTCTTAGGTACGGACGACGAATGAATAATTATAATATTTCATTTTGTATTCGATTTTTGCCAAAGATGAACATATCATAAATTGCTTACTTTTTTATTTAGAGTAATCTCTGTTATATAAATTTTTGTCATAGTAAGAAATTTGCCTAGAAATATTGTTATAATCAAAAATTCATTTCAACGTATAAATTTATTTATTTAATAATGGACTTCACCTTGATAAATTCTCACGACAAACAAAGACTTTTTAGTTCCATGTTGATTATTAACCCTCCGTCGGGCGCACCTCTGGACGAAACAAAATTGGGCGCACCCGGCCTGAGAGGCCGCTCACATATTTTAAACCCCCACTACCCAACTAATTAATTTTAATTTAAAACGCTGGTAGGACAGACTTCGCTAGGATCTTTGGAAACCAAATATAATATTTAGAACGTAAAATATTGTTTTTATTAGAATAGAATGAAGCTTATACTAAAACAAGTAAAATCATTCGGCTTGAGAGGGCAGAGTTAGACTAGCACTTATTTCTCAAGATATCGACGAACTTCCATATAGAATAGCATTAATCTTAGTAAAAGGGACGATTGCAATAGATATATCTTGAAAAAAAATCATCTTCGAAATTAAGGAGCAATTGGGCGCAGTCGGCCTCACAAGCCACCTAGGGACCAGTCGGTCTGGATGAAGGATGGCAATAGACTAAAGTAGGGGATTCTAAGCATGAACACAAATCAGGAAATTACTGGGAATGGCCCCTCACAGGGGAAACAGAATGAGGCGTGGTATCAAAAAGTATGTTTTCCTGGCCTCTCAGACCAGCTGCGCCCGACGGAGGGTTAAATACCAGTAACAGGTTCCAGAAAGAACAAAGTAATTTGTGCCTCTCCCCACTGCTCTCCCAAACATTAATTAAACGTATTTGCAACATGAAAATTATTGAACATGAACTTTTAGTATTGCGAAGATAATTTAATCAGAATTCGTAAATAATTTAATGAAAAGCGAACTGATATCATAAACCTTAGGGACAAATGGGGAGACTTCCTCTTTGGAACCTCTGTCTCCTCACAAATACTAAAACTACATCATAGTTAGCAATTTAAGCTATTAGATTCTTCTTATGGTTCCGAATATTTTAATATTATGAGTGTATGCATAAAACTCTTGTTTTAATACTGGGAAGATTTGAAGTAAGGAGAAACTATTTTATTGTGACAGGAGAAAACGTAAGACTCTTGTTTTGTACAAAGGTTTGTGTCAGCCATATTATGATGAGAATGTAAAGGTAAAAGTGATAGTCTCTTTTGCCTCACCCCTCCCGACTTAACAATTGTTTATGCTTACATGCTATTTAATGCTTAAACTTTTAGTAATTTAGTGTTTATCATAGAAATGTGAATTTGTTGTATTGTCGATAATAAATCAATGAAAAGTATAAATTAAAATAAGAGGTTCATGGAAAACTAGAGATGAAGTTTTTTTATGGCTGCAATCGGACTGGGGACGGGGATGGGAGAGGAGATTAGGAGGAAAATTTCAAAAATTTAAATATCTCCCTTATTATTATAAGTCAGATTTAATAATTTTATAAAACCAATTTTATTTCAAATTTAATTACCTATAAATGTTGTCATTTACATATTTTCTCTATCATGCATATTAACACGTTCAGCGTGGACTTCTAAAAAGGTGGTCTATTCACAAGTGCGACACGGGGTCACTTGACCCCGTGGTGCAACTATCCACAAGTGTGTCAGTCACGGGGGGGTACTTATGTCCCCTTTTAATGCGCTACTACCACTCATAAACTGAACTAAATTGCTATATTCAAGCATTTTTTTTACTCTTTGGACATCAAAAAGTATATGGCAGTCGCAGGCCTAATTTTTTGTTACGTAACTTAGAAATGAATATTTACCTTAAATTTTTCACCTTGTCGGGAACTTTTTTTCTCCTTTATGTGATAATTTTGGTGATCAACGAAGGATTTTAATTTTTGTTATTCATAAAAATGGGTGAATATGAATTAACTTTAAATTATGACACATTACAATTGTATGACTAAATGACCCCGTTAACATCCTAAAATCCCACCCTGGCTAGAAAAGGGTGACAACCTGTGGATAGCTTGTCCCAAGTAGCCTGAGTTACAAAAAGTGGACGTTAATAAGTAATAATAATAATATGACCCTGGACTTGAGCCCAAATACCACTCTCCAGGCCCCACGGGGTCATAAAGCCCCGTGCATTTTTCACTGATACACGACGTATTTTTTGGATTTGAAATACATAAACCTACTATTTCTAATTATATTTACTAGTACAAAGCAAAAACCGTCAAAGTATATTTTGAACATTTATCTTCAAACCCGACCCGTACTGGGAGACATTTATGTACCACGACTAACAATGCATTTTTAAAACATTATTCAGAAAATACGTATTTTTTGACTTGAGTAATCAAAATGACATTGCTAGACTCCACCACACATTACTGGATCCTTTCGAAGAAGACGATAACATACAGAACGACACAGATTCGGAATTTGAAGACGGCTTGGAAGAACGGGGTATAGACTCAGAGACTGAACAAAGTGACGTGGAATCGGAAAGTGATGGGGAGGATGAGCAGTCACACGAAAAATATGTTGCATTGAGAAGTGTGAACAGAAAGATCGTTGACCGTTTTGAGTGGAGGAAAACCCCTTTTAATAGAATAGTAAAATAGGAAAACAAAATTTATTGACACACCTTCCGGGAGTGAAAGGAGCAGGAAAGGAAGCTACTTATGAACTTGACTGCTGGTTCTGTCTCTTTGATGAGACGATTATTAGTAGTATTGTGCACTGCACATACGAATTCATAAAAATCGTTGAGCCAGAATTTTCTAAGCAGAGGGATGCCAAAGAGACAGACTTCACAGAAATAAAAGCCTATATAGGCCTTCTTTACTTAGCTGGCACATACAGAGGAGCGAGAATGAATTTAGAAGACTTTATGTAAAACATGTTGGGCAAGAAACTCACCTGAGTAGAACTAGATGGCACTAAAAGATTCGACGTGAAACGTTTTAATTTCCTTTTCTATCTTAAATGTTTTCTTGTATTTGTTATTCCTGCAGAAATTAAATGATTAAGTAGTTCTAAACTATTCTTATTGTACTTTTTTTTTATATATTTTCTAGTAGCTAAGTAAGTAGTACCTAAAGAATTCATTGTTCATAAATTGCTTCATGTTACCTGAAATGAATTAATATTTTTGATAGTTGTAAGACATATTCATGTGTTACTTTGCTAACTTTTAAAATAAAATAGTTTTACTATTTGTTCAGATAAGTATTTATATTTGTTTAACTCTATTTTTGCCCTAAGAAGCAGTTTTACCAACATATTTCTCCATCGTCACCTCATAGGTGACCCGCGCCTAGAGTCGTTTGGAAATGACCCGCGCCTAACGGAGGGTTAATGGCTGAAATCGGATGTGGAATAGTGGGGGTTTATAGGAGGAGGGGGGATGAATTCGAAATTCAAAATATCTCCGTTGTTATGAATCACATTGTAAAATGTCAATCTTGTTAAACTACTGTTGGTCTACAACTGTTGTTCTATGCATTTTTTGAAATATTAAGCGAGTTATTCATGCTTTCTTGCATTCAGTCTTCATTAAACTGCCCTTTGCTACTCATCGATTTTTTCTATAGAAATAAATAATATGTGGTGAGATGAGATTAATAGTGTGTCATACAAGCAAGGAATTTGACGGAAAACAGAAAATATACAGAACAGCATATTTATATTATTATTTATATTTATATACTGTTCTGTATATTTTGTGTTTTCATTAAAATCACTTAAAAATCCTAATCATAAGCAAAAAAATCTGAAGTGGGCACCACTTGATTATTATTTTTTATTAACGTCCACTTTTTGTAACTTAGGCTAATTCGAATGGGTTATCTACAGGTTACCACCCTTTTCTAGACAGGGCGGGACTTATGTTGTTATTTAATGAATTCCGTCACTAAATAATTTCCTTCGCCCAGGCGAGAATCGAACTCGCCACTCTAGGTTTACCATGTGAGATTAAGGTCAATGCTTTAACTCACATGGCTAACCTGAGCCCCACCACTTGATTACTAGTGCTCCTATTAAATTAATTAAGCAAAATGTTATGATGCATTTAAACAAAGTTTTCATTTCAAACCTATATACAATATCTCCGTTCCAATGCATTGAATAAAAAAAAATCTTACTAAACATAATTTATAGATCTTTTTATAAAAACAAAAAATGGTCCTATACATTTTTTTTTTGATTTTTAAAAATTGAAATTATTAAGAAAACTTACAAAATTATACGTAGATATCACTCCATTTATACTAACTTGAATTAATGTAGTTGAAAGAAATAATAATAGTATGTTACGAACCATATGCTCTTATTGATAGGGATCCATCCTCCCTCTTGCCTTCCCTGGCAAAGAATCAAGGCAGCAATCCCGCATAGAACTCCCCAAATCAGCCACCTCTTCACTCTCGCTTTCCAGTCTGTATAGTTTATTATAATTGCTCCTGCTTGTGCTCCGAGGAAAGCATGGAAAATTGAGATTAAACAACCTAAAATATTCATTAATAATGAGTAAAAATCCTTAGATACTTCTTCAGTAATCTTCAAAGGTGTCTCATCTTATTTGCTAAACAAAAATAATTTCTATTATATACTTAACAATTTTTATTTTTTCGTCATAAAGCTAGGTTAAGGGTAAATTTTGTTCATTGTATCAGATTTGCAGATCATACTGGTGGAAAAATCTGAAGTAGAGATGTATAGAATGATGCAAGTTCTAAAGGACACCCTAAATCAGTTTAAACGCACAACAAATGGAAAATGATAGGTTTAAAAGTAGAGAAAATCAAAACCAAGAAAATATATAGATTAGAAATGGAAACATACTTGAGAAAGTGAAGAAGTTTTTTCATTGGGTACTTGAATTAGTTCATAGTGTTTTCTTTTCTTATAGATGGTATTTCTAGTGGAGTTTTCCAATTGATGGCAAGACTCCTCCTTGTAATCCTACTGTTGTTGAGCTTTTTTTTAATGTAACTCATTCGGTTGGAGCATAAATAACTAATCATTTTACTTTATCAAATATGTCTAACTCAGGTAAGAAAAAATGCGTTCCTTCACTGTTAAACAACAGTGAAGGAACGAGGCGTTTTTTCTTACCTGAGATAATAATTCCTTCACCATCCAGCACCTCAGAAATGGAAATATGTCTAACTTCGTACTGGATAAAGTGTTTTTGCAGGGAGCTTTTCATTACTTTAATAAGGGCTGCCCGAAGCTATAGAATTTTAGGGGATGTTTATGGACAGCTTGCTCTAGTTAAGCAAATGCGTCTGAAGTGGTTTGCTCAGTTTAAAAGGAGTGATTTTGAGAAGAAGAATTAGAGTCAATGCTTGATGAAGATCCTTGCCAAACACTTGAAGATTTGACTGAATAATTCATAGTGGACTTTTCAACAGTCAGCGAACGCCTGAAAACCATGGGAATGATCCCATGGAGGCAGGGAAAACCTCAATTTTTGAGAAAAAAATTCAATAGAAATTAATTCTAGAGTTCAATATTTACGGAGCTCTTTTCATCTTCACTGAAGACAATGATAGTTAGTAGAGCTGAAGTTTACAGAAGAAATGGCACTTGCTAAGCAAACCCTCCATAGCAAAAGGAGTATTTTAACTAACATGATTATTAGTATGGATACCGAAATAATGTTTGCTAAGTCTTTTGTTAAGAATGTACAGCTTTATGAGAACAAAAGTTGGACTCTTCGCAAATGTGAATGTAATAGATTGGAAAAAAAGTAGATGTGGATATGACGGAAGTTTTACATGAGGAAAGTGAAGGGAAAGAATTATTGAGTCAATGGGAAAAAGGAGGGTGAGGGTGAAGTTTTTTGGATTGATTTTATTCTAAATATATTTGAAGGTCAGGTCATTGGGCATAAGGGAAACGAGTGGCCTAGAAAGTCATTTTCATTCATTTATAAGCTTGAAAAAAATAGGAAGAGCTTAGTATATCAGGATGGGTTATGAGCCTTTTGCTAGCCATGATGTGAGTTAGGATTTTATGCAGTAAGTTCATTTTTAAATAAATTCCTATTGCCGTCACAGAAATGGAACTCATGACTGTAGGATTGCTATGGGTATTAATGCCTTAGCACACATGTCTAAGCCGAGACCCAAAACCATATTTTATATACATTAAAGAACTATTTATCTACTGACTGCCTTACCAAAAGGACCTTCAGGATCAAATGGTCCTGCTTTATATATCTCCCTTATTCCATGGCGCTGGTATAAATGGCTTTCTCCAAAGAGGATGATTTTATCGATGTATCCAACAAATCCACCAGTACACTTTTCATATTTCCCATTGTACTGAACTCCTCCGGGACCAACATAACCTCTGGAATAATAAACACATACAATTATTAGCTGTATATATTTAAATGAGTTACAATTATCAAAATTATATTGAATAAACTATTTCCTTCCAAAGGAAATTTAATTAATCAATTTTAACTTTATTCTTAACCTCTCATACTTCAGTTACTTCCAAGCCTCTTATAATACATTTGTTTCATATATTTTCTACTCTGTGGGGATCAGTTAAATTCATATTATGCATAATATATTAGCAGATTTCCCATTGGGGGGAATCATCTACTGAGGTTGTACTCATGGAAAGAGATTCCAAAAAAATTAAGTGGTATCATCAAACTAATAATTGAGATAAAATGGATCATGGGACGAAACAAAAATCATTAGGCCAAATTTTCCTGAAATAATCCTTGAACAATCAAAGATCTTGAAAATTAATTAATAAACATTATATACTGACTTTATGTAGCTTATTAAAAGCCGATCAAAAATTTAATATTATCAACCTACATGGTTAGTTTGAACTAACCCTTTCATATGCATGTTATTAAAACACCTTTAGCACTGTTTTATTAAAAGTGTGGAGATGCTGTGTCATAATAATAGGTTCATTCCATTACTGTACTATTTTGTAAGTAAAAAAAAAATAAATACATTTCTCATTACTTAAATACCATTGATGAGCTGTTATTTTTAGCAAATTTTCCTTAGGAGAAATCAGCTATTGAGGAGCTGTTTGAGTTAAAAATTTTTCTTCAAATCTTCATTAATCCTACCTAGACGATGAAAATGAGGTCCATTCAAAATTATATATACATAATTGTCTTTGATCACTGTGTGCCGTAATTTTTGCTTGATCACTACCAAACTCAAAATTTAAATGTTTAATGCAAAACTAAACATCAAGTTTATAAATGGCTGAAATTTGAGTAAGGAGTAGGGTTGTTTAGTGGGAAAGGGAATCAAAAATTTAGAATATCTCTGTTATTATGAGTCTGCTCAAAAAATTGCCTGGAACTGGACTTATTGCATCTTTAATTCCTATACTTATTGTTTCATAAATTTTACTCTACCTCAAATATTAATCAAGATATTTATATTTAAGATAAACGAGATATGTGAGAATATTTTCAGTGTAACATCATAATTTGAAATTTAATGCTCTGAACTACATAATTTTTTTTTATCAACATCACCCTCGATTTAACTATTTCATGGGAAGCTAAAGATTATATTAGGTAGTGGCTGGAATTGGTCCTGGGGGAGTGGGTAGAGGGTTACGATAGACATGAATTATAAACATCCTTATCTTAGCCGATCTAAGTCAACTTTTTTTCAAAAGGAGATGCAAACAACTAGATTGTATAACAGTCCTACTTTCAAAATTCAGTCATGTTGTTTTTTGAGTTGCACGAGATGTGCACAGATGTCACTCCTAAACTAGTCAAAAGGATGGAAGGTAAAAATTGATAATTATGTTGAAATCCCAAAACCAAAAATTGCTATGATTACAATACTTCCTTTACTAGGTACGAGGAAGTAATTAAGTAAGTTCATTAAAAATGAAATACATTTTTTTTAGGCCTGTGATATTACTGACACCAAATGCTCGTGTGGAATATGGTTGTAAAATTTGAAATGAGTTACTTACGTTGGGCATCCAGGAACAGGGAAGAAGAACATTAAATAAACATGAAGCGCAACAACAAAAGCCATAAGTATCCATATGAAGATAAGGTTCAGTATGTCCTTTAACGAATGAAGGAACTCTTCCTAGAATATATAAACAAAATTGTTTATTATTATTAATTATAAAGTAATGTATGCATTTAGACATGTTGTTTCAAAAAATATTAATTCAACCTTTGAAAGTACAAAATAACAAAATATACTAGCTTTGTTCCACTTCATTGATAAGTTGTAATAAAAAAATCTCGGGACACCACATGACATCCTTGTACTCCTGTTAAATTAAATAAATTGATTATTTTGGTGCTCTTCATTTAAAAATGTATCACTTGAAATTCATATATGCATCAGATTGAAAAATGCTGCAGAACTTTATTTATAGATCTTTTCCCAGTAATCAAAAAAGCCCTTTAAAAATCTTTTATATCTCTAATGGGTACAGAGAAATTAAAAAGAATTTATTTTCGTCCTCCTCTAACCTTGTTTCTCCCTCATTAATTGATTTTGATCAAAATGGACTGCTAAAAAAATGGAGGAGAATTAATGTAATAAATTTACCAACTTTAAAGTAAGTTAAATTCATTTTTTATTTCCCTAATACAGTAGGGGGCTTAGGATTTCATCTAATGAGTTACTCAAAAAATAAACTCCTATTGCCCAGGTGAGAATCGAACTCACGACTGTAGGTTTACCAAATGATTTTAAGATTAATGCCTTAACTCTCATGGCTAACCTGACCCTAAAATAAAATTAATCTCAAAATTTTAATTTTGATTTAACTAGTAACATGGTAAATGTATTAAAAATTAACGCTGTTCACACTCGAGCATGTCCTTATAAATACAAATACTTTAATCTGATAAACATTTAAGGGGCTCAGGTTAACAATGTTAGTTAAGTGACTGGTCTGAAACTCACTTGGTAAACCTACAGTTGTGAGTTCAATTCTCAGCTGGGCAATAGGAGCTTATTTAATGACTTGGAATGTATAATACTACTAAAATAGGTTAGGTTTCTTGCTATATTAATATTCTCTGAGACGAACAGGAGTGGCGGTAAGAATTAGGGAGGCCTGAAATTAAAAATAGCGATACATCGCCTCCTATTGGTTTTCGGCAAATATGCACATAACAAAAGTTGTTTATTTTGTTATTTAGAGTAACTATGTAATATACCCTTTTGTTGTATACCGAAGTATAAATGAGTTATAAACTAAAAACAATAGTGGGGGTCAACAATTGTATATGCCACAAAAGACTCAACCGAATTAAACAAAACTCTGTATGTGATTTGGTATTAACACCTCCCTGATTATAAGCTACATTAAAATTTCGAGGTACGAACAGGAGTGGGGGGGGGTTATAAGGGAGGCCTGAAATTAAAAATAGCGATATTTCGTCTCCTATTGATTTTTCGGCAAATATGCACATTACAAAAGTTGTTTATTTTGTTATTTAAAGTAAATTTTGATATATGCACTTTTTCCATATAACGAAGTATACATGAGGTATTCACGAAAAATATAGAAGGGGTCAGCAATGTCATAGGACACGAAAAACTAAATCGAAATCAACGAAACTCTGTATTTTTGACTATAAGCTATAATAACATTTTTAGGAACGAACAGGAGTGGGGATTGTTAGGGAGGCATGAAATGAAAAATTGTCATATTTCGTTTCCTATTGTTTTTTTGGGTGAACGTGCACATGGCAAAAGATGTTTAATTTGATATTTAGAGTAACTTTTATTATATACATCTTTATCATAATTTAGTATTTTAGTTGGTGGCGTACTAAATAAATTCCTTAGTACCAACCTGGTTGTAAAAGGGTGGTGACCTACAGATAATCTGCCTTAGTAGCACAAAGTATACATTTATGAATAACAATATTTTTAATCCAGTATAGGTATCCTTGCGATATAATGTCACTATAATTTATTTGCTGCTCTTTAACTATTGTGTTTTCTTCTATCTGAATGTATCTGATGGAAATTAGTGTCAAACATCAATTGCAATAGTATTTCACTATTATTTATTCTTTCTATCTAAAATTAACTGACATAAATTAGCCATCAATCATTAATGGCAATACTATTTTACTATTTTTTATTCTCTCTATCTAAAATGTAACTGAAAGAGACTAGCTATCAAATAGCAATGGAAATATGCACCTCATTTAGAACTTAAAAAGTATTTCCTTAAAAAAACAAAAAAAACATTTGAAATATGAATATATAAATTTGAACAAATTAAGAATGAATTTCTATATATTTTTACTTGCCTTTCCAAATTTTATATTAATCATAAAAAATGTAACAAGCGAAGCAACTATGAAGTAAACTACACCAAATCTCTGAAGCACACCAAATATTCTTATATGCTCGAGGCTTGGGCCCACAGCAACTGTATTCAAAGCGAGGCCAATCAAAAACAATAAGATTGATCGCTGTAAAAAAAAAGAATAATTAAAATAAATATAGTTTGGCCCAAATTAAAGAATTGGCAAAACAAGGAGCAGTAAAAGTCGGACTTAACATTTCCTTTGAAAAAAAACTAGAATTTAACAAATATCAAAAACTCACCCTCGCATTTGAAAATCAATTATCAGAAAAGAGAAACAGTAGGCTTCTTTAAATATCTAAGTGAATGGATAAGTTGGAACTAAGGAGAAAAAAATAAATAAATGGAATCTAGAATAGAAAAGGCCACATATTAAGAATGAATGAAAGTAGATTTACTAAACAATTATTCAACTTTTTCAAAAACAGGAAAACAAAATGAATAGGTTTGAACTAGTTCAACTTGATTCAGATGAGTTAGATATTACAGAAAATATCATTAGAAATACTGACATTTAAGAAAGTCGTAAAAAATGAAAACATAAGATTTGAAGAAAAACCTAAAGCTACTCTAAAGAGGGTGATTAAATAAATAAAAAAATAGTTCTGTCCATCGCCCACACTAAATCGTGGATTTCTGTACTTCAGTTCCATGGCTAAATACTTCAAATCCTTTTGAAATTAGGAAATAAGATAAAATCATAAATATATATTTTTACTCTGATAATCAAAGCTTTAAGTCTGTGATTGCTCTTGGATAGGGGAACCGTAGGGACAGTAGGTCCTTAGTCGGCTTTGCTGTTCCGGGCCTGCGACCATTCCGGCCTTAGGGGGTAAGTCGCTTGCGGCTTACTCAAAAATGGTACTACGGGGTGGGTGGTGTTCAGAGTGGAGGCTTGCCTCCATCTGCTGGTCATAGACGTAGTGGTCGTGTGTTCAAAGCACGAAGACGACGGCCAGGAAACTGGTACATGTGTCCTTCGTGTGGGAGCTGGTTAGTAGAGATTGTCCCTTCCGTAGGATCGCAACTCCATCTTTGCGACTCCTTATGTTCCAGAGAGGTGTAGGTTGGATTAAGGCTGTAAAGGCTAGGTGCCTCCTGCATTGTTGCCACATTTCGGATGGCTACACAATGTGATTTGGACTCAATTTGGTTAAAAGTATTTTTTATTTTTATCCATATTCCTTCATTGTGTCTCTATTTTTCAAAATCCTTTAAATTTTAATCTTAGAATATCTCCTTATCCTACTTCCTCTCGTAATTTTACAATAATTTATTTATAGAATGCATGGCAGATTATTTTGCAGTATTGAATTCAATAATAAATAATAAAAAGATATATTCAGAAAAAATACCCTTAATATTCCTAAAAATATTTTGATCCTTGGTACTTTCTTCTTCAATTGTGATCTCACTGAAATTGGTATACAAACTCCCATTATCCAAAGAAACCTGAAACAAATCATTTAAATAATTTATTCCTTTGTTTTAATATTGGTTTTATTGGGGTGAATTAAAAAAAAAACACACACACTTTAGTATATAGTATTCAATAGGGGTGGTTTTCTAATGAATTCATCCCTCTATTTAAAAATAATTTAAAAAAAATTAATTTCTTTTGATACTATTTCAAAGCTACAGTTTTATATCCTGTTGCTGAAAAACATATTCTGAAGATAGAGCATAAGCTAACTCAACTAATTGAAGAAACTTCTGAACTGAATTAATGGATTTCTTTAAAGAACTCGTGATGCGATATTCAAAAAATAACAACAAACATCTATCGATCCTACCCAGAAGATGACATAAATGAGGTTGCTCAGCATTACCAAACTTGATATTTAAATATTTGATGTAAAAATAAATATCAAATTCATTAATGGCTGATTTCCTACCAGTGAGAGGGCGAATACAGAGGGGAGGGTGGATTTCAAAAATTCAAAATATCTCTGTTATACGTTGAATCAAAAAATTGTATAGAACCAATCTTATTGTAAATTTAATATTCTTTAAATATTGTTTTATTCATGTTTTCTTTATTTTGAATATTAACATTAATATTTTCATATTTTAGTTTTCGGCCTTTAGTATACACCCACTCCTACTCATGTCACATTAACAATAAGCTGTTTATCATGGACCACTTCATTCCAAGGTTAAATAACAAAAATTGTTTTCATTGAACTTTTAATTTGTGAGATACTCACAACTATATTATTTGAAGAGATCATCAATTAAGATTTTATGTTCTTTAGTCGAAAATGTTCATTTGATATATACCATAATCGATATTTAACCGTTTAATTCAACACTAATGTTCATAGTCATTAATGGCTGACATCAGACCATAAATAGCGAGGGGGTTGAGAGGGTACAATTCGAAAATTTAAAATATGTTATTATTAACCCTCCGTTAGTCGCGGCGTCCTGACAGGTGCATCGTTGACCGTTTTGAGTGGAGGAAAACCCCTTTTAATAGATTAGTAAAATAGGAAAACAAAATTTATTGACACACCTTCCGGAAGTGAAAGGGACGGCAAAGGAGGCAACTAATGAACTTGACTGCTGGTTCTGTCTCTTTGGTGAGACGATTATTAGTAGTATTGTGCACTGTACATACGAATTCATAAAAATCGTTGAGCCAGAATTTTCTAGGCAGAGGGATGCCAAAGAGACAGACTTCACAGAAATAAAAGTTTATAAAGATTTCTTTACTTAGCTGGCACATACAGAGGAGCGAGAATGAATTTAGAAGACTTTATGTAAAACATGTTGGGCAAGAAACTCACCTAAGTAAGAACTAGATGGCACTAAAAGATTCGACGTGAAACGTTTTAATTTCCTTTTCTATCTTAAATGTTTTCTTGTATTTTTTTATTCCTGCAGAAATTAAATGATTAAGTAGTTCTAAACTATTCTTATTGTTCTTTTTGTTATATATATTTTCTAGTAGCTAAGTAAGTAGTACCTAAAGAATTCATTGTTCGTAAATTGCTTCATGTTACCTGGAATGAATTAATATTTTTGATAGTTGTAAGACATATTCATGTGTTACTTTGCTAACTTTTAAAATGAAATAGTTTTACTATTTGTTCAGATAAGTATTTATATTTGTTTAACTCTGTTTTCCCCCCTAAGAAACAGTTTTACCAACATATTTCTCCATCGTCACCTCATAGGTGACCCGTGCCTAGTCATTTGGAAATGACCCGCGCCTAACGGAGGGTTAATCGTATAGAAAAATGTATATAACCAATCTTGTTAAACTACTGGTGTTCTATGATTGTTGTGTTATACATTTTTGTGTAGTTTACATTTTAAGCTAGTTATTCATGGTTTCTTGTTTTCAGCTTGCAGTAAACCCCACTTCTAACTGAATTTTTACTTAGAAATAGATAATACTTGGGTAGAAGAGACCAGAAGAACACATGGGAAATCTGCTTAGCTTATGCAGCATCTGCTGACAGACCTTTTTTGACATGTCAGAAATGAAAGGGTGTTGAGTGCAGGACGATATCACATCTTGATTATCAAACTGCATATCATGGTGATTTGAAAAAGGAATGTCATGGAGTGTCTATCTCTCCATCTCATTACTATCTTCCTGTAGAGTACAAACATGAGTCGTGGGAATGTATAATTGCCTGACCACTTTCTACACTTTCTATAATAGAGTGTTTCATAGCTACTTTAAAGCACAATTTTGCTATCTTTTAGGTCAACTTATTAAGTTTATCATCACTCAGGAACATAATGGCTATTTCTTTTATTATAGTAATATTACATTTGGCCACAGGGTGCTAGGGTAATGACAGTGTTCTCATATAGCCAAATTACATTTTGCTCTGTCACTGTGCCATACTATCACTGAATAATTTATCTTAGTCATTGCATTTTATTAATAGGTTGTTCGCCTCTGCATATGTGTTGCATACCCCTAATTATGCACTACATCTGGAGATAGAAGAAGCACAGTGCACAGTTTCAATAAACTTAAATACATAGTTGATATCTTGAACTCAAGTGATGCTACTCGCAAAAGAAATTCATTAAAAGTTATAAAGAATATTATTCTGTTACGATGATGCAGATGAAATTTTTCAAACAGTAAGCCTTCCCTGACATAAATTTTTCAAAAACCAATCGGTGGGAGAAACAAAATTCCCCCCCCCCTAAAAACACTGATACAATTAAAGTACATAAAAATTAGTTATTATTATTATTTATTAACATCCATGATTTGTTACTATGACCGCCTTTTTCTAGCCAAGATGATTTTATTTAATGAGTTGCCACTAAATAAATTCCTGTTGCTCAGGCGGGAATCCAACTCGCCACTCTAGGTTTACTATGGATTAAAACCAATGCTTAACCTGAGCACATGGCTAACCTGAGCCCTGCCTGTATTTTATATATACAAAATATTGATAAACACTTGGACATTATTTTAATTCAATAGCCATATGTTCTGAAAAATTCATTTATAGGTTATTCGTGTGATTCAAATATATATGAACCTTTTGTAAAGGTCTAGTATATTTTAAGGGGGCTCAGGATAGCCATGCGAGTTAAAGCGTTGACCTTTATCTCACATGGTAAACCTAGAGTGGCGAGTTCGATTCTCGCCTGGGCAAAGGAAATTATTTAGTGACGAAATTCATTAAATAACATCCTAAAATCCCACCCTGGCTAGAAAAGGGTGGTGACCTGTAGATAACCCGTCCCGGTTAGCCTAAGTTGCAAAAAGTGGACGTTAATAAATAATAATAATAGTATCCAGTCTGCATTTGTATTCCAGAATATGACCACTTGTAGTTTTGACCAGAGAAGGGCAAAAATTATTTTTGATAATGGATGAACAAATGAGCAAGGTCAATCATTAATTTTTATCTTTGAATTTCATATATTTATTATTCGAAAATATTAACAAATATTTCCTGTTATTTATTTCCTTTTATCTTAAAAAAAAAATAAGTATCTAAATGATGTTTTATCCTTTGAATAAAACTTTATCCAATCTATAAATATTTCATTCAACAATAATTTCATCAACAGATAAAGCCACTCTAACTTTACCATGTGAGATTAAGGTCAACACATCAACCCCCTAACTGGCTAACCTGAGCCCCAATAGAAATTGCTACATTTAAACTGAGCCTTGCCAAAGAACCATACCCCAAGCAGTAGAAGATACTAAAGTAAACAATATCCATTACATCAGAGCTATAGGCAGAACCAGGACAGAAACTCTTAACTCGAACAAGATGCGCCTTGGATTAGACATAAAACTGCCAACTGTTGACTGTGTAACCTCCAGTAACCTGAAGACCTATCACTTCCTTGATGTTCCTCCCATTCTCCGGGAGTTCTGTCTAGGATTACACTCAGCAGGGACCAAATAATTGCCAAACTAAACGAAAAATATTGCATTGACTTGTATAAATATCTCAAGAGTGCAAACAGATATTGCAGACTCTTTTGTTTTGAGTTTAATTTGTAAATCCAGCAATAGTATTTTCAAATAGGGATTAAAAAGAAAGAAGTGAATTTTGCTTACCATGGAAAGAGTGTATCCGCCATATTCAGTCCATTCCACGTTGCATGCTCAAGAAATGTATAACCACCTCCTCCATCATTTACAAAAATCATCAATATTATACAAAATCTGTAAATTATTATGGTTTAAATTTTTGTTACGACATGCTCACAATATTCAATAAAGTAAAAAAAAAAAAAAATTATTTCCATCGAGCTGGATCCTATAATAAACATATCATTTTAGCAGATTTCTCTTAAGGTAGATCAGCTACTGAGGTTGTACTCATAATACAATTTTCAAAAAATTTCTTCAAATGCCCATTTACCCTGGACATAACGAAAATCAAATATATATGTATATATATATTGCATGAATCTTCATCAATTAATGACATTAATTCTTCGTCTCCGATTTTTTTTTTTTGGCTGGCCAAGTCATTCCTTGTCTTCCAGCTCAAACTCAGGAATTTTAAACTGAGAGAACAGCTTGAGAATACGCTCCAGACAACCGCTAAAATTCTATGGCTTTCGGCAACGCTTTTCTTCATGTTAAAGTAATGGAAAAGAACTCCCCGCAAAAGGACTTTATCCAGGACGAAATTAGAGATATTCGATTAAGTAAAACAGTTAGTAATTTATGCTTCAACTGAATGACTTACACTAGAACTTAAGCCCAAGGACAGTAGGATTATGAAGAGGAGGAGTCACACCAACTATTGATTACCCCACTAGTAGTGCCATCTATTAGAAAATACTACCAACTAATTCATTTATCCAATATATATATATATATATATATATATATATATATATATATATATATATATATGTATTGTATATATATATATATATATATATATATATATATAGAGAGAGAGAGAGAGAGAGAGAGAGAGAGAGAGAGATTGTTCTTAGGGAACGACTAAAATGAGGTTCATTAAAAATGACCATTTTTGTCATCTCCATGGTAAATCGTAGGAAAAAAAGTTTCAAAAGTATAAGCTAATAGCCCTTAAAGAAAATCTGCTAAAATAGTTAAATTTAATTATACCCACTTATCAAATTAATGTACCTTATTATTTTAGACATATTTACCCAAAGTTGTAAGACTTCATTACTGAATTAATGAAATTTCTTGATATAGAATTACTTAAAAATTTTGTATTAGCAGATTTCCCTTAAGGGAAATCAGCTATTGAAGCCGTACTCATGACGTGAGTTCCAAAAAATTTCTTCAAATGTCCATCGATCCTACTCAGGAGATGACGAAAATGAGGTCCGTTCAAAATTATATGTATATATCTATATATATATATATATATATATATATATATATATATATATATATATATATATATTTGTCTGTTAACGCTCTAGCGGTCGCAATTTTTGTTTGATCTTTACCAAACTCGATATTTAAACGTTTTATGCAAAAATAAAGACCAAGTTCGTTAATGGCTGAAATCGGACTTGAGGGAGGGGGGGTTTAGAGGGGAGGATTTTCGAAAATTCGAAATATCTCCGTTACTATACGAAAAATTATATAGAATCAATCTTATTGCAAATTAAATTTACTATAAATAATGTTATATACATTTATTCTGTATCTTGAATATTAACCGAGATATTTGCATTTTTCTGTTTTCAGCTTCTGTGATGAGATCGGCTAACTTCGGGTCTAGTCGTGAGTTTGCGTCAAGAGCTAGTTCGGGCCGTTCCATTAACTGTTTGACTCTCTATTCTGAAATTTCTCTATTGTAAAACTTCACGTGGAAAATCTGCTTAGTTTACGCAGCCCCTGCGTGACGGACTTTTTTTTCATTGTATTTAGTCAAAGGCATAAAAGAAAGATATATATTATATTCATTTGAGAATTCTTTATAACTTTATGAACTAACTTGTTCTCAAGTTCTAATAAAATTAAAAGTAAAAATATACCCTCTGAATGTGTCCAGAGCTTTGATTCGGACTTTTTTCTTTTTGTCAGGTATAGAAGCATCATCTCCCATCCATTCTTCTTGCTTCTTGCATTTCGTATATATGAGGCCAAGAAGCGTCCATATAAAGGATAATATTAGCAAACTTGCACAGATTATAAGTAGAGCTACAAAATAAAATGAAAAAGAAACAAAACAAAATACACACCAAACAGACTTATGATTCTTAATGTACTTTATGATACGTTTATTCCAAATGCTTACGTTTGTATATATTAACTGGTTCTGAGACGGTGAATACCTCGCACGACTCATTTTTAACGTCGAGATGATAGACACCAAATTGGCCAAAGTGTTTCGGCCTTATTTCGCATATAAGTGAATCCAATGAAGATGTGTCTATTTCTGCACTGCTGTTCGAATCCCTGTATGCTCTCCATGACACTCCGTATTTGGTTGAGATTTTGTCTAAGGTTGTGTTAGTTATTGTGCGGACATAAGTGAAAGGGCACTGAAAGAAGAAGAAAAACACTTTATTAAAAAACTAAGAGTGGCTTCTAACAGTTGGCGAGTTGCTGACTTCTCAGTGAAATCATCAATCATATGGAATTTAAAAAAATATATATAACAACATAAAAGTAAATGTTAATGAAATAAAAGAAAATATGTTTGCTACAAAAATTAAACCAAAAAAAATAAGAATATAAAATAAAAATTTAAAGGAAAAAAAACAAAAACTATAAATAAAATAATAAAAAAACAATATCTATTATGATTTGGTTGGTTTCTCCTAACGAATCTGAGATAATAGATTGAGATAGGGGCAGCCAGTCTTCGTCTTCAATTGCAACTTTCTTCAAAATCTCTGCAGTCTTTTTCAGGATTGTTCCTCTTGAAAGACCCTCAAACTTAAATTGACGATCCTCAGACTTCACAGAATTTTTTTTTACAGAATTTTATTGATAATTCATACATAGAATTCTTTTCATTTTGTTCCTTTAAACATTGATCTGTGTGGTTGCATTTGTACCTTATTATAGAGTCGATGAATTCTTATGTCTATATTGACATTTCAACTAATTTAAGTATATTTACTCACTGTACTTTATCATTAATGAGGCCATTAAAAGTAGTTTTAACAATAAAAAAGATCTTCAGTTCTCACTAAACCCTCATTATTTTTTTTAAAACAGCAAACATTTTCCCTTCCTGGTCTTTATTAATTAAAATACAGCAGGAGACTAAAAAACATCTGATTATAGCCTTAACTAATGGGGTAATCTGTCAACAATAGATATAGTTAGATTAGATTTTAGATAAGGTATTGTTAACAAATTACCACACTGGCTAAGGCTGTTGATTATAAGTTTTTTATTCTTTTGTTGTGTTTTAGTTTTATAGTGACTTAGGAGAATAATTTTAAAACTCAGCATTGTAAGTGACCTGGAGGGCAAAACATATACTGTTTTTAAGAGGGTTTAGTGAATCTAGAAGATCTCTTTAAGTGCCTAATATATTTACTAAATTAAAAGTAAAAAAATAAAATTCTTTGGCCACTTAATTATTGATTTAAATTTGTTTCCTAATTATTTCAAAATAATAATAAAAAAGTTCTCCTCATCCATTACAAATATGACTTTAATCACATCAAATAAGTTTATTAAAACAACATTATAATTAAATTGTTAGTAAACAGTGTTTAAAACATTTCCTTAAATCATGTGTGAGGACTTCATTAATTCTAGGGCAGGCGCATTTGTTTTTTTTTTAAACAAGGTCTCATTAACTACTTCCATTTGGGCAAACATGAATCATGAATATCTAAGAATAAGTGAAACAGGAAACGTCCTTATATCATGTACTATTGAATTTTGTTTTATTTTTATCTTAAAGTCTTAAGAATTTTCATTGATCAAAAAAAGGGAAAAGTTTTAATTTCCTTGTTACAAAAAGTTGCCAGTTTAAAGAACTTATAACACATAGCCGGATGTTCCAGAATTTTAGGTAATGACATAGCTGAAAGAGCCACTAAATCAGCTTCTTACATGCCTCAAAATTCAGAATGTTATTCAAAAATGTTTAAAACCCGCTTAATACCCTTGTTAAAAACTGACAAAATGAACCAATGACATCTCCATTGGACAATTACATCTAAAGGACACTACTTAAAGACATTCCAAAATACATGAATGCAAAATTTAATATAACTGACTTCTTTATAACACATCTCATAACAGGACATGGCTCAAATAATGCATACTTACATAGATTCAAACTAATAGATAACCCATTATGTCCTTGTGACTTCTTTAATCGTATTTAATCTATGACTGAAGACTATTAACAAATGGAAGACAAATTTTAAAGCAGTCAGTGACAAATAAAGTAAAATAATGGCCTTTTGATGAAATAATTTTATTTTATAAATGCAATAAAGCACATAAATAGTTTGTTGAGAACGTATATCAAATTATAGGAAACTGGAATACATAATACAGATGGTTTTGTGTGTATGCAAAATTATTTCTTGAGACTCAAATATTCCATCATTACAACAAAATTACAAAAATGCACTTGAAAAAACAAGTTACTGGCACAATACATAAATGGGCAATATCAACGGTGAACACTTAATACATTTTATACCGAACGTCATTGGATATTTTAACAATCCGGTCACATTAACTTTTATACAACACTATTGCTAACAGGACATGGGAGAACAAATACATATGTCTACCATTCCGAATTGATCAACCAACCAAACTGTATCTGTAACAATACAACAGAACAAACCTACTACTACTTATCTATACAACAGTAGATTACTGATACAACAAAGACAAACCATCCACACTGAAGTTGAAATAAAATGGCCTGCTGAGCTACAAAAATTATTTTATATATATAATAAGGCAATAATAAATTTATAAATTACTGGGAAACTTGAGAAAGTATTATGGACAAAAAATATTTTGTTTTATTCATTTCCTTTATTTTTTTTTATTTTTTATTTGTTTTGCTTTATTTTTCAAAAATTATGTTACTTAAGTAATAAGGCACTACATAAATTTACTGAAGAAATTTATAAATTTTTAGGAAATTTCAGAACTAATTATGGATAAGAAATATTTGTGTTATTTATTTTTTTAAATTTATTTGTTTATTTTATTTTTTTATTTATTAATTATTTTATTTTTTACAAATAGTTGTTAAAATTTTGTAATCATTTTAATATTTTTTAAAAAGTTACATTGAATAAAAGAATTACAGGGGCTCAGGTTAGCCATGCGAGTTAAAGCGTTGGCCTTTATCTCACATGGTAATCCTAGAGTGGCGAGTTCGATTCTCGCCTGGGCAAAGGAAATTATTTAGTGACGAAATTCATTAAATAACATCCTAAAATCCCACCCTGGCTAGAAAAGGGTGGTAACCTGTAGATAACCCGTCCCGATTAGCCTAAGTTGCAAAAAGTGTACGTTAATAAATAATAATAATAAAGAATCACATGCTGTGTACAAGTAGGCAATAAACTATCTTCATTGGATTACTTTGAGAAGGAAACACACATATATATATATATATATATATATATTCTTATTTTTTTTTATATATTTATTACTGTTTACTTTATTTATTTATTTGTATTATTTAACCTCAAAATGAGAATACTCCTTCTATTTAAAAGTTTTTATATCATTGGTTAAATGTTTTATATTCCTTCATTAGCACTCATTATTTTCTCCTTATATTTTATTTTTTTTTTTGCCGGTAGTTAGCCTGTCCCAATTAGTCTTAGTAATAAAAAGGGGTCATTAATAACTAAAATTGTTTTAGTACATAGCTAATATTATTTGAAGAAAAAATTTTGATTTATTTATATTCTGTGAAAAATGGATAGAGAGCCATGTATTAATACAATGAAATAACTATGCAATGCACTTGTACTGTGTGACTAGAATATTATTGGACTTTTTTTATCTTTAGTTCTTTACATTTATCAAAATGATTTATCCCTATGTCAAAAATATTTCAAAGATTAGATTAAATACATTTTAATAATTGATTGTTTTCTTCCTTACTAAATACCTGATTAGCTATAGTAGCATATATTTAAATTTATTTAAAACTTTCAGACATGAAATTATTGAAAAGGCTTTATTTGCTGTTTGAGATGCTAAATAAAATAGCTTTGCTTTTTTCATTACTTCTAAAATGCATTTATATAAGATTTTCAGACACAAAAGTTTACAAACGACTTTATTTCGTGTTTGAGATGCTTAAAAAAATGTAATACCTATCATGAATTATTATTATTATTATTTATTAACGTCCACTTTTTGCAACTTAGGCTTATCGGGACGGGTTATCTACAGGTTACCACCCTTTTCTAGCCAGGGTGGGATTTTAGGATGTTACTTAATGAATTCCGTCACTAAATAATTTCCTTTGCCCAGGCGAGAATCGAACTCGCCACTCTAGGTTTACCATGTGAGATAAAGGTCAACGCTATCATTAATTATAAAATGTATGAATACTATATTATATAATATAACACTGTCCAACATAAAACTATATAAAAGGCTATATTTGCTGTTTGAGGTGTTAAATAAAATTTAATACCTATTATTTTTTCATTAATTCTTAAATTCATAAGATAAATTCAAGGTCAATAAAGAAAATACTTCGATTGACCCAGAGATTTGTATAATTCACAAGGCTGTATTTAGAAATTTTCTTGGGGAGGGGAGATGAACCATCTTATACATAATAATTATTTTTATTGCCATATATATATTTCTTAAAATATTAATTTATGTTTACATTATTATTATTATTATTATCTGCCAATACACCATATCATCTTATTTCCTTCATTTGATCATCTTTTCTCAGAGTAGATGTCTTTTCATGTCTGAGTGTAGTTATTCTTTGCCTAACTAATCCAGTGTTAGTCATAGCTTGTCTAGCCATTTGATAAAAATCTGACTCAGGCCTCTAACTCATCCGTCCAATTCAAACTTCCTCATTTGTGGCCTAATCAACTATGATTTGCCATTTGATGTGATTTTCAAATTCTTCTGCGAAACATTACATTTCAAGTAGCTCAAATAAGAAAAGTAGCTTCTTGACTGACATATTATTCAGCAATATGAATGACATTTGAATACATATAAAGAAATTAATGTGTAATTTTATCATACTTTCAAAATCATATTTATTTAAAATTATAAAATATATATTTTTACCTCCCCTACCCTCCCAGAAAAAAAAAAGTATTTTCCATTTTTAAATGGTTCAATTTGAGACATCACCAATTTACATATTCAATATAGTTTCAGGTCTATAAAAACTTGGCCCCTTGACATTTACAGAGAAAAAGAATCAGTGGAAGCCTCCTCCCTCTCCCACACCCCCACCAACAGTGAATTCCTAAAGGTTAAAAGAAATGTAAACCAAAAACCACAAACCTTATACGGAATATGACAGCTCATCTTACATAAACAAACACGAGGTCAAATCAAAGTTCATGATGTACTGTTATTTTCAACACAATACAGTTACTATATTGGAATAATACATCACAAAATGTGGATATAATTAAAAAGAAAAAAAAATAGTTTATTCTAAAATTAAGATTAAGTTGAAAAAGTTTGTCTGTAATCCTTGTGTAGCATAATATGAATTACTAGGTATTGAAGGTACTGCATTGTATGAATTACTATTTTCATGAGAACATTTTTTTTTCAGGGAATATAAATCAAAGAATAATATATCACCATATACTATGTACTTACTACTTCCATTGTATTAATATTATCACAATCTATTATTTATTAATACCGTATTGGTATTATCGAATGATAATATAAATATTACATATTAAAATTATCTATTAATATTTTATTAACAGTCTATTAATAATATTAATACTGTATTAATATTACATATTAATATTATATGTACTTATATTTTCAATACTTGCATGTCTGAAAATCTTTTGCAAATACATTTTAGAATTAATGAAAAAAGCATAGATATCGAATTTAATTTAGCATCTCAAACAGGAAACAAGGCTTTCTCAATTCTTTCATGTCTGAAAATCTTGTATAAATACATTTTAAAATTAATGGGAAAAGCATAGGCATTGAATTAAGTTAGAATCTCAAACAGAAAATAAATCCTTTTTTATACTTTTGTGTCTGAAAATATTATATAAATACATTTTAGAAGTAATGAAAAAAACTTAGGTTTTGAATTCTATTTAGAATCTCAAAGAGCAAATGAAACCTATTCTGAACATTTGTGTCTGAAAATCTTAAATATTTATTTCAAGGGGGCATCTGCAGGAGTGAAAGGAAAGGGATAAATCAAAAGATGTAAGATACAAATCAGCCCCTGGAAATGATTTTCTATTTATTTATTTATTTTTTTTTTAAGGGAGGAGAGTTTATAATAATTTCCATCTATCGGAATTTATTGTTACATTTTATTAATGATTTTGACTACCTTGTTCTGAAGTAATTTTGCATTTCCAATGTGTCATTGCTTTGACTCACTGATAACTCGCCTAATGGCCAAATCATCAGGAGGACTATCACCCAAAGAGGGATATATTATGACTTTAATACAAGATAATAGATAAGGAACTAGTAACCACATATGACTCAATACTTAAATCTATATGCTGCTAAGTTGAAATGGAAATAGAATTTACATGATCACCTCACTTTCTACTTAGAAATTATTTGAATTTTATAAACTGAAAATGCTATACTTTTAATAAAATAACTAAAAAAATGTTTTGTATGAGTTTATTTAAGAATATTCATTTCCAAAATAATGTTATATTATATGTTACATTATTAAATTTAAAAGATCACTATATTTTATTTTTAAAATTTAAATATTCGTAAAAGAAGGTGAAAAATTTAAAAGAAATTATTGTTTTATTACATACAATTATTTAAGTAATGAAATACTTCATATCTATTATAATCTTGAAAAAAGGTACACATATATTACTACTAAAAACTGTTCATAACATTTTACATACAATGTAGCCATACTCAGGAAAATAAATGCATACAAATTTTATATTTGTGAAAAAAATGATTGGAAATTTTCAAGTACTGTATTCTAAATTATTATTATTTTTCTTTAGATTTTTAATGCTACGTTTATAAATAAATAAATTTAATAGGAAAAGTGTTATTGGAAAGAATGTCATTGCACTGATATTACACTACTTCCTGATAACAATTATTTTAGCGGAAGTACTTGAAGTGTTGTTTGGACATGGCTATCTCAATTGGCATCTTTTTATAAGAGCACTTGAAATTTGAATCAAATCTGCCTTGAATTATTTATCCCAGATAATTTTTTTTTATTATATATATCATTAGAGGTACAAAGTGATTTAATGTTGCTAGAAAAAAAAAAAGTAATACCACATTCGAAGATGTTTGTCTCTTTGATCGATTTTCATATAATGAAATGAATTATTTCATTTTTATTTTAAAATTTATATGTTTTAATTACTTTTTGTTTTCAGATGAACATTACAACAAGTAATATTGAATTCCTTAGAGAAATTGTCATACCAAAATTCAGGAGCCATCTGCATGGAGTATTTTTTTATGCAATCAAAGAATTTGAAATAAAAAATAAAGAAAAGGAAAGTGGACTATTTATTAAAATAAAATGATTTTTATATGATATATTCAATTCATTTTAATGATATGAAATTCAAAAATATTTACAGAAGCTTCTGAAGAATAGCCAATAACAAAGTATTATTCTGCGTGTGATGAAAACTGATTTTAAATGCTAATTTTTCCCATTTCAAAACTGAAAATCAAAGCAGTAGAAATTATTAAAAATAAAGCGTCTGGACTGTGTATAAAAATAAAATTATTTTTTACGCCCTATCTTTATTTCATTTTAATGCTATGAAATTCAAAACAATGAACAATATTTATTGTGTCTTCTAAAGAATGGCTAATCCCAAAGCATTATTCTGTGTATTCTGAAAAATTATTATAAATGCAAATTTTACATTATATAATTTTTCCTTATTTAAAAGCTTACATTTAAAGCAATCAAAGGAGCAGGAAATAAAAGAATAAATAAAATGAAAATGTTCAGTGTATCAATATAAAATTATTTTTTACATACTGTTCAAATTATTTTAATGATATGAATTAAAAGCCATGAAAAATGTTTATAGAAGCTTTTGAACCTCGAAGCGTGTATACTGAATAATTATTTTAAATATATATGTGAAATATAATTCTATTTTTCTCCATTAAAAAACAAATTAAAAGTAATCAAAGCAGTAGTATTTAAAAAAAAAAAGAAACTAAAATTGACAGTGTATCGAAATAAAATGTTTTTTACCTATTATATTTCTTTCAGTTTAATGATATGAGATTCAAAACAACGAAAAACATTTATTGTGGCTTCTGAAGAGTCACCAATATCAAAGCATTGTTCTGTGAATACTGAAAAATAATTCAGAATGCTAATTTCAAAGAAGTAGAACTTAAAAAATGAAAGGAAATTTGACTGTTTATCGATATAAAATGATTTTTCACATGCAATATAAATCATTTTAATGATAAGGATTTGAAAACAATGACAATTATTTAAAGAGGGTTCTGAAAAATGGGCAATCTCAATGCATTGTTCTTTGTATACTGAAAAATATTTAAAGTGCATATTTCACATCATTCTATTTTTCTCTATTTAAAAACTTAAATTCATAGCAATTGAAGCAATAAAAGAAAATTAAAAAATAAAGGAAATTTAAAAAATAAAGGAAAATGGACTATGTGCCAATATAAAATGATTTTTCACATACAATATTTAATTCTTTTAATGATATGAAATTCAAAACAATGAAAAATATTACTAGAGGCTTCTGAAGAATGCCCAATCCCAAAGCCTTGTTCTGTGTATACTGAAAAATGATTTAAAATGCTAATTTTACATTTTTCTATTTTTCCACACTTAAAAATCTTATTATATTCTCTAGTGGCATGTTAATATACATTTGAAATGTATGAATAGCAGTTATTAGTTTTGTTTTTACCCGGAGATGTGGAAATTCTTTTCTAATTTCTGTTAATAAAATACTATTTGAGAGAAATTCAGAAGAAAGGGTTTTTAGTTTATCTCTTTATAACTTCATAACAGTCTATGTATTTAGATAAAATATTAAAGTAATTTTAATTATATTCACATATTTTAGAGCTCATTATTTATCTAATGAAAATAAATCAATAATTTAAAAATAAAATAACTAAAATTCTAAGAATTGGAAATTAAAAAAAAAGAAGGAAAATGGGTTGTATATTGATATAAAATGATTTTTCATGTACTACATTTAATTCATTTTAATAATATGAAATTGAAAACATTAAAAAATATTTATAGAGGCTTCTGAAGAATATCAAATCAAAACTATTTTTCCTTATTTAAAAAACTTATTATATTCCCTTATGACTTGTTAATATATTTTGTAAATATATGAATAGCAATATTAAATGCTGTTTTTTTTTCTGGAGAAGTGGACATTTTTTTCTAATTAATATTAGCAATATCCAATAAAATGCATTTTGAGTAATATACAGAAGACATTTTTAGTTCTTCATCTTTGTATAACTTTATAACAGTTTTTGGATTTAGATAACAAAATATTAAATTAATTTTAATTATATTTAAAACACATATTGTAGAGCTATTTATTTATCTAATGAAATTATATCAATAAAAATTGAATAATTAGCAATATTAATTAATTAAATAAATCACAATCGGGAATAAGGGGAAATATACAGTATAATATTTTCAATAATATATGTAAGGAAAAGAGGTGAATATGTGAAGAAACTTTCATTCTTGGCAAGCAAAAGTAATTACAGTAGACTACCTTGAAATATCAACAACTCTCTACTGACTCTACCTGTAACTGTACATATGCCACTAGGGCACTTTTACCCTCAAAACAAGTCAATTAAGAAACGTTTGCCATATTTTCATTTTATTATATTTTAAATTTTTATCACATTATCCATTATTATCTTTTTGACATGAACTTCAATTTTTTTTCTTAAAAAAAAATAAGCCTTCAACAATTTTGTTTTGATATATTTCTTTATTGACAGTATTAAAAATCTAAACTACAGTTTTTTGTTGTTGTTATAATATAAATAATAAATGAGTGTAGTCACTTATTATTTAATATTTAACTGTTTTCATTATTATATTAAACTATTGACTCTTGAGTTAAATTTAATATAACAAATTAATTTAATAAAAAACAAAACAAAAGTTAATGGTCAACATTATGCTGAGTATTATTCACAAATTAATTACGTTAAAACCATTTCGTTAATTATTTTCCTACAACAATGTTGGCTAAGTAATTTTTTGTATTTTCATAAATTATTATATCATTTTTTTTAATGTTAAGGTATCATCAGTTTATTTTTTGATAAAGTAAAACATATTTTAAGAAAAATAAATTAGATTAATGTGTAGATATAAAAATGTATTTTGACAGCTTAATCATGTTTTAATATTTAATTTTATAAGTTTAAAATTTAGGTCAATAAATATGATTATTATCAAGCGCTTAATAAATGATTATATGTATAATTAAAATATGTTTTGTTATTTAAAAACTAGCCATTTTCAATATAGTTTTTAAAGTAGTATAACTTATTACTGTTTATGTGTTATGTTTTAAAGAACATAACAACATTAACTTGGCACAATATTTCTGTCTTTACTTGAGGCATTCACCTGCATCTACAGTTATGACAGGATAATCACATTATATAAATTCTTTTACTTTTTATATCTTTAATATTCTGGCATGAAATTCCATTAACATTTTTATTTTCTTAGTTTGTTTTGTGAGCTGTACTTTATCATATTTATAAACAATATCCATTATTTTTTATTATTTCTCAAAATTAAAAAAAAATAATGCAGTCATTTAAAGTTTAAATTATTTAAGAAATTTCATAAAGAAACAAAATATACTTAAATACATTCGTGACTTAAATATTCATTGATATGAAATTTTCATTTATAAATACTTATAAATATTACACTCACACTGTCTATTTTAAATAAAATATAAATGGATTGTTTTTAAAATAATTTAATAAACTAAATTAAATGAAAGGAGTTTCAAACTTTTATTTCAAAGACATTTTATTTCCAAAAATAAAACTGAATATAAAAGGATAGAGTAAATTGAAATAAATAGCTCTTTTAAATCTATTAGAGGAATTTTTTTTTAGAGAATTCAATGTTTTTCTTTTCTTTTATGTTCTTAAGTCAATGAGTTGGTTTATGCAATCAATTGTAATTTTATAAATATATAAGGAAAAAATTAAAAACACTGTTATTGAAAAGTAAAAAACGGTATTATTGAATGTATTATGTAAACATTAGTAAATTATGTGTATATTAATATTCATATACTTATAAGAAATCATTCTGAAGAGGGAACTTTCTTTTTCAATAGCCACTAACTTTCAATCATTATACAGTTTAGTGACTGGAATAAAACTTGATTTGCCTAGAAAATTAGGGAAAGGGGAGTTTCTTTTTCTCCTCTTGCTCCTTCCTAGACCCCGTCTATAATTCCTCTCCAGTAGTAGTGACATGCACCTTTCATTGATTTCACTTTCAGCTTCATTCTCCGTTACATTGAAGGCTCCATCAATCAAAACTGATTACAAACGAGGGAAATTGAAATTCCCACATCAATATTTCACGATTCAAATCTCTATTTAGTTAAACAAATAGAAGTTTTGAATAGTATCTTCAGATAGTGGATAATTATTTTGTATGTACGCAAAAAAATAATTTTGGACTACTCTGTTTAAAAAGTAAACAGTTTTATCATTTATATCTTTTTTCATAATACATTTTATGACTGATTCATATTACTACTAGAATAACAGATTAATTCACTATTAAATACATTTTAAAAGAAGATACAAAATAAAGATTAAAATGTGATAGTGAATTTACAATAATATTGTGAATTTTTAAAAACTCCATTTTATTTATAATACAACAAATTATTAATGAAATAAGTTCAATTAATTTGCATGTATTTCTTAAATTGTGATATTACTTAATTATGTATTCATTTTTAATTTAATAAATGAATTATTCAAATGATATGAAAAATGTTCCAATTTTTAGTTTTAACATTTAAAGTTCAAAGTTTCAAATATACATTATTGAAATATATAATCATTATGCAATTAATGTAATTATATCACTGAAAATTGTTATTTTATTTAATAAACTTCATTTGCATTTCTTTATTCATTTATGTTTATAGTTTTGTTTCCTATTCCCAAATTTCATTTTATTTTCTATTTATTTGTGCAAAAATGAAATGCTTATGAGGTAATATTTATTATTTGCCATGCACAGAATGTACATAGTTCATTTTTGAAAATAAATATCATGAGAAGTGTGGTGTGAAAAAAAAAAAAAAACAGTTTATCAAGCATTAAATGTGAGGTAATGATTTTTTTGAGTAGCATTTAAAATTGATTTGGTACCCCAATAAAATTATTTAAGGAAATAAAAATTATTATATGCATTTAAAGTTAAGACATTTTATGAGAAATTAAAATATTAAACAATGTTTATTCTAAATGTTGCAGTAGAGAAATATGATTTAATATTAATATCTGTAACTTATTGAAATTATAATTTATTAATTGAGGCTTACCTTGTAGCATTCATCGCTCAAGCTGTATAATTTTATTCGTTCATTGGTTGTCACTTGTAAATATGCTTCATTGACGGCAAGATCAGAAAAATTATATTGCCCACTAGTGTCACTTGGTATCTCTATCCAAGACATTTTGCCTTTAAAAAAAAATAAAAAATGTATGTTATGTAAAATTGATTGACATAACACTTATGTTGTTTTGTTTGTTTTTTTTAATTTAAAAACTGATTTTATAGAAATAAATAATTAGCCATAATTAATTCAATATAATAAATGCTTGATAATAAACAGTCAAAAAGTGATAACAAGTGTACAATATGGTTGATACCTGGCTGATAAACAGGAAATCATGTGGGCCCTTTCACTTGTTAAGTGGTGACTGCCATTCTCCAAAGATGTTTAGAGAGCTTTCATGTTTCTCCTCCTGAGCTATCTGGTGGGAGGGAGCTGTGGTCCAGGCTGGGTGGGGGCCTGCCTCATTGTGTAATGGGCTAAATGCTCTCTAACTACTCCTCACTATGTAGATATAGTCTCGCAACTAACTGTCTCCATTTTTCCTCAATTGTCACAAACGGCCTTTGTTTAGTATTAAGAGGGATTAAGTCTTTGACCGAAAAGAAGAACAAAAGACTCCAATTTTATTTCATTTTTTACAGGAAGAGGGAACATCTAAACAAAACCAAGTACCTATTGCTTGATAATTTAAGGGGTGGAGGCGCAGGCCAAATTTCAGAGCATCTTATAAAAGAAATTAGCAAGCCATCTAAAAATAATTAACATCAATATCCTGTTGCCTATTTAATTTATTTATAATTTGTAACTCAATTTTTTTCCTTTTTTTAGATCAGCCCAAATATGAATAAAATATGGTGGTCATACTAAATTATTAAGAATTAGTTGAATGTTGTCATCCGACTACATTTATCAGTATTTTTTCTTTTATATTTCCATCCACAAGGAAGCATTTATATAAACAAAATGAAATGTTTTTTTCCCCTTATTTATAATCTTGCTTTCATCTGTGTGTGCGTATATATAGTATAAATTTCAAGTTCAACAAAACTTGAATCTGTCGTCAACATGGGTAAAAATGGCAGTAATTTAAATGAAAATGAGTAGAGTTATTGCCTACAAATGAAATATTTAAATCGGCAAGTCATTAAAAAATAAATATTGGGACAAACATTTTTATTATTAACAGCTTTAATTTATTTACTATTTAATTTGAGGGGGGGAGGGTGGATAGGACCCAGAAAACTTAGGGAATATCAGTTAAAACCCAAAAGATTTAATATTTATTCAAAAAATATAAATTTAAATAATACATATATTTCTTTCTGAAGCATTAATGTTTTAATTTATTTTTCAAATTTTTTTTTGGATATACATATAGATATGAATTATTGTTACCAATTTAATAATTTTTGTATTATGAAGTTCTTCCTATGGCTTAGAGAAATAAAATTCACTTGAACCTTAATGTTTGGCATCCGACGCAGAAAAACTTTAATTTTGAAAATTTTCTATTTGAGTTTTGCTTTAGTCTTTAAGTGAAATGAGATATTTGATATATGGGAATAATGGGGAGCAGTGGGGACAGAAAGAAAATGCCTAAAATTAAGATTAAACATAGTGGCTCATGTTGGCCATGTGTGTTAAGGTGTTGGTCTTAATAAACTTGAAAATTTGGGTTCCCTTCTAGGCAATTGTAATGTATTTAGTGACCAACTCATATAATAATATCTTTAGTCCCACCCTGGCTGGAAAATGGTCATAAACTGAGGATAGCACAAAGTGGAATTAAATAAATTATAGAAGAAAACTATAAATAATAAAAGAGGGACTTCCTTTATTGTTTTTGAATGACAAGAATTCAGTTATTAGCAGATTTCCTTTGTTAAGTTTGTCAGTACAATAAGGTTCAACAATTTGTTATATATATACATTATTTTTTGACTAGAATATTAACAGAGTTCTTTGTATTCTCTTTTTCAGCCTTTTGTAAACGGCTGCTTGAGCAATTTCACTTCAGTTTATCAGATTACTTTGTTCATATTACTAAAGAAGAAACACAGATTTTAATGTTATTATGACCTCGCCTTTTAATCATTCATGTTTTTGGTAAGAATCAGCTTCATACAGTTCCTTCATAAGCTTATTTTTCTGTTAGCCTCCTTTGACATATGAATATATTCTAAAATTTCCTATGAAAATTCCTTTAGACTTTTTTGTATTGAAAAAGTTAATAAATTAATTTTTACCTCTAATAAATATCTGTATAGAGAAAACTATATTTTGCATTGAGTTTTTTTTTTGTTCCAGTTGTTTGGCCTACTGATGCTGATTTGAGATGCTAATTGGTAGAAGTCCCGTGGCAAAACTAAAACGAAAAACTTTAGCTTCACTCAAATTTCATGGACTTCTACAATTCATATTTGTATAAGCTTAATATTATTCTGCATGTTAGGACTAAATTAAAAAAAAAATCATGCCAAAATTATAATGAAGACAATGCAAATCAGTTTGTTATTTTATTCCGCATTAATTGTAGAAAGTGTTCAATTTCCTCAGTCATTTTTTTTTAATGTTTAAAGTTGTTTTGATGTCTGAGCTGTGTTAATTGTTCGTTAATGTGTCACTTTTAACTGGATATATGCTCTAGTTAGCACTCCAATTAGGTAAGATCCAACAGTTTTATGAGTGAAAATACAATTCTTATGAAAGTTACATCATTTTTTTTTCTAAACAGTGTATAAAAACTCTGATTAATTGAATATTTTAGATCAAGTGGTTTTTATTTATTTGTTTTATATAATTAACTTCTGAAAATGGTGAAAAAACATATTTACTTTACTACTACTTTACTGTACTGCACTATTTACTTTTAGGGTATGACAGAATAAACATTTTATACAATAGATTGTGGAATGTATTTATAAAGTTAAATTCTGCATATTTATTAAAAGAAATAAACACAATTCATTAAGTTCAATAAGATAATTTGAAAAATTAATGTGTGTTGGACATTTTTCAATATTTTAATTTATTTAATATTCACAAATAACTAAAATTAATCCCAGCTGGTCCATCTTTAGACATATTAATAAACACTGAAGGAATAAGATAATATTTTAAATTAATAAACAAATGATTATATAATTCATTATAATATAAATATATATATATATATATATATATATGCATGTATAATGGTACAGTATTGATAAATGCTGTCTATTTATCTACATGTTGTGCACTTGGTTTGGTTTACTGGAACGAATGAAATAAAACGTATCTTTTATTATTATTATTTATTAACGTCCACTTTTTGCAACTGAGGGTAATTGGGACGGGTCATCTACAGGTTACCACACTTTTCTAGCCAGGGTGGGATTTTAGTATGTTATTTAATGAATTCCGTCACTAAATAATTTCCTTTGCCCAGACGAGAATCGAACTCGCCACTCTAGGTTTGCCATGTGAGATAAAGGTCAACGCTTTAACTTGCATGGCTAACCTGAGCCTCTTGAAACGTATCTATTTTCATTAAATGTCAACAGAACATAATGGGATACTTCAAATATTTTTCTCAGGAATATGCTGGATGGTAGAGGAACCAATTGATAAGGATCAATAAGAAGGCCAAGTCCTCTACTATTTTTTAATATTATGCAGAGTGCACTTTCGGAGTCAACGCTCCATCCTCAGTGCCTGCTGACAAACACAACCTCGAGTTAATTTAACATTCATAGCATGGCCAAAAGCAAAATAAACAAGTCATAAAAACAAACAAAAAATAAAGATTAAAAACAATGGAAAATCTTAAAACTAGTCGACTAATATAAATAGAAAAACTAATAACTAGTCAACTACTAAAAATTAAAGCCAAAAACAATAAAAAATCTAATAACAAGTCAACTAATAAAAAGTTAAAGAAGCACACAACTGATTAAAGCTGTGTTGCCTGGACCACCACCGCCGGGCGACTGAACCTCTGCCCCCGTAGAGAAGCCAGGGCCCCGTCACCGACATGTCGCAGTCTACATCTCCTCTCTATTATTAGTATGGGGTTTTGTTTATTTTCAAGATGTCTCTTACAGTTCCTCTGGGTGGTTTTTTCAGAGGTTCCCACCCACTGTGATATGTTTTCCATATACATCTGTAATTTTTGTAGGTTTTTTAGTTTTTCAATTTTATTTATAGTTTTTAGTTTTGACATATGCTTATCGTTGTGTGCTTCTTTAACTTTTTATTAGTTGACTTGTTATTAGATTTTTTATTGTTTTTGGCTTTAATTTTTAGTAGTTGACTAGTTATTAGTTTTTCTATTTTTATTAGTTGACTAGTTTTAAGATTTTCCTTTGCTTTTACTCTTTATTTTTTGTTTGTTTTTATGACTTGTTTATTTTGCTTTTGGCCATGCTATGAATGTTAAATTAACTCGAGGTTGTGTTTGTCAGCAGGCACTGAGGATGGAGCGTTGACTCCGAAAGTGCACTCTGCATAATATTAAAAAATAGTAGAGGACTTGGCCTTCTTATTGATCCTTATCAAATATTTTTGTTTCCTATAAAAGACTTACTAATATTATGTCAATTGATTTCTTTACATTTTAGCAGATTTCCCTTAAGGGAAATCAGCTATTGAGGTCGTACTCATGACGCGAGTTTTATTAAATATCTTTTATACTTATATAATACATCCATTATAAAATTAGCTCAAAATCCATGAATACATTTTGTAAAACCTATTAATAAATGAATTTTGTTAAAAATATTAGTGGTCATTTTAATAAAACTAAATAAACAACATTTTTTTTTAAATTTATTATCATGCTTTGCATTTATTAAAAAATGGAATGCTTTATAAATCATGAGAAACTTGTTTCAACCTTAAGAATTTTTTATAAAAAAGTATTTTTTATTTAGTTAAAAATAGTTTTATTTAATAATTGAATATCTTTATTATCATTAGTCAAGTGTATTAAAACGTCCTTCAGTTATGAAGTCTGTTAATTTAACGTTAAAGAGTTTTAACTTCACATGAAAATCTTATAGCAAGTTCTCATGGGTTAATGGCAGGGGATCCTAATTCAAAAATGTTCAACAGTAATAGAAATTGATTTCTTATTATTTGAAATTAATCAAATATATAATAATTTAATTCCTTATACTTACTTTCCAGGTTGTTTCTAATGAGGTAACAAGGTCAATTATATTATTAAGATTTTCAAAATGTATTTTTGCTCTATGTACTGATGTAGCAAGAATAAATAATAAACAATTAAACATCTGAAACAAACTCATATTAAAGATTTTATGCCATAAAAATGATTGTTAAGGTCTTGAGTTTCTTCTGAACAATCTTGCAGTGTCTGTGCTCCGTACGATTATTTTTATAGTTTTTGATACTCATTCTAAATCTGATGAGGGATCCCAAAGTTTAGCCGTGAATTGAAAAACGTATTCATGTTGTAGTAAATTATATATTGCTTAATATATATTTGTACAACATTAAGATAGTTTTGATATAATTACATAAATCTAAAAACATTCAAATTATAAAATATCATTATTTTTAAACTTAATTGTATTTTTCTATGTAGTACTTGAAATTCGTTTATTTCCATCAAATGTTAACATAACATAATAGGGAATATTTTTGTATTCTGTGAAAACATTTCTAACATTATGTCAATAAATTTCCTTACATATTATTGAATAAAGTTTATATTTATATAATACAATCGTTATAAAATTAGCTCAAATTCCATGAATACATTTTATAAAATCCATCAATTTAAATATTTATATTTAATAACTTAATTTATTTAATAATTATAATACCACTCTAAAAATAAACATACATTTTTTTAGTGTATTGGCATGCAAATTTATTAAAAGATGACATGCTGTATAAATGATGAGAATTGAGCCCCTCATCATAAATTATTTTTGACTGATTTTTATGACCAATATTTTGTTGTTTTATTTATTAATTGAAAATTTTTAATACTATTCATCTGGTGTAATAAAACATCCTTCAGGCATGAAGTTTGTTCATTCATTTTTAAATAAGGAATATTTTGTTATAGATTTGATATACTCAACCAGAATATTTAAGAGTTTTAACTCCTGAAAATGATATGATTTTCTCAAAATATTTATGTTATTGGTTGGGAGTGTGAAGCATATTTATGTATCTTGTTTTATGACTTAGTGGTGTACTATTTTTGTAAAACAAGTTCATGTTTTGTTTCACAAGCAATATTTTTTAGGTAAATAAATATTGAGCGAAAAGTAATTATTTTTCGCTTCTTAAAACGTTGGCGTGTGTCTCTTGACATTTTAATAAATATAAACATTATTGCTCTGTTCTGGAATTTGAATATTGAAATATGTTTTTTTGAGTTATTAAAAATATCAATCAATGCATAAAATATTTAATACGCTACAGAGTGAACAAAAGCTTTTCTCTTTTTCTTGTTTTATGACTATGTGTTTTTCTATTTCTATTCAATGGGGAAGATCAATTTTAGTTCGCTTTCGAATATAATATTGTTTTTTTTTTGTTTGTTTGGAAGCTTTGTTTTGTTTTATAATTTAGTATCATTTTGTGTAAAGATGTCATACAGAGAAAAAGCACTTCATTTTTCATAAAAACTCTGTAAATAATCAATTGGAGACCTAAGGTAAAAAAAGAAGTATGAAGAATTCATTAAAGATTCTGATTATTAGTTATGTGTCTCTTTTTGCTATTTAAATTTTCTCACTTTCATGTTTCAAATTCTACATTCCTGGAGAACTTACTTTGTCATGAGCATTGACAACATCTTTTTTTTCTGTTATTTTCTTGTTTATTGAAAAAGTTACTTTTTCTTTAAGATTTGTTAAAGTGAAATGGGGTTTTTTGACTCTAATTTTTATTATTCCTTTGTGATTAAAAATTTGTTCTTAAATTAATTATTTTTTTCTTTACAGAATTTAAATTTCCTTGTTGAAATGTTAAATTATCTTTTATTGTGGAGCACGTGAGTATATAACTAAAAAATGCAAATTAGGAAGTATCTCTCAAAAGCTGAATATAATGAATATTATTAAATGTTGTGGAAAGTGATAGAAAATATTCCTTTATATTTGAAAAGAAATTCTAATATTAAATTAATGAAAAATGGCTAATAAGTATGTGTGCAACTTGAATAATTTCAGAATTTACTTTGTATTAATTTAAAATTGAAACCAAAAAAAAAAAGCACGTTTAACAAATGCTAGTTCAAGATATATTGAATGGAATTTCCTGTCATTATATTAGGTTTGTGGTTAACAATTAACTGTTCTATTATACAAAGTAATGATATAGTTTGAAAGTCCCTGCTGAGTGAAGGTAACATATACTATTTGTCAGATCTGACCTTCAAACACCTGCTGCATCATCAAAGAATGAATTTTTCTATGGAAATAAACAGATATTTGTCCACTAGTTTCACTTTTAACAGATATTCCTCAAGGGAAATCTGCTATTGAGGTTGTACTCATGACACGTTTTTCAAAAAAATTCTTCAAATACCCATGGACTACCTGATGCCCTTTGAGATGATGAAAATAAGATAAATTCAAAATTATGTTTCTTATAAATGTATTTATACGTATGTTTATTTTTTTCTTATTTATTACCTTATACCAATGAAAAGGTAGTCTATTGTCTACATGTACTGTACAATTCCTGTACACAACTGTAATTGTTACAATTCAATATAAGCATTTAAAACTTTTTAAAATAATTACAATATTTTGAACAATTTTAAAAAAAATAAAATAAAATAAATAACAAAAAAAAATAAAGGAAATGAATAACACAAAATATTTCTTGTCCATATGCTCTCAAGTTTCCCTGTAAATTATTCATTTCTTGAACAAATTTATTTAGGGCCTTATTACATATGTAAAATTATTTTTGTTCCTCAGGCAATACTTTTATTTCAACTTCAGTTTGGAAGGTTTGTCTTTGTTTTGTCAGTAAACTACAGCGGTTTGTTCTAATGTAAAGTCACAGAAACAGTTTGGTTGGTCGGTCATTCCAAAATTGTAGAAGTAGGAGATTGTCGTCCCACATCCCTTTAGTACTTGCTATATAAAGTGAGTAAAAGTGAAAATTTACTGAGGAGTGAATACTAAAAAAGGCAAAAACCTTCATACATGTTTGAGATACAGGAAAAATGTATGAAACAAACTGGTTAATTATAATTTTTCTGTCCATCTTATAATGCATATAGTTGAGAATCACTTCCATCATCTCCTGGGCAGCACTGATAGACATTTGATTTTTTTAAACCGCCTCATAAGTACAACCTCAATAGCTGCTTTCCCTCATGGGAAACCTGCTAAACAGGAGACATACTAGCCATTTTCAAGTAAAATATCATATCTGGGAAAAAAAGAGGAGGCTAGTACCTGACTCAGGAACTCGCTTAAAGGACTGAATTCTATCCCGAGCAACGTTGAAATTCTACTGAGGGGAATTATATCAATCTTGGGTGTGAGTCTCCTACCAAGGTATACAGGATTCAACTAAAAAAAAAATTGAGTCTTTTGAATGAATAATTAGTCTGTAATCTAGGGGTTGTGTAAACTAAGCATATTTCCCACTTGCTGGTATGACGCACTTCTGATCTCTTCAAGCTATATATTCTCTGTTCCTAAATAAAAATCCGATTTGTAAGAAGAAGGGGTTTACTGTAGAATGAAAACATGAAAGTATGAATAACTTGCCTAATATTTTAGTTACAACAAAATTTATAGAACAACTGTTGTATAGAGTCAATAGTTTAACAAGATTCTTAATAACGGTTATATTATGAATTGTTGGATGCCCTCAGAGAAATTTACAAATTTATTTTTACTGCTCCCTCTCTCTCCTAAACCCCTTCATCCCCTTTGGTCTGTATTGATCAAAAGGGGAGCTGCACAATTAGTCATTTTGGACATTTGATTACATTTTTCAAAAATTAAATCATAATTACAACTTGGATATTCTAGAAGGGAAATCAGCTAAAATACAAATGTCTCATTTAATATTTGAATTGTAGAAAAAAAAAATGTATAGAAAAACAATGACCGAAAGTAAAATTGGTAACATGATTGCTTTGATAATATTTTTTAATGGCATTTCTTAAGGAATACGTACTAAAAATAATTTATTAGTAGTTATGAATGGCCTAAATTTGGGTTCATATTACAAATAGTTTTGTGATTATCAGAACATATCTTGTGAATCACAGAGACGAACATGTAAACCTAAATCAAGGATGAGGCTAACGTTATTACTAAATCTTGTTGTATTATCAGTTAATCTATTGCACTGCTGCCTTTTTATAAACCTTATATCCCCTCAATAATCTGTATCAAAGAACTCTATCTACTTTGCCTTTACTGAGAATTATTTATAAAAAAATAATGGTAATACCTAAAGCCCAAAATAAAAGATTAGAATTGATTTCAACACTATTATCACACATGAATAATTACTAATTCTACTTAAAGTGATTACCGATTTATCTCTTTATATTTCTTTCTGTGAAAATTTCTATTTAATTCTTTTGATAGTATTTTGAACAACTGAGCATTGAAAGACATACATCATTGATATTCTTTATGGTGAGTTAACACAAGTATTTGCTTTCAGTAAGCTATGTTTATTTCCCAATGTAACTTTTAACTACCATTTTAAAGAACTGTTGCTACAGTATGTTATTATTAAATTTGCCAGGAGACTGAAATTTTAAAAATAACAAAACATTTCTCCTCAGACTGATATCATACAAAATTGATGCACTTGTCCAAACCTTTTTTTATTTTTTAGACTTTGTTCGCTTCAATTTTTTATACAGTTTTGCTTCAAAAAAGGCAATAAAAAGTACTGAAACATTGGCAAATCAGTATTTTTGTTGAGGAAACAAGATGCTTCTTTTGTTATTCAAGTATTATCCAATTGGTTAATGGCTAATAAGCTACCTAAGCACTTGTCAAAAACAAATATTCGAGATTTCAGTAAGCATTGCTCACATTGTTCTGAAGTGTTATCAATGAACAATCGGGACATTTACCGGTCCCCATAATAAAGTTTTTAGGATTGACTGTGGACAAAAGCCTAAGTGGACTTCTTATTAAAATGTAATAACAAAAATCTTCCAATGTAAACTCCGTCACTAGTATACTTGGGTTATTTTCATAGTCAGTTAACAGTTAATGCTGTGAATATGTGGTATGCTTTGAGGTAACTCGAAAAATCATATTTCAATATTTAAATCGCAGAAGAGACCTATAAGGTTTATATTCATCAGAAATTCAAGAGACTCCTTTTGTCCACTTTTTAAGGAGTCAAAAATAATGACTTTTTCCTCATGTCCTTTAATAAATTTGCATGTCAATAAGTAAAAAAAATGTATGTTATATATTTAGAGTAGCATTAGGATTGTGAACAAAATAAATTTATAATATATAGTTATTTAAATTAATGAATTTTATATAATTTACTCATGGAATTTAAGCTAATTTTATAATTAATGTATTATATGAGTATAAATGCTGTTCAATAATAATTAAAGAAATTAATTGACGATACACATTTTTATATAGAAAAAAACATATTCGATGTATTCTATTATTTTATGTTAATATTTAATAGAAATAAATACATTTCATTTAAATTCAAGTACTACGTAAAATAATGCTACTAAGCTTAAAAATAATACAATTTAACACTTGGAAAGTTTTTAGATTTATGTAATTATATCAAAACTATCTTGTTAAAAGTGTTTGATGTATATTGAGCAATATCTTGCTTGTTTAACTTTTCTGCAAGACTGTCTAGAAGAGCTCACTAGGCTTTAAAAATACTTTTTATGGCATACAATCTTTAATATGAGTTTGTTTCAGATGTTTAATTTTTTAATATTTATTCTTGCTACATCAGTACATGGAGCAAAAATACATTTTGAAAATCTCAATGATATAATTGACCATGTTAACTCATTGGAAACAACTTGGAAAGTAAGTACAAGGATTTCAATTATTATATATTTGATTAATTTCAAATAACAAAAAATCAACTTCTATTAATGTTAAACATTTTTGGATTTGGATTTCCTGTAGATATATTTCTGCCACTAACCCTTGAGAACACACTAGATATTCCCTAACACCAGGATGCTATGAGATTTTCTCTCAAAAAGCCTATTTTAATTAATTTCAATTTCAATGAAGGCTGATCGTTTATCTATTCACTTTGTACAATTTGTAAAATAGATAATACAATTTTAAAAGAAATATAACACGTGAAAAAAAAATTGACTGAACAAATGTGTATTTCGCCTTTTGTACAAAATATTTTAGTTTTTCTATTCTTTCTCCTGGGACAAAAGCCTTCCTTGTTTTATACAATAAGAATGTGATTTGTTTTAGGCTGGAAATAATTTTGAAAATGATGTAACTCTCTCATCAATAAAAAAACTACTTGGTTTAAAGAAATCTGATTTTCAACTGCCTGTTAGAGAACTTCATGATATACCTGACACAGATATTCCAGAGGAATTTGACGCAAGGAAGAACTGGCCAGACTGTCCAACTATCGGGCATGTTAGAGATCAAGGCAACTGTGGTTCTTGTTGGGTAGTTACAAGTTATCTAATTATTTAAGTATATATTTGAAAACAATGATCATGTGTATATTTTAATTTGCTATTTACTTTGGCATTAATCGTAGGTGGGCTTCCGCCCAAATAGAGTATGTGAGAATTAGGTTTAATTTGAAATAAATACTTCACTATATTTTAGCTCATTTCACTTACATGAATTATGCTATTGAGGTTGTATTCACTACATGATTTTTGAAAAATCTTCTTAAATGTCTATCGATCCTACCTAGGAGATTATGAAAATAAGGGCCATCCAAAATAATATATATATATATATATATATATATATATATATATATATATATATCTATATATATATAAAATTGTAACCTCTGTCTGTACATTGATTTTTTTCGCGAAATTTCACGATAACTTTTCGTTTCACATGTCATAGACACCATAACTGCATTTTGTTTCTTTGGTGTCTGTTTGTTTGTTTGTTTGTTTATTTATTTGTTTGTTTGTTACCTTTTCACGCATAAACGGCTGAACCGAATGTTATGAAACATGGTATGTATATTACTACTAACCCAACTTAGACTTTAGGCTATATTAATATCCTCTGGGACGAACAGGAGTGGGGGTTATAAGGGAAGCCAGAAGTTAAAAATAGCGATATTTCGATTCCTTTTGGTTTTTCGGCAAATATGAACATAACAAAAGTTGTTTATTTTGTTATGTAGAGTAACTTTTGTTATATACACTTTTTTCGTATACCGAATTATAAACGAGATATACGCTGAAACCTATAGCGGAAGTGAACAATTTTATTTGAGACAAAAGACCCAACCGAAATAAATAAAACTCGGTATATGTATTAGCACTAAAGCTTTCATTATAACGAGCTATACCAACATTTCTAGGGACGGGCAGGAGTGGGGGTTGTAAGGAAGGCCTGAATTTAAAAATAGCGGTATTTCGTTTGCTATTCGTTTATCGGCAAATATGAACATAACAAAAGTTGTTTATTTTGTTATTTAGAGTAACTTTTGTTATATACACTTTTTTCTTATACCGAATTATAAACGAGATATACACTATAAACTAAAGCGGGAGTCAACTATTTCATTAGGCACTAACGATTAAACCGAACTTAAAAACTAGGTATGTCAATTAGCATTAATTCTTCCATGATTATAAGCTATATTAAAATTTTTAGGTTAGAACGGGAGTGGGGGTTATCTGAAATAAAAATTCGTGATATTTCATTGTCTATTTGTTTTTTGACAAACAAGCAAATAACAAAAGTTGTTTACTTTGTTATTTAGATTAATTTTTGTTTTATACATTTCTCCAGGAACAATGTGTGGAGCAAGTAATTTGCGTAGAAATATTGATATGCTCAACAATTCATTCTAATTTGAACTATGAGGTACCTCACCTGGAAAAATTAATTCAAATCTGTGTTAATATTTTGTCCTTAGTAACTGAAATCTATGCATTATGCAAAGGATACGGGAAATATGGCAATATAACAAAATATGAAATATGACAATTTGGAGGACAGTCAAGACTTACATAAAAAATTAATTTTATTATTAACAAATGCCAACAACGGATATTAACCCTAAACACTGGGACGGGTAAATGTCAAAATATTGTGCAAAGTAAAGTTTTGCCAAAAAAAATACCATAACCATTCAGCCTCAAATAAATTCCCGGGCGAAGCCGGGTATCTGAGCTAGTATATATATATATATATATATATATATATATATATATATATACTAGCTCAGATACCCGGCTTCGCCCGGGAATTCATTTGAGGCTGGATGGTGATGGTATTTTTTTGGCATGGCTTTACTTTGCACAATATTTTGACATTTACCCGTCCCAGTGTTTAGGGTTAATACCCGTTATTCTGTGGATTTGTTAATAATAAAATTTGTAAATTCAGGCCTCCCTTACAACCCCCACTCTTGCCCGTCCCTAGAAATGTTAGTATGGCTTATTATAAGGAAGGCGTTATTGCTAATGCACATACCGAGTGTTTTATTTAGTTCGGTTGAGTCTTTTGTGCCGAATAAAGTTGTTGACTCCCGCTATAATTTTTAGCGTATGACGCCTTTATACTTCGGTATACGACGATATTGTATATAACAAAAGTTTCTCTAAACAACAAAATAAGCAACTTTAGTTATGTGCATATTTGCTGAAACCCCAATAGGAAACGAAATATCACTATTTTTAATTTCAGGCCTCCCTTATAACCCCCACTCCTGCCCGTCCCTAGAAATGTTAGTATGGCTTATTATAAGGAAGACGTTAGTGCTAATTTACATACCGAGTTTGGTTTAGTTCGGTTGAGTTTTTTGTGCCAAATAAAATTGTTGACTTCCGCAGTAGTTTTTAACGTATAACTCATTTATACTTCCATATACGACAAAAGTTACTCTAAATAACAAAATAAACAATTGTTGTTATGTGCATTATTTCCAAAAATGCAATAGGAAACGAAATATCGCTATTTTTAATTTCAGGCCTCCCTTATAACCCCCACTCCTGTTCGTCTCAGAGAATATTAACATAGCCTAAAGTCTAAGTTCGGTTAGTAGTAATATACATACCAAGTTTCATAAAATTCGGTTCAGCCATTTATGCGTGAAAAGGTAACAAACAAACAAACACACAAACAGACACGAAAGAAACAAAATGCAGTTATGGTGTCTATGACATGTGAAACGAAAAGTTATCGTGAAATTTCGCGAAAAAAATCAATGTACAGACAGAGGTTACAATTTTATATATATATACTAGCTAAGGTACCCGGCTTCGCTCGGGAAATCATTTAAGGCTGAATGATGATAGTATTTTTTTGGGCAAGGCTTCAATGTTTACAACTACACTTCCCGTCGGCGAGCATTGTTTCCTGTGAGGGTCAGGCAGGCGACTTATAAATGAGAAATTTTATATTTGAAGAATAAATAAAAATGTGTTCCTAATCTATCCCTTGCCACTTTTTAACTCACCTTTTTGAATACTTCAAACCATAATCATGGATAGTATTTATTACAATTAAATATCGTCTATAATGAAACTTATTTCCTGTCAAAAACCAATCCGAGCACATATAGTTTAAGCATAGTTTAGCACGTAAGGCTATATTCATAATAGTAGATCTCAGTGGTAATCACTTCCCGTAATGCCCAGCATTTCACAGGAAATTTTTAAACTCAATTAACTCTATTAGCCTCCGTCTATTTCCGCTCTCGCATTAGAGCTATCAACACTCTTCTCCTTAAATTATTAATTCAAAATATTATTGTAATAATTTATCTACCTGATGGAATTAAATAATAGTGTTACCCTAAAAATAATTTCAATTATATTCAAAAAGCTAGTCGAGGGGAAGAGATCGTAGCCGTCCCTGCAACCTAAGTAATACTTTAAACAATCATATCGAGTTTAAGAGCATTTTGTCTTTTGTCATAATGACATTAACGGTTAATTGTTATGATAGTACATATTTGTTTCAATAACATGAAGATATAGGAAATAAGATAGTACCTATATAACCAAAATCAAAGAGTTTGATTCCCTAGTACTTCCCCTATCACTCCTTGAGGAAATGCAGCACGATTTTTTTTTTTTTAAATAATACATTATACAAATTAAATAATGGAAATGCACTTATAGTTTAAATTTCTATTGGAAATAAATAACAAAGTTATTTTCTAGGGGAAATAAATAAATGAGGCGAAGGGGGAGGGGGATTTATAATTTCACTAATCCGAATCATACTTAGTACTAAATAATCGAAATAGATAAGGCTAAAACATAACATCATTTGTCATAATATGCCTATTTTAAAAACACTTAAATAAGTACTAATAAAATCGCCGACTCCCGCTATAGATTTAGCTTATATCCCGTATTTACTTCATTTTACGACATAAGTAAATGAAACAAAAGTTGCTCTAAATAACAAAGTAAACAACTTTTGTTATGTGCACCTTTGCCGAAAAACAAATAGAAAATGAAATATCGTGAATTTTTACTTCAGGCCTCCCTTATAACTCCCACTCCCCTTCGAACCTAAAAATTTTAATATAGCTTATAATCATGGGAGAATTAATGCTAATTGACATACCGAGCTTTGTTAAGTTCGGTTCAATCGTTAGCGCCCAATAAAATAGTTGACTCCCGCTTTAGTTTATAGTATATATCTCGTTTATACTTCGTTAAAATTCAAAAATGAATATCACAAAAGTTACTCTAAATAACAAAATAAACAACTTTTGTGAGGTTCATATTTGCCGAAAAACGAACAGAAAACGAAATACCGCTATTTTAATTTCAGGCTTCCCTTACAACCCCCACTCCTGCCCGTCCCTAGAAATGTTAGTATAGCTTATTATAATGAAAGCGTTAGTGCTAATACACATACCGAGTTTTATTCATTTCGGTTGGGTCTTTCGTCTCAAATAAAATTGTTCACATTCGTTATAGGTTTTTGCGTATATCTCGTTTATAATTCAGTATACGAAAAAAGTGTATATAACAAAAGCTACTCTAAATAACAAAATAAACAACTTTTGTCATGTTTATATTTGCCGAAAAACCAATAGGAATCGAAATATCGTTATTTTTAATTTCAGGCTTCCCTTATAACCCCCACCCCTGTTCGTCTCAGAGGATATTAATATAGCCTAAAGTCTAAGTTGGGTTAGTAGTAATATACATACCAAGTTTCATAAAATTTGGTTCAGCCGTTTATGCGTGAAAAGGTAACAAACAAACAAACAAACAAACATACACGAAAGAAACAAAATGCAGTTATGGTGTCTATGACATGAGAAACGAAAAGTTATCGTGAAATTTCGCGAAAAAAATCAATGTACAGACAGAGGTTACAATTTTATATATATACTAGCTCAGATACCCGGCTTCGCCCGGGAATTCATTTGAGGCTGAATGGTGATGGTATTTTTTTTTTTTTTTTTGGCAAGGCTTTGCTTTGCACAATATTTTGACATTTCCCCGTCTCTGTGTTTAGAGTTTATTATACCTGTCGTTGCTATGGATTTTTTAATAATAAAATTAATATTTCATGTAAGACTTCACTGTCCTCCATATTGTCATATTTCCCGTCTCCTGTGCATTATGCATAGATTTGAATTATTAAGGAGATAATATTGACATACATTTGAATTAATTTTTTCAGATGAAGTACCTGGTAGTTCATATTGAAAAGAAGTGTTGAGCAAATTTCTCTAAATAACAAAATAAACAACTTTTGTTATGTGCATATTTGCCAAAACCCCAATAGGAAAGCATTATTATTAATTTCAGGCCTCCCTTATAACCCCCACTCCTGCCCGTCCCTAGAAATGCTAGTATAGCTTATTATAATGAAGGCGTTAGTACTAATTCACATACCGAGTTTGGTTTAATTCGGTTGAGTCTTTAGTGCCAAATAAAATTGTGGACTCCCTCTATAGCTTATAGCGTATAACTCATTTATGCTTCCGTATACGGCAAAAGAGCATATAACAAAAGTTACTCTAAATAACAAAATAAACAACTTTTGTTATGTGCATATTTGCTGAAAAAGCAATAGGAAACGAAATACCGCTATTTTTAATTTCAGGCCTCCTTTAAACCCCCACTCCTGCCCGTCCCTAGAAATGTTAGTATGGCTTATTATAAGGAAATTGTTAGTATTAATTCACATAGCGGGTTTGGTTTAGTTCGGTTGAGTCTTTTGTGCCAAATAAAATTGTAGACTTCCGCTATAGTTTTTAGCGTATAACTCATTTATACTTCCGTATACGGCAAAAGTGTATATAACAAAAGTTACTTTAAATTACAAAATAAACAACTTTTGTTATGTTTATTTTTTGCCGAAAAACCAGTAGGAAACGAAATATCGCTATTTTTAATTTCTGGCCTTCCTTACAACCCCCACTCCTGCCCGTCTCTAGAAATGTTAGGATGGCCTATTATAAGGAAGCCGTTAGTGCTAATTCACATACCGAGTTTTATTTAGTTCGGTTGGGTCTTATGTCCCAAATAAAATTGTTCACTTCCACTATAGGCTTTAGCGTATATCTCGTTTATAATTCGGTATACGAAAAAAGTGTATATTACAAAAGTTACTTTAAATAACAAAATAAACAACTTTTGTTCTGTTCATATTTGCCGAAAAACAAATAGGAAAAGAAATATCGCTATTTTTAATTTCTGGCCTTCCTTACAACCCCCACTCCTGCCCGTCTCTAGAAATGTTAGGATGGCCTATTATAAGGAAGCCGTTAGTGCTAATTCACATACCGAGTTTTATTTAGTTCGGTTGGGTCTTATGTCCCAAATAAAATTGTTCACTTCCACTATAGGCTTTAGCGTATATCTCGTTTATAATTCGGTATACGAAAAAAGTGTATATTACAAAAGTTACTTTAAATAACAAAATAAACAACTTTTGTTCTGTTCATATTTGCCGAAAAACAAATAGGAAAAGAAATATCGCTATTTTTATTTTCTGGCTTCCCTTATAACCCCCACTTCTGTCCGTTCCTAGAAATTTTGGTATGGCTTGTTACAATGAAAGCGTTACTGCTAATACATATACCGAGTTTTATTTATTTCGATTGGGTCTTTTGTCCCAAATAGAACTGTTCACTTCCGGTATAGGTTTTAGCGTATATCTCGTTTATAACTCGGTATACGACAAAAGTGTATATAACAAAAGTTACTCTAAATAACAAAATAAACAACTTTTTTTATGTTCATATTTGCCAAAAAAACCAATAGAAAACGAAATATCGCTATTTTTAATTTCAGGCCTCCCTTATAACCCCCACTCCTGTTCGTCTCAGAGAATATTAGTATAGCCTAAAGTCTAAGTTAGGCTAATAGTAATATACATACCACGTTTCATAAAATTCGGTTCAGCCGTTTGTGCGTGAAAAGGTAACAAACAAACAAACAAACAAATAAACAAACAAACAAACAAACAGACACCAAAGAAACAAAATGCAGTTATGGTGTCTATGACATGTGAAACGAAAAGTTATCGTGAAATTTCGCGAAAAAAATCAATGTACAGACAGAGGTTACAATTTTATATATATATATAGATATATATATATATATATATAGATATACATGTATATTTACATATACATATACATAGTTGTCTGTTACCTCTCTAGCGGGCGCTTAGAAGCTTAAATGCCAAATATTATATATATTAGGCTTTTACTGTGTGGTACTTGCAGATAGATTTCGTGGCGACATCATTAATAACGATTTACTCAAAAATGTTTATTTCATTTATACTATAATCGATATTTAACTGCTTCATTCTACACTGAAGTCGTTAATGACTGAAATTGGACAAGGAATAGGGGAGGGAGTTTTAGAGGGGTGGGGAATTCAAATTATCTCAGTTATTATTTTCCGGATCAAAAAATGTTATAGAACCAATCCTGTTAAACTATTAATGCTCTACAATTTTTGTTTTACAAATTTTTTCATTGCTCAAATATTAAGCGAGTTATTTGTCTTTTCTTGTTTTCAGCCTTTGTTGAACCTCCGTGTCTACTCATCGGTCTTGTAGTTTAGAAATAGAAAATATATGGTGGCAAGAGATCAATAGTGTCCTACTACTGTATGGGATATGTGCTTAGTTTACACAGTCCTGGGCGACACACTTTGTTAAAACAGTTTTGTTCTGAATTGTATTATGTTTGTTCTCGTTGCAGGCAGTAGCAGCTGCTGGTGCATTCTCCGACCGGCTGTGCATAGCATCCAACGGGAATTTCACCCTCCCACTGTCAGATGAGGAGTTACTATCTTGCTGTCGGAGATGTGGTCATGGCTGCAATGGTGGATACGATGATGAGGCGTGGGACTTCTTTGCCAGGAACGGCGTTGTTACTGGTGGAGATTATCAATCTAATGTAGTAAGTTACATTTTTTCATAAAACATTTCTGTATGCAGATGTGTATATCTTAAGAAAACTTTTTATTCATTTCCTAGACTCCTATAATCACTATAATTACCTTGAGGGTAATCAATTATTGAGGTTGTACTGAAACCACAATTTTTGAAAAATTTCATCATACTACCCAGTGGTACATTCAAAACTCTTTTTTTTTTTGGTTCCCATTATAGACCTTTGAGATATTTAGCCCCCCACGAGCGAGGCTAGAGGGATTTGTGATTAGAGTATATTATGAAGTGAGTGATCCTCCAGTAGACTGACGGGCCCCATGGTACCCTTGGGTCTGTGGCCAGTTCACACTGTCAGCCTGCCTGTGGACGGGCTCTAAGAGTATCATAATTGTTATTCATCCCGAGGGGCTCTCAGACTTATATACTCGTTAGATTTCCACAGATCCACAAGCACAATGACACTCTGGTAGCGAGCTCAGTAACTAAATCCTCCCTTAGCGAGGATCAAACCTGCATTTATTTTTAACTTCAGCTTGCTGACGGTAGTGCTAGATGTACGCTTTAGCCTGCACAACCACTGGTGCCCTCCATACTCAAAACTATATATATATATATATATATATATATATATATATATATATATATATATTTGTCTGTTGCAAGTTTTGTTTGATCATTAACAAACATGATATTTAAACATTTAAAATAAAAGTAAAGATTAAGTTGATTAAAGGCTGGAATCGAACCACTGGGAGGGGAATTTTGAAAATTCTAAATATCTCTGTTATTATCGAAAAATTGTAGAGAATCAATCTTGTTATAAATTTAATTATCTATGAATATTTTTCTATGTTTTTTCTTCGCTTTTTTAGTATTCAGCCACACTCCTAGTAATGTCCTTTTTAACTTCAAGACCTGAGCTACTAAACAACTCATTACAAGAATTCAAGTCTTTTTCATACATAGGATTCTTATTACAGGAAAAATGAAGAACAGATGGCGTGAGAATGATGAATCTCTCTAGGCCATCCTGAGGAACTTGGTCTTTCCTAAACTTATTTTTAGCCTTGGCTTCTCTAATTCAAATATTAATCAAGTTATTTTCTTTTCTTTATTTTTGGTTTCTTTTTTCATTAAACATCCACTATTACGTATCTGATTTTCACTTTGAGTAACTTAGCCACTAAATACATCAAATCTAATCTATATCACAATCCCTTCTTACTAATGCTCAAGTAGAGAGAGATTACCAGTATGTCTCTCCAGCAAATGAAGAATCTGTTTGGTTTATGAAGCAGCTTCTGCAATGCAAACGTTTTTGTTCTTTGTTGCAGGGCTGCCAACCATACGAAGTGCAGGCTTGTGAGCATCGTACCAAAGGGCCTTTGCCTCCATGTTCAACACTCCCTGATGCACAAACCCCCAAGTGCAAGAAGGAATGCACTAATCCCTCCTACAATAATCCATTTAATCAAGATCACCATAAAGGTTAGAAATCTTACAGATTAATTTTGCCTGCATTCAACAGTTTTTATAAACTTAAATTCACTTCTAGTTATTGATAAAATAATTGTCAATTGTGAGTCCTAGTATTGAATTAAAGGGATATTTGAAGGTTTCACTCAAGGGAAATCAGCTATTGAAGTTTTAGTCAAGACTCAATTTTTGAAAAATTTCTTCTGGAGTGAGTTTAGACGGGAATTGAAAATTCAAAATATGTTATGGTAATGTTAATTATTTACGTCCACTTCATGCTACTTTGCAAACTGGGATAGGTTATCACACTTTTCTGCCAGGGTGGGACTAGGGATTTCTATATAATGAGTTCCTCACTAAATAAATTCCTATTACCCAGGCGGGAATTGAACTCGCCATTCTAGGTTTACCATGTGAGATTAAAACCAATGCCTTAGCTCACATGCCCGATCTAAGCCCCTTTCAAAATATGTCCATTATGAGTTAAATTGAAAAATTGTTAAGAATCAATTTGTTGAAAACTTACTTTACTATCAGTGTCTATACATTTCTTCTCCATCTCAAACATTTGCATTTTTAGTTTTCAACCTGTAACCCTCATTCCTACTCAACTCATTTAAGCTGATAATCATGAAACGTTTTATTGGCCGCTTAAATATCAAATATAATTTTCAACAAACAATAGATGTGAACATATTCTGTGATGTAGTCTATTAGGATTTTACATTCCTGATTCAAAAATGTTTATTTGATCTATACCAAATTCGATATTTAACCGCTTTGGCCAATACTAAAAGTCATATTCATTAATTGCTGAAATTGGAACGGGAAGATTCGATTACTTAAAAAAACCAAAGTTATTATGAGTTGGATCAAAAAATGTTGCCTAATCTCATTAAACATTGAATGCTCTAAATTGATGTTCTATAAATTTCTTCATAATGAGTTTTAAGTGAGTTATTTCCTTTTTTTTGTTTTTCATCAGTTTTCAGTAAAATCAACTTCTATTCGTTGGATTTTTACTTTGAGTAACTGAGTCACTAAATATCTCTTGTCTAATATATATCATAATCTCTTTTTACATTGGTTTCTTACGTCAGGAGAAATAAAGAATGAAGGTGAGATGAGCTTATTAGTACACCATTCCAACACGTGGGAAATATACAGGACTTTTGTTGAAGGTTGCATTAACAAAAGAATAGTTGGGGTTATTGCTTGAATATCATTCCATATTTTAACATTTTTGATAATATTCAAGGGATCTTTCAGGCTTGAAGTTATTTAATCGAATAAAACACTTGAAATCCTTCTCTAAATGTTTAATACATTTTACTGTACATTGATGACTTTCACCACTTGAAAATTCTTTCCAATTCTGAGTCATAAAGCACTAACTGGTTCTATGAGTATCCCTGGATTCTATTTTTGCAGTTGTTCACCAACTTCACAGTTAAATTATGACTACCACCACTGTTCATATTTAATCTTCTTTCAGTTGAAAATTCAGAAGGGCAAACTGATGAAGTATTCTGAATCAGGAAGCACAGAAAAACAATGGAAATAACTTAGCTCACCACATATTCACCATATGTATATAATATAATATAAAGCCCTGCATGAGTTTCTATTTTTTGTCTCTTTTGTCTTTTTTTAAAATCTAAATATGCTGAAGTAGGAAACTTCACAACTTTGTCAAAAATGTATATGAATCAAGAACAAAAACCCAAATATCTCTTGAATAATTCAATACTCACTAGAAGTACATTTCTCCCCAAGAAAGTGTTATTATTATTATTACTTCGTTGTTCGAAACAAAGGAAGTATTGCAATCGCAAAATTTTGTTTTTTTTAAGATTTTTTTAGAATTATGTGTTCTGACCCTTCCTAAATCCATTTGTAATGTGTGTATATCAGATAAATAAAAAATGACTAGCCATAGAATGTTGATATTTCATATTTAGGAGTTTTCTAACTTCTGGTTGAGCACTTCCTCTTATGATCAAAAACAAATAGCATGGGGGGGAGGGGGAGGAGCAAAAACAGAAAATTAAAAATTTCTTCGTACCTATTAGAATATGGAAAATGGGTATAAAATCTCTTTTGTTTATAATAAAGAGATCTATAAATTATAGTCTACAACATTTTTTGAAACGCTACTCTAGGATAGATATATTTTACATTATTTTCAAATGAAATAACTTTACATGAAGTGTAGCAAAATATTATGTTTATTTTATTAAATAAGAGTACATGTAAGACAATAGTACCCACATCATTTTTTTTTTTTTTTTCATAACTTTATACCACATGTGTGCAAGCAAGCACTTATTTATTTCTATTTACATTAATAGTTACTAATAATGGGGCTTAGTTAATTGCATTATGCTTTCCAGAATAACAATTTCCCTTACATATTATTAAGACATTGAATAGAAAAATAATGCCATGTAGAACGAGAAACCAATTTATTAAGTCTAAATAATGTTTGAGGCTATAATTCATTTGCCTCTTCCAATAAATTTGTTATTTTTAGTGATTTTGTTGTACAAAATGTTTATAACTACGAAGAAGCTTCAAATATTTGTATAAAATTTTATATAGTACAATGAACTTATGTACATGTTATTCCCTGAAAAGCAAATGATGAAGAATATTATGTTTCTCAAACTATACTTAATGAAAAGCTTGACGTATTTTGTTTCAGTAAAATCAGCATATTCATTGACTCGTGGCAATGTCAGGGAAATTCAGAAGGAAATCATGGCCCACGGACCTGTCGAAGCAGGGTTTACGGTCTACAGTGATTTTCCCACTTACAAATCAGGTATTTTTTTATATTATATTAGTGTTTATTTGCATTGAAATAACTTAACTATCTTAAGAAATGAAGAGGTGCGGTGGAGAGGGGTTTAGGGAGGAGAAAATTCAAGATGTCTCAATTAGTATGACTTGGATCGAAAAATCGTATAAATAAAATTTAATTTTATATATATGTTGTTCTATGCACTTTTTCTCTATTTAGAATATTAACAGTGATTTTTGTATTTTTTATTTTTCTGCCACCTGTGAATGACCACTTTTATTATTATTATGATATATTAACGTCCACTTTTTGCAACTAAGGCTAATTGGGACGGATTATCTACAGGTTGTCACCCTATTCTAACCAGGATGGGACTATGGATTTTATTTAATGAATTCCGTCACTAAATAAATTCCTATTGGTCAGGTGGGGATCGAACTCACCACTCTAGGTATACCGTGTGAGATTAAAGTCAACGCTTTAACTCACATGGCTAACCTGAGCCCTCTGCCCACTTTTAGTCTTCATAATTTAAGAAAAAGTGAATATATCAAGTCTTTGTTTCACAACACCCACTCCTACTCATGTCACATAAACTATATTCAGTTATAAAATGGACCACTTTATTTAAAGCTTAAATACCAAATATTGTTTTAAACAGATCCTTACTTGATGGGATACCTGCAAATATGTAGTGTGAAAACGTTATAAATTAATATTTTATTTCTTGACTCCAAAATGATTATTTGATGTATACCATACTCAATATTTAACAGATTCATTAAACACTAAAGATCATATTTGTTAATGAGTGAAATAGGATTGTGGGAGGAGTTAGAGGGAACGAGAATTTGAAAATTCAAAATATTTATTATTATGAGTTGTTTCGAAAATTGTTGTAGGTAAAATCTTGTTAAACTATTGATGCTATGCAATTGTCCTTATATGTATTCTTTTGTTAACTCAAATACTAAATGAGTCTCTTATACATTCATGTTTTCCGTCTTCAGTAAAACCCCTCTTTTACTCATTTGGATTTTTATTTAGGAATAGAGAATACATGTTGTTATGAGATCAGTAGTGGGTCATACCAGAACATCGGAATTCTACTTAATTTCCACAGCCTATTATTATTATGGGCATTTTATTCATTTGAAAGATTTTCAACTGTATAATCGAATCCTAAATGTCAAGAAGTGTAGACTCACACCCAAGCTTGATAAGATCACGCTCAGTAAAATTTGATGGTTTGTCAGACGGAATTGTGCCCTTTAACCAAATTCCTACCAAGTACCAAGTAGTCCTTCCTCCTCTCTCTTTATTTGGAAATACAAGTCTTTCTACTTTTTAGCAGATTTCTCTTCATCATCAGCTATTGAGCTTGTACATATAAAGCGATTTTTGAAAAAAAAAAATCAAATAACTGTCAATCCTACCCAGGAGATATTGAAAATAAGTTTCGCTCAAAACTATATATATATATATATATATATATATATATATATATATATATATATATATATATATATATATATATTCACTTGAGGCTGAGGGGTGATATTTATGGCAAGGCTTTACTTTGCACAATATTTTGACATTTACCCGTTCCAGTGTTTAGGGTTAACACCCGTCGTTTCTGTGGATTTGTTAATAATAAAATTAATTTTTTATGCAAGACTTCACTGTCCTGCATATTGTCATATTACCCGTTTCCTGTGCATTTTGCATAGATTTGAATTATTAAGGAGAAAATATTGACATACACTTGAATTAATTTTTTAAGGTGAGGTGCCTGGTAGTTCATATTGAAAAGAAGTGTTGAGCAAATTTCTCTAAATAACAAAATAAACAACTTTTGTTATGTCCATATTTGCCGAAACCCCAATAGGAAATAACTATTATTAATTTCAGGCCTCTCTTATAACCCCCACTCCTGCCCGTCCCTAGAAATGTTAGTATGGCTTATTATAAGGAAGTCGATAGTACTAATTCACATACCGAGTTTGGTTTAGTTCGGTTGAGTCTTTTGTGCCAAATAAAATTGTGGACTCCCGCTATAGTTTTTAGCGTATAACTCATTTATACTTCCGTATACGGCAAAAGTGCATATAACAAAAGTTACTCTAAATTACACAATAAATAACTTTTGTTATGAGCATATTTGCTGAAAAAGCAATAGGAAACGAAATATCGCTATTTTTAATTTCTGGCTTCCCTTATAACCCCCACTCCTGTTCGTCTCAGAGAATTTTAATATAGCCTAAAGTCTAAGTTGGGTTAGTAGTAATATACATACCAAGTTTCATAAAATTATTATTAAACGGTAACAAACAAACAGACACAAAAGAAACAAAATGCAGTTATGGTGTCTATGACATGTGAAACGAAAAGTTATCGTGAAATTTCGCGAAAAAAATCAATGTACAGACAGAGGTTACAATTTTATATATATATATATATATATATATATATATATATATATATATATATATATATATATATATATATATTCGTCTGTTAAGGCTCTAGCAGTTGTAATTTTTTTTTAAGAAACTTATATTTAATCGTTGATATTTAAACACTTTATGTAAAGCTGAAGATCAAGTTTTTCAATGGCTAAAATCGAACCTCTGGTAGGGTAACTGTAACAATTTGAAATATCACTATAATTTAGTGTCAATTTAAAAATTGTATAGAACCAATCTTATAGCACATTTAATTTCACATATATGTTATTTTTATACTTTTTTCCCCCTCTATCATGAACATTAACTAAGATATTTGCATTTTTTAATTTTCAGCCTTCAGTAAACCCCACTCCTCCTCATGTCATATAAACAATATTCTGTTTTATAATGAAAAACTTTATTTGAAACTTTTACTCAATGAATTTTTACTTTTTATGTTAAATTCAAATGGTACATAAGAAATCTGCTTAATTAACACAGTTCCTGCATGACAGACTTTTAATGTTTCAGCCATATTATGGAGGAACTGGACAGATAAAGTTATTGTAGCTTCTCCCCATCCCATTCAACCTCACATTGGTTAAAGTTTACATGTGATTTCATACTTATACTTTTAGTAATGTGTGTTATTCTCAGAAATGTGAATTTCTCAGAGATAAGATATATTTAAATACATTGTGTAATGGCGTAATAAATAAAGATTATATTGACCACCCACTTATACTCATTGGAGTTTTATTTGGAAATAGATAATATATGTTGAGGAGAGATCAGAAGTATGTCATAAAAGTATGTGACAAATCTGATTAGTTTATGCAGCCCCAGACGGACTTTTCCATTCTGCCTTTAGTCATTTATTTATCATGTTGTAATTAATATTCATTATTTGTTTACAGGCGTCTATCATTATGTTGGTGGTTCAGAACTAGGAGGCCATGCCGTGAGGATCATTGGTTGGGGGACAGATAACGGGACACCTTACTGGCTTGTTGTCAACTCATGGAATACTCACTGGGGAGACAACGGGCTCTTCAAGATCAGGAGGGGAATCGATGAATGTGGAATCGAATCTGAAATATCCGCAGGAGTTCCTCTTCTAAATTAATTTCTAGTCTAATACTTACTTTGCACTTGTATAAATATTGTTATTAGATAATGTTTCATAAATACTATTAGCAAATATAATATTATCAACATCCTTTATAAATATGTTTCAATTATTTTGTTTTAATTACTTCCCACACATTTTAATTAGCAAAAAATAATAAAGCTTGTTAAATTTCGCATTTCATCAGTATATCCTATTAGAGGTTTTTGCTTAGGAAAAGGAGCTTGAGGTTACTCACATGACAAAATTACTGGAAATAAAAACAAAAATGGTACACAGATGAGTGTTTGGTACATATCTATGATAGTCTTGACTTGGCTACCGAGGTGGTAAGGTCGAATCTTTCCATACAAAATGAATTACTCCTGAAGAGGCATCATAGAGGATGCAAAACATGTAGAAGAAAATAAATCAGTCAGGCTCACATGTTTTTCATCTATTGACCTTCGGGCCATTCTCCTTCAAAGAAGATTGAATTGAGGCGGATTTCGATGCATATGTAAGTGGGCAAGATAGAAAGTTTTAGTTTGCAAACTGAAACTGGCTAATGCCTATCATTAGCTTCCAGAAAAAGTGTATAGAACCAATGTTATTGCAAATTAAATTTTCTAATAATATAATAAATATTTTTATCGTTCCCTGCTCGATGGACTTTTTAATTCCTGTTCACATTGGCTTCTTATACTCAAAAAAACAGAAAATACAGAGTGAGATGAGACCATAATCTAGCTGTAGATCTAATAAATAGTTATTTGAAAATGTTGTATAGCGAATTGTATATTTTTGTGGTCAGAATATAATATGAAGTTATATAATTATTTTTTTTTATTTTTTAAAATAAAGCAAATTGTAAAGTCGATGGTTCAGGTTAGCCATGTGATTTAAGGCATTGGCCTTAATCTCGCATGGTAAACCAACAGTGGTGAGTTTGATTCCCTCCTGGGTAATATGAATTTATATTGTGATAAACTCATTAAATTCTTACTCCCTCCTTAGCTGGAAAAGATAATCCATCCCAATTAGACTTAGTATCTCAAACTGGATCTCAATAAATAACAATATGAAAATAACAATTTCAATTCAAAAAAAAAAAAATCTTTCTAATTTTGTTTCTTTCCTTTTGTAAATTATAGATTATCATGCCAAATGTCACATATAACTAATTGTAGAATGCTGTAGAACCAAGCATGTTAAACTACTAATGCTCTATTATTGCTGTTCTATGTATTTTGTTATATAAATATTAGGAGAATTATTCGTTGTTTCTTGTTTTCAGCCTTTAGGAACAACCCCTCCACCCTATCCTCTTCTCCTCCAATGTTTTTTTTACATATAAATAGTGAATACATAGTGTGATGAGATCTCAAGTGTGTTATAGGAGCAGGTGGGAAATCTACTTAGTTTACGCAGCCCTTGTAAGACTTTTAGCAGATATCCCTTAACCCTAGAACTACTAAGGGGGGGGGCTCCTTGAGCCCACAACTTTTTGTTTTTGTTCCCTATCACCCAATTTTAATGGGATATTTTTGATATTTTATGTATTCCTCAGAAAAACATCCTAGAGTGAGGGCATAACAATAAAATTAAATAAAAAAACTTCTATATTGAGAAAAAAATTTTTTTTTGACGTATGGGCTCGAGGAGCCCCCCCCTTGGTAATGCAAGGGGTAGTTATACACTTAAGTACCAAGGGGGGGGGGCTCCTCGAGCCCACTGATATTTAATACTACTTTTAACTAGTAATTCAAGTGTTATTAATTATATTGCTCAAATAATAATTACTTTGATGTAATTTTAACATACACAAACCATCTCAAGTTTTTTTTTTCTCAAAAAAAAATATATATATTCTCCCCCTATAATTTTTTTTCATATAAAAATATATTACTGAGATGGTTATAATTATTGCTCCTGATAGGTACTTTTTTAGAAAAGAGAAGATTTTCTAGGTTGTTCCCAACTAGGGGAACAGTTAGTCCATGCTGCATCCTGGATAAACACTCGGAAAAAAAAATTTTGTGCAAAAGCACCGATAATTGCATTACGAATCTGATAATTATATTTTCTTAAATTATTATTCTATTATAATGTTATAATAACTTAAATATAGATAACTTTTTATTCTAACAATGTTTAGATATGTTCCTCCAGTAGAATAAAATTACATTTAATTTAAAGTCATCCTTTTTTCCCCATCCGAACTTTTTTTTTTAATTTATTTTTATTTTTGTATTCAATTTTTTTTTTCACAGGTGTCATAAGAAACGTTCATTAAACATAATCCAATAGAAATAAAAATTTTAAAAAAATTATAGAACGAAAATAAAAGGTTTTTAAGGTTGTGGGCTCGAGGAGCCCCCCCCCTTGGTAATCCATGCGACCTGGGAGAGGTCGGTAATACTAGGGTTAAGGGAAATCTGATATTGAGGGTCGTACTCATGACGCGATTTTCACAATTTTTCTTCAAATGTCCATCGATCCTACCAAGTGGATGACGAAAATGAGGTCCATTCAAACTTTTTGTCTTTTATATATATTTGTCTGCTACAGCTCAAGCAGTCGTAATTTTTGTTTGATCGGTACCAAACTCGGTATTTAGTCGTTTTATGAAAAAAGAAAGATCAAGTTCGTTAACGGTTGAAATCAAACCAGAGGGAGGGGGTTTAGAGGGGAGGACTTTCTAAACCCGAAAAAGCTCCGTTACTATATGTCAGATCGAAAAAGTGTATAAAATCACTCTTATTGCCAATTGAATGATCTATAAATATTGTTTTATACATATTTTCCTTACAATGAGTATTAACCGAGATATTTGGGTTTTATAGTTTTACGCTTTCAGCAAACCCCCACTCCTACTAGTGTCATATTAATTAAAAGCTGTTATATCATGAACTTGAATGAATCAATTCATTGCAAGGTTAAATACCAAACCATTATTATACGAGATACATCCAATACGTTCTGTTGACCCCCCCCCCTCTTCTTTTGTTCTTGATTTAATTACCGTCCACTTCTAGCCCCCCCCCCCCCCAACTCTCTCACCCTCTCTCCATCTTTCCTCTCCTCTGTCGATTTTCCCCTGGGTTTTCCCCAGTTATCTGGGATACGAACAGACATCATTCCAAAACTAGTCAAAATGGGTTTGAGGAAGATCAAAACGAATAATACTGTTGAAATGATAATAATATCATCAGATGATATATAGAGAAAGAATCATGCTTTATTTCTTATTTTTTTGTAACAAATAAATGTGTTAATATATTACACAAATACTAACATGTCTAAAACACATAAACATTTACAAAAACATACAGTATAAAATAGAATAGGTCTACAGCATACTTAAAAGGATTTAAAAGGGTTAATTTTTATTATATTCATTTAGACATAGCACGGAAATGAGAAACAATCCGATATTTAAGAAATATTTTCCATAATATAAAAATAAAGTACAACAAACTAAGTACATGAAGGAGTAAATATATTATTCTAATTATGCCAATCACCATCAGTGTGGGGCACAATCCAAATTTTAAAAAAATGTGTTAATCATATTCAGTCACAATCTTGTTAATTTCATGATCCTTATATTGGTTGAATTAATATTGACATTCCTCTTGAGATATCTTGGCAAATTAAAGGAGACCAAATACAGCTGTTGGAGGTTGGAGCTGTCTCCATCAATGTCCATAACTGCCATCATGTCACTAGTGCTGGGCGTGGCTGTCCTGAAAATGAAAATTTATTTCATTACTTAGTCTTATGTCTCAAATTTTCTTGTTGATGGCCGTTTAAATGAAAGGACATGCATTTATGTCCTATTACGTGTTAAAGAATACCAAAGTCCAATGATCCAACCCAGGAGATAATGAAAATGAGATCAGTTCAAAATCATATGTATATCTATATATATATAAAATTGTAACCTCTGTCTGTACATTGATTTTTTTCGCGAAATTTCACGATAACTTTTCGTTTCACATGTCATAGACACCATATCTGCATTTTGTTTCTTTCGTGTATGTTTGTTTGTTTGTTTGTTTGTTTGTTTGTTACCTTTTCACGCATAAACGGCTGGACCGAATTTTATGAAACTTGGTATGTATATTACTACTAACCCAACTTAGACTTTAGGCTATATTAATTTTCTCTGAGACGAACAGGAGTGGGGGTTATAAGGAAGCCTGAAATTAAAAATAGCGATATTTCGTTTTCTATTGGTTTTTCGGTAAATATGCACATAACAAAAGTTGTTTATTTTGTTATTTAGAGTAACTTTTGTTATATACACTTTTGTCGTATACCGAAGTTTAAATGCCTTATACGCTAAAAATTATAGCGGGAGTCAACAATATTATTTGCCAAAAAAGACTCAACCGAACTAAATAAAACTCGGTATGTGTATTAGCAGTGAGGCCTTCATTATAATAAGCCATACCAACATTTCTATGGACGGGGAGGAGTGGGGGTTATAGGGGAAGCCTGAAATTAAAAATAGCGATATTTCGTTTCCTATTGCATTTTCGGTGAATATAAACATAACAAAAGTTGTTTATTTTGTTATTTGGAGTAACTTTTGTTATATACACTTTTGTCGTATACCTAAGTATAAATGAGTTATACGTTAAAACTTTAGCGGGCACTAACGGCTGAACCGAACTTAACAAAACTCGGTAGGTCAATTAGCCTTAATTCGTCCATGATTATAAGTTCTATTATAATTTTAAGTTTCGAACGGGAGGGGGGTTAAAAGGGAGGCCTGAAATAAAAATTCACCATATTTACATGTATAAGAGACGGGAAACATAAAAATATCGAAGACTGTGAAGCTTTATCGAAACAAATAATTCTATTATTAGCAAATCCACGGCAAAGATGGGTATCAATCCTAAACACTGGACGGGTAAATGTCAAAATATTGTGCAATGTAAAGCCTGCTAAAAAATACCATCACCATTCAGCCTCAAATGAATTCCCGGGCGAAGCCGGGTATCTGAGCTATATATATATATATATATATATAATATATATAGTATATATATATATATATATATATATAAATTGTAACCTCTGTCTGTACATTGATTTTTTTCGCGAAATTTCACGATAACTTTTCGTTTCACATGTCATAGACACCATAACTGCATTTTGTTTCTTTCGTGTATGTTTGTTTGTTTGTTACCTTTTCACGCATAAACGGCTGAACCGAACTTTTTGAAACTTGGTATGTATATTACTACTAACCCAACTTAGACTTTAGGCTATATTAAAATTCTCTGAGATGAACAGGAGCGGGGTTATAGGGGAGGCCTGATATTTAAAATTTCGATTTTTCGTTTCCTATTGGTTTTTCGGTAAATATGAATATAACAAAAGTTGTTTATTTTGTTATTTAGAGTAACTTTTGTTATATAAATGTTTTTGGTATACCGATTTATTAACGAGATATACGCTAAACCCTATAGCGAAAGTGAAAAATTTAATTTGACACAAAAGACTACACCAAACTAAATAAAAATCGGTATGTGTATTAGCCTTAATGCCATCATTATAATAAGCCGTACCAACATTTCTAGGAACTGGCTGGAGTGGGGGTTGTAAGGGAGGCCTGAAAAAAAAAATTCGTTACATTTCATTGTCTATTTGTTTTTCGACAAACTTGCACATAACAAAATTGTTTACTTTGTTATTTAGAGTAACTTTTATTTTATACATTTTTAAAATTCAAAAATGTATGAAGCAAGTTATTTGAGTAGAAATATTAATATGCTCCACAATTCTTTCCAATATGAACTACCAGGTACCTTACCTGGACAAATTAATTCAAATCTATGTTAATATTTTGTCCTTAATAATTCAAAGCTATGCAAAATGCACGGGAGACGGGAAATATGACAATATGGAAGACAGTGAAGTCTTACATAAATAATTAATTTTATTATTACCAAATCCATAGCAAAGACGGGTATAAACCTTAAACATTAGGACGGGGAAATGTCAAAATATTGTCATTCCCAAAAAAATACCATCACCATTCAGCCTCAAATGAATTCCCGAGCGAAGCCGGGTATCTGAGCTAGTATATATATATATATATATATATATATATATATATATATATATATAAAACTACCATAACCATCGCTTGTAATATTTCGCCATACCTTTTGACACCGGTCGTCGGACTCCAGGTGCAGATGGTGTTCTTGGATACCTCGTTGAATATGAGGCAGCCGCTGAGAGGATCAGAGAACAGGGCTATGCTTGTAGAGTCCTTGCTGAACCTCTTGACTGCTGGGTCGGTGCTGTCTGCTCCCGGGTTGGAAGTCAGCCCCTGGAGGTATGAAGTGAGAATGGAGAAGGCGCCCAGCGAAGCATATGGTTGGAAGTAGAGGGCTCTGGTTGGGCCGCTACCAGACACAGTCATACCGACGATACCTACGAATGATGAGAACTTCTCGCCGTTCATCTGAAACACATTTAACAGGGACTCAAAAAAAAAAAAGGAAGAAAAATCAATAATTTCGAAAAATCAAGTTCATCAGAATGGACACATCCATGACCAGGAAAATGAAAAAATCCGTCACGCAAGGACTGTGTAAAGCAGATTTCAAATGCTGGTAAAACACATTTGGGGTCTCATTTAACCATATATTCTCTATTTCTATGTAATAAAAAAACCACATGAGTAATCCCGTGAGGCATTACTGAAGACTGAAAAAATAAAAGTACAAATGACTCGCTTAATACTTGACTTATAACAAATTGTATGAGACAACAATTGTAGAACATTGATGGCTTAACAAGATTAATTCTATAACTTACAACTCACAATAACGGAGATATTTTGAATTTTCAAAATTCCCCCATTTAAACCAGCCCCAATTTCAGCCATTAAAATCATATCATCTTTAGTGTGGAATTAAACAGTTAAATATCAATATTTTCTATTCAACACTGCAAAATCATAATTAATGACGTCATCACACTACGCATTTCAGAAAATAAACGCTTAATGAAATAATAATTGAAATTTCTTCCCTCTAAACCCCCCTCCCACTATCCAGATATCCAGTCGTAAACGAATATCAAGTTTGGTAATGATTATACAATAATTACAACCGCTAGAGCAGCAACATCCATATATATATAATTTTGAACGGAACTCATTCTCATCATCTACTCTGTAGGAACGATGGACATTTGAAGAAATTTATCTAATGGGAAATCTGCTACATCATTACATTAGGAGCTTCCACTAGTTGTGCCAGTCAGAGAATGACTATAATTGATCAAATGTTACTGTAGAGTTTCTAATAAATTAAAAAAAGCATAATTAAAACCTTTAATCTCTGTCTTCTTTTGATCATTTGGAGAGAGGGAGAGATGGAGAGAGGGAGAGGGAGAGAGAGAGAGAGAGAGAGAGAGAGAGAGATGGAGAGAGTGAGAGGGTGAGAGAGAGAGAGGGAGAGAGGGAGGGGAGAGAGGAGAGAGAGAGAGAGAGAGAGAGAGGGAGAGAGAGGGAGAGATGGAGAGAGGGAGAGGGGTGAGAGGGAGAGGGAGAGAGAGAAGGGGAGAGAGGGAAGGGGAGAGAGAGGAGAGGGAGAGAGAGAGAGGGAGAGAGAGGGAGAGGGAGAGGAGAGAGAGAGAGAGGAGAGGAGAGGGAGAGAGAGAGAGAGAGAGAGAGAGAGAGAGAGAGAGAGAGAGAGAGAGAGAGAGAGAGAGAGAGAGAGAGAGAGAGAGAGAGAGAGAGAGAGAGAGAGAGAGAGTGAGGGGGGGAGAGAGAGAGAGAGAGAGAGAGAGAGAGAGAGAGAGAGAGAGAGAGAGAGAGAGAGAGAGAGAGAGAGAGAGAGAGAGAGAGAGAGAGAGAGAGAGAGAGAGAGAGAGAGAGAGAGAGAGAGAGAGAGAGAGAGAGAGAGTTTTGAACAGACCTCATTTTCGTGATCTCCTGGGTAGAGGAAGAAAAATTTCGAAAATCGCGACATAAGTACGACCTCAATAGCTGATTTCCCTTGAGGGAAATCTGCTAAAAACGGCAAAAATCGCGGTTAATATTCAAGATAGAGACAATTTGTGTGGATCAACATTTATCGAAAATTAAATTTACTACAAGATATGATTTTTCGATCTGACTCAGAGTAACGGAGATATTTTGAATTTTCAAATCCGATTTCAGCCATTATCGAATTTTTTGAATAAATAATTTTATAAAACAAAGTTGATAACACTCAATCGAAAATAGAAGGCGAACACAGTCAATTGTGTTAACTTACCCGTATTTCCAGTCAAATTTTGGAATTTACTGTAATTATAACCATTTACATCTCGGCTATTATTCAAGATAGAAAAAATTTTAATAGATCATCATTTATAGAAAATTGCATTTACAAATGATATTTCGATCTGGCTAATTTGAATATCTAACTAAAGACAAAGTCAGTGGCCCATCATATGCACTGGAAATAATAGATGAGATAATTATACCCACTTCGAATGAAGGACAACTAGGATCTGGGTACATCTTGGCAGACGAGATCCTGTAGAACTTATTGCTGGGAGTGTAGACAATCACAGCTGGTGTATCGGCGTCTGCTATGTATGCAAATACGTTATCACAGATGGATCCCTTGTTATCAGTGTTAGAATATGCTGGGGAGATTGGGCTATCCAGAACTATGTTGGCTAGGACTGAAGCAGGAGTAAGCACGCTGTCAGGTATGGTTATTATTCTCTCCTGTAAATTATAAAAAAAGTCCGTCACGCAGGGGCTGCGTAAACTAAGCAGATTTCCCACGTGAAGTTTTACAATAGAGAAATCTGCCAAATAATAACAGTAGTAGTAAGGTATCTCTAGACCTATTCACGAGGGACGAATAGTTACGGAAACGGCCGCACTAGCTCTCGGCGGAAAGTCCCGAACATAGCCGACTTCTGCCGACCACACACACAATACAAATGCAAATATCTCGGTTAATATTCAAGATACAGAATAAATGTATAGAACAATATTTATAGTAAATTTAATTTGCAATAAGACTCATTCTATACAATGTTTCGATCCGACGCATAATAAGGGAGATATTTTGAAGTTTCAATAAACCCCCCTCTAAACCCCCCCCTCCCACTCCGATTGCAGCCATTAACGAGCTTGATCTTTCTTTTTACATAAAACGATTAAATATGGAATTTAGTAACGATCAAACCAAATTTGCGACTGTTAAAGCGTTAACAGATAAATATATATATATATATATATATATATATATATATATATATATATATATATAGATATATATATAATTTTGAACGGACCTCATTTTCGTCATCTCCTGGGTAGGATCGATGGACATTTGAAGCAATTTTTCAAAACTCGAGTCATGAGTAGAACCTCAATAGCTGATTTCCCTTAAGGGAAATCTGCTAAAAAATAATATAATATAATATGTAGCCTTGTAATAAACGAATTACTACAAACAGTAACAAGAAATCTTTCAGTCAATTTTAATAAACTCCCCACGGGAAGCGCCTCAAATGTACACAAACAGGTCTGCCAACCTGAAAGAAAAACAATTACTGAAATATATCAGAATATAACATATTAATTTTATTGAAAACTATGTACTACATCTAGTACTGTAATTTATATTGAATCAGAATAATTTAAATCCCAATCAATCAAATATTAATAGCCCAAAAACTTAAGACGGAGGGGGGGGGGGTCACCAGGACTTATTTGCATGTATCTCGTATAATAAAGGTCTCTTGAAAACCATATTTAAGCTTCGAATAATGTGGTTTATTATATGACAGAGAATTGTTTATGCAACATTAGCAGAAGTGGGGGTTTGCTGAAGGCTGAAAAATGCAAATATCTCGGTTAATATTCAAGATAGAGAATACATTTATATAGCAATATTTATAGGCTATTACATTTTCAATAAGATTGGTTCTATACTATATTTCGATCCGACGTATGTTAGCGGAAATATTTCGAATTTTCGAAAAACTCCGCTCTAAACCCCTATAATTGCGACCGGTAACAAACACAAACCGCTGTATATATATATATATATATATATATCTATATATATATATATATATATATATATATATATATATATACAGATGATAAACAACAGGACAGGTACAGATTGAGTAAACTTTGGAAGCCCATTATTGTAAATAGAAAGACTATAAACATAGTAGACATAAGGGACCATGCGCCGGAGAAAGTTCCCAAAGACACCTGAAAGAGGCTCCAGATGAGAAAGGTAGGTACATAGACCTAAACAAGAACTCTTCAGTCTCAGAGAGCCCTGAATTAGTTAGAAGCATGTCTAGCGAAACGTCATCCAGAAACATGATCACACGCTCAAGACTTCCATAGTTAAAATAATATTGGGCAATTAGCAGATTTCCCTTAAGGGAAGTCAGCTATTGAGGTCGTACTCATGACGCGATTTTCAAAAAATTTCTTCAAATGTCCATCGATCCGACCCAGGAGATGACGAAAATGAGGTCCGTTATATATATATATATATATATATATATATATATATATATATATATATATATATAGAGAGAGAGAGAGAGAGAGAGAGAGATATTTGTCTGTTAACACTCTAGCGGTCGCAATTTTTGTTTCATCGTCACCAAACACGGTATTTAATCGTTTTATGTAAATATAAATTTCAATTTCGTTAACTGCTGAAATCGGACCAGTGGAAGGGGGGGGGGTTTTAGAGGGGGATTTTCAAAAATTCAAAATATCTCCGTTATTATGCATAGGATCGAAAAATTGTATAGAACCAATCTTATTGCAAATTAAATATACTATAAATAATGTTATATGCATTTATTCTCTATCATGAATATTAACCGAGATATTTGCATTTGTAATCTGCGTGTGGTCACCAGTAGGCTATGTTCGGACTTTCCGCCGAGAGCTCTGGCGGCCGTTTCCATAACTATTCGTCCCTCGTGAATAGGTTTAGAGGTTAGGTTAACTGTTTTTTGGTGCTAGAAACTACTGGGTTATTACGGCCTAAATAATGTTTTAGGTTTAGAGGTTTCTTACTACTACAGTTGTTATTAGGCAGATTTCTCTATTGTAAAACTTCACGTGGGAAATCTGCTTAGTTTACGCAGCCCCTGCGTGACGGACTTTATTAGATGTTTAAAGTTCGCGTACCGCATCGTTTGTAGCCAAGTTGAAAATAACTATTTTGGGTGGGCAGAGACGCTTAGGATTGGCCAAGACACCAACAATGCCTGTATCCAGAACCCAAACCCTGTTGCAAGCATCTTTCTTAGCTCGGTGCACTGCGATCAAAGTCCTGTTACAGCTCACGCCCTCTCCTGGCATCTGGTTCCAACTCATGTCGGGATATGGCTGAAATGAAACAAATATATGTTTAATGTCTGTGCTAATATGTGTTACATTGTATTACACATCTCAGGTATAAAAGGAATTATACAAGCAATTCTTTTGCCATCCTTTGGAAGAGAATTCACATTTGAGCTCTTTGTTGTTAGCTTCCTCGCTATACAGAATGCAAGGAAGGAAGAGCATGTGGACTTCTTTCCTAGAGTATTTTACTATGAGAACTCTGGTTGTCCGACGAGGCCAATCGTCGTATATATATATATATACATACTACTCTTACTAGCATATTAGCAGATTTCCCTTAAGGGAAATCAGCTATTGAGGTCGTACTCATGACGCGAGTTTCAAAAAATTTCTTCAAATGTCCATCGATCCTACCCAGGAGATGACGAAAATGAGGTCCGTTCAAAATTATATATATATATATATATATATATATATATATATATATATATATATATATATATATATATATGTCTGTTAACGCTCTAGCGGTCGCAATTTTCGTTTTATCGATACCAAACTCGATATTTAAACGTTTTATGCAAAAATAAAGATCAAGTTCGTTAATGGCTGAAATCGGATCAGTGGGAGGGGGGGTTTCGAGGGGAGGATTTTCGAAAATTCGAAATATCTCCGTTACTATACGTCGGATCGAAAACGTATATAGAACCAATCTTATTACAAATTTAATTTACAATAAATAATGTTATGTAAATTTATTCTGTATCTTGAATATTATCCGAGATATTTGCATTTTTCTGTTTTCAGCTTCTGAGATGAGATCGGCTAACTTCGGGTCTAGTCGTGAGTTTCCGTCAAGAGCTAGTTCGGGCCTTTCCCGTAATTGTTTGACTCTCTATTCTGAAATTTCTCTATTCTAAAACTTCACGTGGGAAATCTGCTTAGTTTACGCAGCCCCTGCGTGACGGACTTTTTTTAATTGAAATTAATGAAATAAGTAGCTGATGAGTTTGAGGTTATTTTACGCGCATATTTAATCCATACAAATGTTTACTGTAGTATTGTAGGCTTTTATAAAAATTAATAAATCTAGATTTACCGTTAATAATGATTCAGAATTAGCAATAGTTCATAACAAAACATTAGCAAGTTTTAAAAAATCTGTAACAATAGCCATAAAGTGGAAAATGCTAACGCAGCATTTGTTAATAGAAATACGTATCAGCCGATGTACTTACAAATGCAAATAAGTATTATTTGGGGTGTTAATTAATGATAAAAAGTCCATCACGCAGGGGCTGCGTAAACTAAGCAGATTTCCCATTTGAAGTTTTACAATAGAGAAATCTGCATACTGGTATCACAACACCACCGTGATTAAATACAAACGGTAATGAGAAATCTATCAGTGTATTAAAATAAATTCCCAACTGAAAGGGCTTCTGAATTGTAAGAATAATTTATATTTTAATTTACATAAATTTTAGTAGTCCAAGAACTAAAGAAGGGGGGGGGCGGATGAACAGAACGTATTTGCATAAATCTCACGAATTAATGAAGGTAAGGTAAGGTTAGAAAGAGCTTCCACCTGAGCCGATCAGTTACGGAAACGGCCGACCTAATCCGACTATACCCGACCACAGACTTCATAAAAATGCAAATATCACGGTTAATATTCAAGATAGAGAATAAATGAATATAACAATATTTATAGTACATTCAATTTGCAATAAGATTGGTTCTATACAATTTGGCAATCCGACGTATCATAACGGAGGTACTTCGAATTTTGGAAATTCCCCCTCTAACCCCTCCCCACTCCCACTGGTCCGATTTCAGCCATTCACGAACTTGATCTGTCTTTTTGCATAAAACGGTTAAATATCGAGTTTCGTACGATCAAACAAAAATTGCGACCGCTAGAGCGTTAACAGACAAATACAGGGTCCGGCAAAAAAACCTCCCTGATTTCAATAGGCATTTGCAAAAAGAATAAGGAAACATACAGAAAAATTCCTTATATTTGTGAATAGCCTATATAATGCCATTTTACATCATTTAGTATACTTTACTTGGTTTTGAAAATTATGTCAGATAAATGATGTCCCCCATTGTTAAGACATTCACGAAGTCTTTCCCTGAAGTCGTCCATAGTTCTTCGTGTACCATGCCTTGGAATGGCTACCACTTCCTGCCTAATGACATCTTTTAGTTCTTGCAGAGTTCTGGGACGATGTTTGTACACTTTAGCCTTTGGGTAGCCCCACAGAAAGAGGTCAGGTGACCTTGGGGGCCAGGAAATGTCTCCTCTTAAATGTAAAAACTGTAACGGCCTTTGCCTACCGCTTGAGACATTTCCTGCCCCCAACGGCCACCCGACTTATCACCTTGTGATTTCTTTCTGTGGGGCTACCTAAAGGCTAAAGTGTCAGGGAAAGACTTCGTGAATGTCTTAACAATGAGGGACATCATTTATCGGTTATAATTTTCAAAACCAAGTAAACTATACTAAGTGATGTAAAATGGCATTATATAGGCTATTCACAAATATAAGTAATTGTTCTGTATGTTTCTTATTCTTTTTGCAAATGCCTATTGAAATCAGGGAGGTTTTTTTGCCGGACCCTATATAGATCTCTCTCTCTCTCTCTCTCTCTCTCTCTCTCTCTCTCTCTCTATTTATATATATATATATATATATATATATATATATATATATATATATATATACAGTTTTGAACAGACCTCATTTTCGTCATCTACTAGGTAGGATCGATGGACATTTGAAGAAAAATTTCGAAAATCCGTCCTGAGTACGACCTCAATAGCTGATTTCCCTTAAGGGAAATTTGCTAATAATGCCTTTTTAAATTTAGGTTATTTTTTATTTTATTTTGAGGTCCTGGGCCATCGGCACTTGCCGACCTGGCCAATCCTGGAATGCACACGCTTCATTTGATTGCCTCTTTCAAATAATTTTCCAACGTATTGTTAACAATTAGAAATATTCCATCAAAAACTAGGGAATGGCATAACTACCTGTAAGATTGGCGATGTATTCCCCGCGTTTGGCGCAACGTAGAAGAAGGAAAGCGTTGTAGGGCTGAAACCTCCCATGTTCCTAGGGTTCATTATGAGAACTCTATCGCCGACGTGTGTGATACCTGTGATGTAACTGTTGTTGGTTTGGTAGCTGGGATCTGGAAGTTGGCTTCCTGAGGAGTTGAACTGAAGGTCTTTCCATTGGTAAACTGTTTGGAGGTTGTAGAGCCCGCATTGCCCGGAATTGGGATTTCCGCCTGTCAACCCTAATACAATTGCAGAGAATAAAGCTGAAACAATAAAAAACAAATAATTCATTAAAAAATAGATTTGATTTAAACTAAAAGCGAATAGAAGAATGGCAAAGTGGAAAAAGTCCCTCACGCAGGGGCTGCGTTGACTAACCAGATTTCCCACTTGTGCCATTTACCTCATAACGAAAAAATCAATGAAAACAATATTTGGCATTTAGGATTCAAATAATGTGCTTCAAAATATAACAGCTTTTTGTTAATATGAAATGAGTAGGAGTGGGGGTTTACTGAAGACGGAAAACTAAAAAAGTCCGTCACGCAGGGGCTGCGTAAACTAAGCAGATTTCCCACGTGAAGTTTTACAATAGAGAAATCTGCCTAATAACAACTGTAGTAGTAAGAAACCTCTAAACCTAAAACATTATTTAGGGCGTAATAACCCAGAAGTTTCTAGCCCAAAAAAACAGTTAACCTAACCTCTAAACCTATTCACGAGGGACGAGTAGTTATGGAAACGGCCGCCAGAGCTCTCGGCGGAAAGTCCGAACATAGCCTACTGGTGATCACACGCAGATTACAAATGCAAACATCTCGGTTAATATTCAAGATAGAGAATAAATGAACATGACAATATTTATAGTAAATTTAATTTGCAATAAGATTGGTTCTATACAATTTTTAGATCCGATGCATAATAACGAAGATATTTAAAATTTTTGAAAATCCCCCCTCAAAAACCCCCCGCCCACTGGTCCGATTTCAGAAGTTAACGAACTTGATCTTCCTTATTACATGAAACGATTAAATACCGAGTTTGGTGACGATTAAACAAAAATTGCGACCGCTAGAGTGTTAACAGACAAATATATATCTATACTAGCTAAGGTACCCGGCGATGCCCGGGAAATCATTGTTGACTTATAATGATGGTATTTTGATAGCAAGACTTCAATGTGTACAATTACACTTCCATCCAAGACGTAATGGTTTTCCGAAATTAAGGGTAACTTCAGGGGATTGATATAATAGAAATTTTAGTTTTGAAGAATAAATGAAAATATGATCCTAATCTATCCCTTTACACTTTTTGACTCACCTTTTTTCAATACTCGTAATTCAAACCATAATCATGGGTAGCATTTATTACAAATAAATATCTTCTATAATGAACATATTTCCTTTCAAAAGCCAATCTGAGCTCATATAATATTAGGCAAAGTTTTTGCACGTAAGATTATATTTGTAATAGCGAATCACTCTGGAAACTACTTTCAGTAATGCCAGACGGGAAATTAGTAAACTCAATTATCAAGTAAGGCTCCATTCATCTTCCGCTCCCGCATGAGACTTCTCAAAATTCTTCTACTTAAATTATTGATTCAAAACATTATTTTAATAATTTATCTACCGGATGGAACTAAATAATAGAGGTACCCTGAAAATATCATATCATATACGCACATTGTTTAAACGCATATTGTTTTTTGTCATAATGATATTACCATTAACGTTTAATTATTATGATAGTACATATTTGTTTCAATAACATCAAGTTACATTATACAAATTAAATAATGGAAATGCTCTTATAGCTTATATTTCTATTGGAAAAAAAGACAAAGTTATTTTCTAGGAAAAATAAATAAATGAGGAGGGGGCGATGAAAATTTGTAACCTGCCTAATCCGAATCATACTTTGAACTAACATCAAGTTACATTATACAAATTAAATGAGTACTAATATAATTATTGACTCCCGTTTAGCTTATATCCCTTGTTTACTTCATTTTACGGCAAAAGTGAATGCACACATAAGTTACTCTAAATAACAAAGTAAACCACTTTTGTTATGTGCATGTTTGCCGAAAAACAAATAGAAAATAAAAAAAGGGAGTTTTTCATTTCAGACTCTCTAATAAGTCACACTCCCATTTGAACCTAAAATTTTTAATATAGCTTATAATCATGGAAGAATTAATGCTAATCCACACACCCAGTTTTGCTAAGGTCGGTTCAATCGTTAGTGCCCAACAAAATTGTTGGCTCCCGCTTTAGATTTTAGTGTATCTCTCGTTTATACTTATCTATACGGCAAAAGTGTACAGAACAAAAGTTACTCTAAATAACAAAATAAACAACTTTTAATATGTTCATATTTGCCGGAAAATCAATACGAAACGAAATACCGCTATTTTTAAATTCAGGCCTCCCTTATAACCCCCCCCTCCCCCCCACTCCTGCCCGTCCCTAGAAGTGTTGGTGTGGCTTGTTATAATGAAAGCGTTAGTGCTATTACATATGCCGAGTTTTATTTATTTCGGTTGGATCTTTTGTCCCAAATAAAATTGTTCACTTCCGCTATAGGTTTTGGCGTATATCTCGTTTATAAATCGGTATTCGAAAAAATGTATATAACAAAAGTTAATTTAAATAAAAAAAAAAACAACAATTGTTATAAACATATATTACTAAAATCCAATAGGAAACGAAATATCGCTATTTTTAATTTCAGGTCTCCCTTATAACCCCCACTCCTGTTCATCTCAGAGTATTTTAATATAGCCTAAAGTCTAAGTTGGGTTAGTAGTAATATACATATCAAGTTTCATAAAATTTGGTTCAGCCGTTTATGCGTGAAAAGGTAACAAACAAACAAACAAATAAACAAACAAACAAACAAACAAACAGACACCAGAGAAACAAAATGCAGTTATGGTGTCTATGACATGTGAAACGAAAAGTTATCGTGAAATTTCGCGAAAAAAATCAATGTACAGACAGAGGTTACAATTTTATATATATATAGATATATATATATATATATACTAGCTAAGGTACCCGGCTTCGCCCGGGAATTCATTTCAGGCTGAATGAAGATGGTATTTTTTGGCGAGGCTTTACATTCCACAATATTTTGACATTTCCCCGTCCCAGTGTTTAGAATTTATATCCGTCGTTGCTGTAGATTTGTTAATAATAAAACTATTTGTTACTTAAAAGTACACTGTCCTCAATATTTTTATATTTCCCGTCTCCTGTGCATGTAGTTTTTTTTATAACTTAATGGACCATATAATTCATTATCGTAGAAAGTATTCTATCTTCCAAACCATGTATGAATAAAAGTTCCTTTCCCTTGATGCGGTACAAAACCCAATGGTGACAGCTGTTTTAGGTGCGTCAATACCGCTATAACCCCCACTCCCGTTCGAACCTAAAAATTGTAATATAGCTTATAATCATGGAAGAATTAATGCTAATTTACATATAGTATGTTCGGTTCAGTCGTTAATGCACAATAAAATTGTTGGGTGCCTCTTTAGATTTTAGTGTATATCTCGTTTATACTTTGTTAAACGACAAAAGTGAATACAACAAAAGTTACTCTACATATCAAAATAAATAACTTTTTCTATGTGCATATTTGCCGAAAACCCAATAGGAAACGAAATATCGCTATTTTTAATTTCTGGCTTTCCTTATAACCCCCACTCCTGTTCGTCTCAGAGGATATTAATATAGCCTAAAGTCTAAGTTGGGTTAGTAGTAATATACATACCAAGTTTCATAAAATTCGGTTCAGCCGTTTATGCGTGAAAAGGTAACAAACAAACAAACAAATAAACAAACAAACAAACAGACCCCAAAGAAACAAAATGCAGTTATGGTGTCTATGACATGTGAAACGAAAAGTTATCTTGAAATTTCGAGTAAAAAATCAATGTACAGACAGAGGTTGCAATTTTATATATATATATATATATATATATATATATATATATTTATATTTATATATTTATATATATATTATTTTTAACGGACCCATCGTTTTCGCCATCTCCTGGATAGGCTCGGAGTGGGACATTTGAAGAACTTGTTTCGAAACCTCGTCGGCCGTCCATGCAGTACGACCTCAATAGCTGTACTGTTCCCTACAGGGAAATTCTGCTAATAAGATGATTCACTGAAGGCTGTTTAAAGACAGGAAGTTCGAATAATCTCCCATAATATTTTAATATCGTACGAAAAAAATATGAGTAGAATCACGAATTGTAGAGCATACATATGCTTAGTACTAAGGAATGGTTCTGTACTATTTTTAGGTATGGATTTCCCTGAAGATGAGTAGAATTAAATTGGTTATGTCATATTACTAATAACTTACTTGCGTTCATCTTTGTCCTCTGAGTACACTATACTGTTTATATTTTTCGGCGGCGCCTTAAATGGCTTGAAGGAGCCGAGAAATGCACACCTTACCAAACACATTTGTATGCAGCGGTATTTCTAAGTTCGATTGGCAATAGTTCATTACGAACAGACAATCTTTCATTGTGAATGCAAACAAATTCAATAAGCAAAATGAACAATTGAAAAGAGTAACAGAATTGAAGGTTTAAATATATATTGTTGTTTTAAGACAGGAAACATATGTACAACTATAATGAATGAATCTTTAAGTCCGTCAAACAGGAGTTGCGTAAACTAAGCAGATTTCCCACTCAGCTGATCTCATCTCACCATATATCCTCTATTTCTGAGTAAAAAGTCCTCCAGTGGCTGCGTAAACTAAGCAGATTTCCCACACAGCTGATCTCATCTCACCATATATCCTCTATTTCTGAGTAAAAAGTCCTCCAGTGGCTGCGTAAACTAAGCAGATTTCCCACACAGCTGATCTCATCTCACCATATATCCTCTATTTCTGAGTAAAACGTCCTCCAGTGGCTGCGTAAACTAAGCTCGATTTTCCCCACACAGGTGATTGTCCTCAACTCACCATATATCCTCTATTACTGAGTAAAACGTCCTCCAGTGGCTGCGTAAACTAAGCAGATTTCCCACGCAGCTGATCTCATCTCACCATATATCCTCTATTTCTGAGTAAAACGTCCTCCAGTGGCTGCGTAAACTAAAGCAAATCCCACCAGCTGATCTCATATCACCTTATATCCTCTATTTTGAGTTAAAACGTCTCCAGTGGCTGCGTAAGAATAGTAGCAGATTTCCCACACAGCTGATCTCATCTCACCATATATCCTCTATTTCTGAGTAAAACGTCCTCCAGTGGCTGCGTAAACTAAGCAGATTTCCCACACATCTGATCTCATCTCACCATATATCCTCTATTTCTGAGTAAAACGTCCTCCAGTGGCTGCGTAAACTAAGCAGATTTCCCACACATCTGATCTCATCTCACCATATATCCTCTATTTCTGAGTAAAACGTCCTCCAGTGGCTGCGTAAACTAAGCAGATTTCCCACACGCTGGAAGTAAATAGTTTTCAATAAAACTAGTTATATTCAGATATTTTTCTGTGATTGTTTATCATTCAGGTATAGAATATTTTTTTCAGCTCTGAGAGGTTGGCTTGCATATTTGTTTACAATTCAGACGCTTTCTGTTGTGTAGTTTATTAATAAAATGTACATTCACTGAAAGATTTCTACTAGTCATTTCACTTAATATTCACTGCTGTGGTGTTAAGTGTAAAAGTGTGTAGATTAATCTATTGTAAAACTTCTCATTGATCTTCTATTGAAAGCTGGGTGGTAGAGGAACGAATTAGTCTGCATATAAATGAATGTCAGGGATAACGCCCCCTCCAAGTTGAAGGGGAGGATCTGCAGTCACCCGGCAGCCCTGGTGTAAACCATGTGTCTCCAATACCTCTCTGAAAAGATTCTTTGGTTTTAGCAGATTATCCCTCAAGAGAAAAAATCAGCTACTGAGGTTTGTACTCATGACGGCGATTTTCGAAAGTTTGTTCTTCTCAAATGGTCCATCGATCCTACACAGGAGATGAGCGAAAATGGAGGTCCCGTTCAAAACTTATAATATATATATATATATATATATAGATATATATGTATATAATATATATATATAGATAATATATATATATATATATATATATATATATATATATATATATATATATATTTGTCTGTTACCGCTCTAGCAGTCGCAATTATTCTTTAATCGTTACCAAACTCGATACTTAGTCGTTTTATGTAAAATGAAAGATCAAGTTCGTTAACGATTGAAATTGGGCCAGGGGCAGGGGGGGTTTAGAGGGGAGGATTTTTGAAAATTCGAAATATCTCCTATTACTATAGGTCGGACGAAAACATGTATAGAATCAATCTTATTGCAAATTAAATGTACTATAAATATTGGTATAAACATTAATTCACTATCTTGCATATTAAGCGAGATATTTGCATTTTTCAATTTTCAGCCAACAGCAAACCGCCACTTCTACTCATGTTACGTAAACAATACTCTGCTACATAATAAATCACATTATTCGAAGTTTAAATACCAAAAATTGTATTCAAGAGACCTTTATTATACGAGGTACATACAAATATGTCCCTGTTCTTAAGGTTTTGGACTACTAAAATTTGATTGATTGAGATAACAATTATTCTGACTCATTATTAATTACAGTACTACCGTTTGCAGTTCACTGTGTGGCAGACTGTATATTTATCTGTTGCTATACAGCGTGAAAGTGTAGTTTAGTTTACCCCCCCCCCCTTGGTGGATCAAAATGGAACGGACCGTGGCCATTTGTTTTTATCAGATTTCCCTTAAGGGAAATCAGCTAATGAGGTCGTACTCATGACGCAGTTTAGAAAAAACTTTCTTCAAATATCCATCGAATCTACCCAGGAGATGACGAAAATGCGCTCATGTGGTCTATTCAAAACTATATATATATATATATATATATATATATATATATATATATATATATATATATATATATATATATTTGTCGGATAACGCTCGATCCGTGCAAATTTTTGTTATATCTTTACCAAACTAAATTTTTAATCGTTTTATGTAAAAATGAAGATCAACTTCGTTAACGGCCGAAATCGGACCATTGGGAGAGGGGAGGGGGTTAGAGGGAAGGAATTTTCAAAAAATTCGACATATCTCCGTTACCTATACGTCGGATCAAAAAATTGGGTGTAGAATCAATCTTATTGTAAATTAAATTTAATATAAATAATTGTTTCTAATACATTTATTCTGTATCTTGAATATTAACCGAGATATTTGCATTTGTATTGTGTGAGTGGTCGGCAGGAGTCGGTTTTGTTCGGGACATTCCGCCGAAGGCTAGTGCGGGCCGTTTTCGTCATTGATTCGTCCCTCGTGAATTGGTTTAGAGATTCATTACTACTACTGTTGTTATTAGGCAGATTTCTCTATTGTAAAACTTAACGTGGGAAATCTGCTTAGTTTACGCAGCCCCTGCGTGACGGACTTTTTTTGGTTTCTTGTTGCTTCCAAGAACACTTTCAGCTTTTTATCCTATTTTTTAAAAATTGAGTCCTAGATATTATTGTTCCTGTGTTTAGTCATTCATGTAATACGTTATTAGTTTCTAGCAGTTTTTTTTAAGTTTCTTAGTTTTTAAAGTTGTTTAATTATTTTTTTTTTCTTTCGTTTTTCTTTTTTAGGTTAAGATTTTTAATTTAAGTAGTGCTGGATACATTATTTCCATATTTTTCTGTTTATGTCAACAGGCACTGATGATGGAGCTGTTACTCTGAAAGTGTACTCATTCAAAATAAAACGTATTGAAGAGGTAAACAGGCCTACTGTGTACATCCTGACATCACATTGGAAATGTGCTTAGTTTACGCAGGCCCCGCGTAACGCACTTTTATGCTTAGACGTCTTTTAGCAGATTTCCCTTAAGGGAAATAAGCTATTGAGGTCGTACTCATGACACGATTTTCGAAAAATTTCTTCAAATGTCCATCGATCCTAACCAGGAGATGACGAAAATGAGGTCCCTTCAAAATTATATATATATATATATATATATATATATATATATATATATATATATATATATATATATATATTTATATATGTGTGTGTGTGTTAACGCTCTAGCGGTCGCAATTTTTGTTTGATCGTTACCAAACTCGATATTTAACCGTTTTATGAAGAAAGACAGACGAAAACTTGAAATATCTCCGTTATGATACGTCGGATTGCCAAATTGTATAGAACCAATCTTATTGCAAATTAAATTCACTATAAATATTGTTATATAGATTTATTCTCTATCTTGTATATTAAAAGAGATATTTGCATTTTTATGAAGTCTGTGGTCGGGTATAGTTCGGATTAGGTCGGCCATTTTTCGTAACGGCTCGGCTCAGGTGGAAGTTACTTCTAACCTTACCTTACCTTCATTACTTTGTGAGATTTATGCAAATACGTTCTGTTCATCTGCCCCCTCCCCTTCCTTAGTTCTTGGACTACTAAAATTTGAGTTATTGAAATATAAATTATTCTTACAATTCAGAAGCCGTTTCAGTTGGGAATTTATTTTAATGAACTGAAAGATTTCTCATTACTGTTTCTATTTAATCACAGTGGTGTTGTGTTACCAGTATGGAGATTTCTCTATTGTATAACTTCACATGGGAAATCTGCTTAGTTTACGCAGCCCCTGCGTGACGGACTCTTTAGTCTCTAGAGTATCCTTTCTGAAAGTGGTGCATGTCAATGTCAACAAAGCTGATATATGTAACTTATTTTTTAATAAAACCTGTAAAATGTGACTTTTGCAGTTAGGGGCTTCACATAAAATAATACACTTTCTTTAGACATTTTCATTCAGTAATACATTTTTATTGAGTGTTAACACAAGTACATTTTCTTTTTTCTACAAATGTAATACAAGTTATCATCACTTATCCATTTATAATTAACTGTGTTAAATGAATTATTAAAGGAACAATAATTTTCCAAATCAGGGAGTATTTGTAAGACTCATGATTCTCATATTTTTAGCTTTTATGTCGACGTTACCATTTACGTACCTTGGTAAATTAACGGTCAAGACGTATTTCTGTAAGATGTTTTTGCTATCTGTTGCTATGTCGTAAACTGCTGATAAGTAGGTCGAATTTGGCACCACAGTCCTGAAAATATATATTTATTTAAAATTTTAAGAGCTTAAACATTAATGCGACTTAAAAATTATGCTGATGGTTGAAACGTTTTTCCTGATGTAATTGCGAAGTGAATAGGTAAAACGAAGAATTGAAAAGAGTAAAAAAAAAAAGTTAAATATTTTTTTTGTTATTTTAAGATAGAATATCTATAGAACCACAAGAAATGAATACATAAGTCCATCATGCAGGGCCTGTGTAAACTAAGCAGATTTCCTTAATGCATGTATGGCATATTACTGGTCTCATCTAACCATATATTTTCTATTTCTAAAGATAACGTCGATTTCATTAAATTTTCGTACCATGTTCCTAAGTACTGTTTTAATAAAAGTCAGTCACGCAGGGGCTGCGTAAACTAAGCAGTTTTCCCATGTTAAGTTTTACAATAGAGAAATCTGCATACTGGTAACACAATACCACCATGATTAAATACAAACGGTAATGAAAAATCTCTCAGTTAATTAAAATAAATTCCCAACTGAAACGGCTTCTGAATTGTAAGAATAATTTATATTTTAATAACTCAAATTTTAGTAGTCCAAGAAATAAAGAAGGGGGGGGGACGGATGAACAGAACGTATTTGCATAAATCTCAGAAAGTAACGGTCTATAGCTGAAATTCGACATGTGGGAGGGGGAATTTAGAGGGGGAATGTTTTGAAAATTCGAAATATCCTTGTTAATATACGTCGGATCGAAAAATTCTATAAAATCAATCTTATTGCAAATTACATGTACTATAATTACTCTTACATACATTTATTCTATATCTTGAATATTAACCGAGATATTTGCATTTTGTTTCGAGTGGCCCGACATTCGATAAGTACCAATAAAACGTTTAATCATCAAGTATAACAGATATATCTATCTATATATATATATATATATATATATATATATTATATATATACATATATATATATAAAATTGTAACCTCTGTCTGTACATTGATTTTTTTCGCGAATTTTCACGATAACTTTTCGTTTCACATGTCATAGACACCATAATTCATTTTGTTTCTTTGGTGTCTGTTTGTTTATTTGTTTGTTACCTTTTCAGGCATAAACGGCTGAACCGAATTTTATGAAACTTGGTAGGTATATTACCACTAACCCAACTTAGACTTTAGGCTATATTAATATCCTCTGAGACGAACAGGAGTGGGGGTTATAGGGGAAGCCTGAAATTAAAAATAGCGATATTTCGTTTCCTATTGGTTTTTCGGCAAATATGAACATCACAAAAGTTGTTTATTTTGCTATTTGGGGTAATTTTTGTTATATACACTTTTTTCGTTATAACCTATTATAAATGATGTTCTTCCATGATTATAAACTATATTAAAATTGTTAATTCCAAACGGGAGTGGCGGTTATAAGGGAGCTCCCCCCCCCTCCCTTAGAATTAAAAATAACGATATTTCTTTTCTTGACTGTTTTTTCAGCAAATATGAACATAACAAAAGATGTTTTATTTTGGTATTTAGACTAACGTTTGTTATATACACTTTTTTCGTATACCGAATTATAAACGAGATATACACTAAAAACTAAAGCGGGAGCCAGCAATTTTGTTGGGCACTAACGATTGAACCGAAATTAACAAAACTTGGTATGTGTATTAGCACTATCGCCTTCATTATAATAAGTCGTACCAAAATTTCTAGGGACGGGCAGGAGTGGGGGTGGTAAGGGAGGCCTGCATTTAAAAATAGTGCTATTTCGTTTTCTACTGGGTTTTCTGCTGATTTGTATATGTTAAAAATTGTTTATTTTGTTATATAATGTATCTTTTGTAATATCCACTTTTGCTGTATAACAAAGTAATAAACGAGGGTATACATTAAAAAACTAAAGCGGTAACCAACAATTTTAACGATTAAACCGAACTTAACAAAACTCTGTATGTAAATTAGAATTAATTCTTCCATGATTATAAGCTATATTAAAAATTGTTAGTTCCAAAAGGGAGTGGCGGTTATAAGGGAGGCCCCCTCTCCTTGGGTAATTAAAAATAACAATATTTCTTCTCCTACTGTTATTTCGTTTTTCGGCAAATATGAACATAACAAAGGTTGTTTATTTTGTTATTTATAGTAACTTTTGTCATATTCATTTCTGTCTTTCAACTAAGTATAAACGAGATATACACGATAAACTAAAGCGGGAGTCAACTATTTCATAGGACGCTAACGATTAAACCGAACTTACAAAAACTCAGTATGTCAATTAGCATTAATTCTTCCATGATTATAAGATATATTAAAATTTTTAGGTTTAAAACGGGAATGGGGGTTATAAGGGAGGCCTGAAATAAATTTATTTCTTGTCTATTTGTTTTTCGACAAACATGAACATAACAAAAGTTGTTTACTTTGTTATTTAGATTAAATTTTGTTTTATACATTTCTCCAGGAACAATGTGTGGAGCAAGTAATTTGCGTAGAAATATTGATATGCTCAAAAATTCATTCCAATTTGAACTATGAGGTACCTCACCTGGAAAAATTAATTCAAATCTTTGTTAATATTTTGTTCTTAATAACTGAAATCTATGCATAATGCTCAGGGAGACTGGAAATTTGACAACTTGGTGGACAGTGAAGACTTACATAAAAAATTAATTTTATTATTAACAAATGCAAACAACGGGTATTAACCCTAAACACTGGGACGGGTAAATGTCAAAATATTGTGCAAAGTAAAGCCTTGCCAAAAAAATACCAACACCATTCAGCCTCAAATCACTTCCTGGTATCTGAGCTAGTATATATATATATATATATATTTATATATATATATATTTATATATATATATATACACATATATTGTTGCGAAAATTAAATGGCTCTACTATTCAAGGCGTGATTGTCGAGTGCGGAGGGGTTCAAAGAAGTGCCGCTAATTGGTGGAAGGCACTAGTCCCTTCCAGACCTTCTTGGAAGAGCCTCGGTCTCTATTTAACTCTATTTAAGCCTGTACAGCTCGACCTAGTGGAGCCGGCAGAATCTAATTAGGGCCCGCCGTGCCTATCTTCCTGGAACTTCTGGACCTTTCCTTGGCTTGCCCCTTCTACAGGTATCTATAAGAGACCCTGCCAGTACCTCAGTTCAGTTTATGGTCCGATGTCTTGATGGTCACATCAGTTGTCCAGTGCGACTTAGTGCAGTGCGGTAAAGTGTTTTTATAAGAAGAATAGTGTTGTGCCGTGACTGTAAGTAACAGTTTAGTGCCGTGTTTAAGAAAGTGCAGTGCCGCGAAGTAAAGGACAGTGCAGTGCCGTCTTTTTGTGAATTTCAGTGACCGTGAGTGAATTATTGGACAGTGCAATCTGAAGAAAAGTGACAATATCAGTGTAATACTGTGAGTAGTAATAATTAACCAAGAGTATTGTGCATTGTGAAATAAATCGTGCAGTGAAAAACTGTGAAACTTGTGTGTGTTTAATTTTGCAATACAAAAGAACTCTTATTAACAATTTTTATTACTGGTTTTGTAATAAAACGTATATATCTCTCTCTCTCTCTCTCTCTCTCTCTCTATATATATATATATATATATATATATATATATATATATATATATAAAATTGTAACCTCTGTCTGAACATTGATTTTTTTCACGAAATTTCACGATAACTTTTCGTTTCACATGTCATAGACACCATAACTGCATTTTGTTTCTTTGGTGTCTGTTTGTTTGTTTGTTTGTTTGTTACCTTTTCACGCATAAACGGCTGAACCGAATTTTATGAAACTTGGTATGTATATTACTACTAACCCAACTTAGACTTTAGCCTATATTAATATCCTCTGAGACGAACAGGAGTGGGGGTTATAAGAGAAGCCAGAAATTAAAATTAGCGATTTTTCGTTTCCTATTGGTTTTTCGGCAAATAAGAACATAACAAAAGTTGTTTATTTTGTTATTTAGAGTAACTTTTGTTATAAACACTTTTTTCGTATACCGAATTATAAACGAGACATAAGCTAAAACCTATAGTGGAAGTGAACAATATTAGTTTGGACAAAAGGTCCAACCGAAATAAATAAAACTCGGTATATGTATTAGCACTAATGCTTTCATTATAACAAGCCATACCAACATTTCTAGGGACGGGCAGGAGTGGGGGTTCTAAGGGAAGCTAGAAATTAAAAATAGCTATATTTCGTTTCCTATTGGTTTTTCAGCAAATATGAACATAACAAAAGTTGTTTATTTTGTTATTTAGAGAAAGTTCCTCAACAATTCTTTTCAATATGAACTACCAGGTACCTCACCTAGAGAATTCAACTGTATGGTAATATTTTGTCCTAAATAATTCAAATCTACGCATAATGCACAGGAAACGGGAAATATGACAATATGGAGGACAGTGAAGTCTTACAATAAAAAATTAATTTTATAATTAACAAATCCACAGAAACGACGGGTATTAACCCTAAACACTGGGGCGGGTATATGTCAAAATATTGTGCAAAGTAAAGCCTTGCCAAAAAAATACCATCAACATTAAGCCTCAAATGAATTCCCGAGCGAAGCCGGGTATCTGAGCTAGTATATATATATATATATATATATATATATATATATATATATATATATATATAGTTTAGAACGGACCTCAATTCCATCATCCTCTGGGTAGGATTGACGGACATTTGTCAGAAATGTTCCTAAAATCGCGCCATGAGTACCACCCCAATAGGTTCTAAAAGCAGATGACATTACCTCTGTACTCCCGGTGTTGGATTCCAGGCGTTGATGCAGTTCTGAGTTATTGTGTTGAAGAGGATACAACCATTGGCAGTATCTGTGCGGAGAGCTAGACCACCGGACGCCTTGACCAGCCTCTCGGCTACAGGTATCCTGCTCGGATCGCCGTTGAAGGGTCCTGCTTGCAGAAAGGATGTCGGGATCGAATACAGTTTGACTCCGGAAACAGGCTGGAAATAGAGGTTCCTGCTACGTCTAGTCCGTAGATGCCGAACAGGCAATCGAACGTTTCGCCGCTAATCTGCAAAACGAGGCTATTCTCAGAGAAGGTTAGGAATAGCATTTCTGTAATTTAGGTTACGTTGTTATAAATGAGGCGGTTTATGTAAAATTCCGTCACGCAGGGGCCTGCGTAAACTAAGCAGATTCCCCCTGTGAAGTTTTACAATAGAGAAATCTGCATACTGGTAACACAATAACACCGTGATTAGATAATGAGAAATCTTTTCAGTTAATTAAAATAAATACCCAACTGAAACGGCTTCTGAGTTGTAAGAATAATTTATATTTTTAATAACTCAAATTTTAGTAGTCCAAGAACTAAAGAAGGGGGGGGGCGGATGAACAGAACGTATTTGCATAAATCTCACAAAGTAAGGAAGGTAAGGTAAGGTTAAAAACGCCAGGTTAGAAAGAAGCTTCCGCCTCAGCCGAGAAATGACGAAGATGGCCGACATAATCCGAAACTATACCCCACCACAGACTTGATAAAAATGCAAATATCTCGGTTAATATTCAAGATAAAGAATAAGTGTATATAACAATATTTATAGTAAATTTAATTTGCAATAAGATTGGTGATATACAATTGTTCGATCTGATGCATAATAACGGAGATATCTTGAATTTTCGAAAATCCCCCTCTAAAACCCCCTTCCCTCTTGTCCGATTTCAACCATTAAAGAACTTGATCTGTCTTTTTACATAAAACGGTTAAATATCGAGTTTCGTAACGATCAAACAAAAATTGCGACCGCTAGAGCGGTAACAGACAAATATATAGATATATATATATATATATATATATATATATATATATATATATATATATACTAGCTCAGATACCCGGCTTCGCCCGGGAATTGAAATGAGTGCTGAATGGTAATGTTATTTTTTTGGCAAGGCTTTAATTTGCGCAATATTTTGACATTTACCCGTCCCAGTGTTTAGGGTTATGCCCGTTGTTGGCATTCGTTAATAATAAAATTAATTTTTTTATGTATGTCTTCACTGCCCTCCAAATTGTCATATTTTCCCGTCTCCTGTGCATTATGCATAGATTTCTGTTATTAAGGACAAAATATTAACAAAGATTTGAATTAATTTTTCCAGGTGAGGTACCTCATAGTTCAAATTTAAATGAATTGTTGAGCATATCAGTATGTCTACGCAAATGACTTGTTCCACACATTTTTCCTGGAGAAAATGTAAAAAAAAATGTATAAAAAAAAAAAAAAATTTAAAATAAAAAAAAAAAAAATAAAAAGTTAATCTAAATAACAAAGAAAACAACTTTTTGTTATGTGCATGTTTGTCGAAAAAACATATAGACAATGAAATATCGCAAAATTTTTATTTCAGGCCTCCCTTATAACCCCCACTCCCGTTCTAACCCAAAAATTTTAATATAGCCTATAATCATGGAAGAATTAATGCTAATTGACATACCGAGTTTTATTAGTTCGGTTTAATCGTTAGCGCCCAAAGAAATAGTTGACTCCCGCTTTAGTTTATAGTGTATATCTCGTTTACACTTTGTTAAAAGATAAAAATTAATATGACAAAAGTTACTCTAAATAAGAAAATAAACAACTTTTGTTATGTTCATATTTGCCGAAAAACGAATAGAAAACGAAATACCACTATTTTTAAATTCATGCCTCCCTTACAACCCCCACTCCTGCCCGTCCCTAGAAATGTTGGTATGGCTTGTAATAATGAAAGCGTTAGTGCTAATTCACATACCAAGTTTGGGTTAGTTCGGTTGAGTCTTTAGTGCCAAATAAAATTGTGGACTCCCGCTATAGTTTTTAGCGTATAACTCATTTATACTTCCGTATACGGCAAAAGTGTATATAACAAAAGTTACTATAAGTTACTATAAATAACAAATAAACAACTTTTGTTATGGGCATATTTGCTGAAAAAGCAATAGGAAACGAAATATTGCTATTTTTAATTTCAGGCCTCCAATATAACCCCCACTCCTGCCCGTCCCTAGACATGTTAGTATGACTTATTATAAGGAAGGCGTTAAATACTAATTCACATACCGAGTTTGGTGTAGTTCGGTTGAGTCTTTTGTGCCTAATAAATTGTTGACTCCCGCTATAGTTTTTAGCGTATAACTCATTAATACTACCGTATACGACAAAAGTGCATATGACAATAGTTACTCTAAATTACAAAATAAACAACTTTTGTTATAGGCATATTTGCTGAAAAAGCAATAGGAAACGAAATATCGCTATTTTTAATTTCAGGCCTCCCTTATAACCCCCACTCCTGTTTGTCTTAGATAATATTAATATAGCCTAAAGGCTAACTTGGGCTAGTAGTAATTATACATACCAAGTTTCATAAAATTCGATTCAGCCGTTTATGCGTGAAAAGGTAACAAACAAACGAACAAACAAACAAACAAACAAACAGACACGAAAGAAACAAAATGCAGTTATGGTGTCTATGACATGTGAAACGAAAAGTTACCGAGAAATTTTGCGAAAAAAAATCAATGTACAGACAGAGGTTACAATTTTATATATATACTAGCAAAGGTACCCGGCTTCGCCCGGGAATTCATTTGAGGCTGAATGAAGATGTAGATATGTGAGATATTTTTGGCAAGGCTTTACTTTCTACAATATTTTTTTTATTTCCCTGCCCCAGTGTTTAGAATTTATACCCGTCGTTACTGTGGATTTGTTAATAATAAAATTATTTGTTATTTAAGACTTCATTGTCCTCAATATTTTTATATTTCCCGTCCTCTGTGTATGTAGTTTTTTTTTATAAAGTGATGGACCATATAATTCATAATCCTAGAATGTATTCTATCTTCCAAACCATGTATGAATAAGTTTCTTTCCCTTCATGCGGTACAATGTCCAACGGTGACAGCTGTTTTAGGTACGTCATAGCCTCTATTAAAACACTCTTTCATAAGTCTCGATTGGAAACTGTGTATTCATATTGGTTTTCAGTAAAGTATATCATAATACATTAACGGAGCAGAGTTAATAAATACCAGAAATACCTGAGTGCACCTCCCTAGCGTTTATTCTAGTAAATTAATTATTTATGATAATTAAAGAAATTCACATTCCTGAGAATAATAATACATTGCTATAAGCATCAATTAACATGTAAACTTAGACCAATATGAGGTCGGAAGGGAAGTGGCAGAACTGATAGGACAAAGGATGTAGCTCGACACTTACATAGCCTCAGTGCTGCCAACCTGCAATGCATTTTGGATAGCTATCCTCTAATACATTCAACTATATTAAAAAATCATATTACATTATCTTCACAATTCTAAAACTGTTTCAAATATTTTTCAAGTTTTAATTAAATAATGTATTAAATACACGTAGAGAAGGGTGGGGGCAGTATACCTTATTTGGTGCAAACTGTTACTGGCGTTAAAAAATAACATAGTTTTGAATTATTAAGGATAAAATTTTAACATGGATTTGAATTAACTTATCCAGGTGAGATACCTGGGTAGTTCATATTGGAATGTATTGTTGAGCATATCAATATTTCTAAGCAAATTACTTGCTTCATACCTTATTTTACAAAAAAAATAATTATAAAACAAAATTTACACTAATTAAAAAAGTAAACAACTTATGTAATGTGCACAATTGCCAAAAACCAAATAGACGAATGAAATATCGCGAATTTTTATTTCAGGCCTCCCGCATAACCCCCATTCCCCTTGGAAACTAAAATTTTTAGTATAGCTTATAATCATGGAAGAATTAATGCTAATTTACATACCGAGTGTAGTTAAGTTCGGTTCAATCGTTAATGCCCAATAAAATAGTTGCCCCCGCTTTAGTTTTTAGCGTATATCTCGTTTATACTTTGTTATAAAAGAAAAGTGTATATTACAAAAGTTACTCTAAATAACAAAATAAACAACTTTTGTTATGTTCATATTTGCCAAGAAACCAATACGAAACGAAATATCGCTATTTTTAATTTCTGGCATCCCTAATAACCCCCACTCTTGACCGTCCCTAGAAATGTTTGGTATGCCTTGTTATAATGAAAGCGTTAGTGCTATTACATATGCCGAGTTTTATTTATTTTCGGTTGGATCTTTTGTCCCAAATAAAATTGTTCACATCCGCTATAGGTTTTAGCGTATATCTCGTTTATAATTCGGTATACGAAAAAAGTGTATATAACAAAAGTTACTCTAAATAACAAAATAAACAACTTTTGTTATGTTCATATTTGCCGAAAAACTAATAGGATACGAAATATCGCTATTTTTAATTTCTGGCTTCCCTTATAACCCCCACTCCTGTTCGTCTCAGAGAATTTTAATATAGCCTAAAGTCTAAGTTGGGTAAGTAGTAATATACATACCAAGTTTCATAAAATTCGGTTCAGCCGTTTATGCGTGAAAAGGTAACAAACAAACAAACAAATAAACAAACAAACAAACAAACAAACAAACAGACACCAAAGAAACAAAATGCAGTTATGGTGTCTATGACATGTGAAACGAAAAGTTATCTTGAAATTTAGCTAAAATATTCAATGTACATACAGAGGGTACAAATTTATATATAAATAGATATATATATATATAAATATATATATATATATATATATATATATATATATATATATATAATATCTCAGATACCCGGCTTCTCTCGTGAAATCAGTTGAGTCTGAATAGTGATTTTATATTTTGGTAGAGGCTTTACTTTTCACGACATTTACCCGTCCCAGTGTTTAGGGGTAAACACCCGTCGTTTCTGTTAATAATGAAATTAATTTTTTTATGTAAGACTTCATTGTCCTGCATATTGTCATATTTCCCGTTTCCTGTGTATTATGCATAGATTTGAATTATTAAGGAGAAAATATTGACATACATTTGAATTAATTTTTTAAGGTGAGGTACCTGGTAGTTCATATTGAAATGAAGTGTTGAGGAAATTTCTCTAAATAACAAAATAAACAACTTTTTTTATGTGCATATTTGGTGAAACCCCAATAGGAAATCACTATTATTAATTTCAGGCCTCCCTTATAACCCCCACTCCTGCCCGTCCCTATAAATGTTAGTATGGCTTATTATAAGGAAGGCATTAGTACTAATTCACATACCGAGTTTGGTTTAGTTCGGTTGAGTCTTTTGTGCCAAATAAAATTGTTGACTCCCGCTATAATTTTTAAACGTATAACACCTTTATACTTCGGTATACGACGATAATGTATATAATAAAAGTTACTCTAAATTACAAAATAAAACAACTTTTGTTATGTTCATATTTGCCGAAAACCCAATAGGAAACGAAATATTGCTATTTTTTAATTTCTGGTTTCCCTCATAACCCCCACTCCTGCCCTTCCCTAGAAATGTTGGTATGGCTTGTTATAATAAAAGCGTTAGTGCTAATACATATACCGAGTTTTATTTATCTCGGTTGGGACTTTTGTCCCAAATAAAATTGTTACTTCCGCTATAGGTTTCAGCGTATATCTCGTTTATAATTCGGTATACGAATAAAGTTGTATATAACAAAAGTTACTCTAAACAACAAAATAAACAACTTTTGTTATGATCATATTTGCCAAAAAACCAATAGGAAACGAAATATAGCTATTTTTAATTTCTGGATTCCCTTATAAACCCCCACTCCTATATTCGTCCCAGAGGATATTAATATAGCCTAAAGTCTAAGTTGGGTTAGTAGTAATATATATACCAAGTTTCATAAAAATTCGGTTCAGCCGTTTATGCGTGAAAAGATAACATACAAACAAACAAACAAACAAATAAACAAACAAACAAACAGACACCAAAGAAACAAAATGCAGTTATGGTGTCTATGACATGTGAAACGAAAAGTTATCGTGAAATTTCGCGAAAAAAATCAATGTACAGACAGAGGTTACAATTTTATATTATATATATATATATATATATATATATTATATACTAGCTCAGATACCCGGCTTTCGCCCGGGAATTCATTTGAGGCTGAATGGTGATGGTATTTTTTAGCAGGCTTTACATTGCACAATATTATGACGTTTACCCGTCAGTGCAAGACTTCGCTGTTCTGCATATTGTCATATTTCTCGTTTCCTGTGCATTATGCATAGATTTGAATTATTAATGAGAAAATATTGACATACATTTGAATAATTTTTTTCATTTGAGGTACCTGGTAGTTCATATTGAAAAGAAGTGTTTGAGAAAATTTCTCTAAATAACAAAGTAAACAACTATTGTTATTTGCATATTTGCCGAAACCCCAATAGGAAATCACTATTTTAATTTCAGGCCTCCCTTACAACTCCCACTCCTGCCCGTCCCTAGAAATAGTATGGCTTATTATAAGGAAGGCGTTAGTGCTAATTCAAATACCGAGTTTGGTTTAGTTCGGTTGAGTCTTTTGAGCCAAATAAAATTGTGGACTCCCGCTATAGGTTTTAGCGTATAGCTCATTTATACTTCCGTACACGGCAAAAAGTGCATGTAACAAAAAGTTACTCTAAATAACAAAACAAATAACTTTTGTTATGTGCATATTTGTTGAAAAGCAATAGGAAAACGAAATATCACTACTTTTAATTTCAGGCCTTCCATATAACCCCCACTCCTGCCCGTCCCTAGAAATGTTAGTATGGCTTATTATAAGGAAGGCGTTAGTACTAATTCAAATACCGAGTTTGGTTTAGTTCGGTTGAGTCTTTTGTGCCAAATAAAATTGTGGACTCCCTCTATAGTTTTTAGAGTATAACTCATTTATACTTCCGTATACGGCAAAAGTGAATATAACAAAAGTTACTCTAAAATTACACAATAAACAACTTTTGTTATGTTCATTTATGCCGAAAAACGAATAGGAAACGAAATATAGCTATTTTTAATTTCTGGCTTCCCTTATAACCCCCACTCCTGCCCGTCCCTAGAAATGTTGGCATGGCTTGTTATAATGAAAGCGTTAGTGCTAATACACATACCGAGTTTTATTTAGTTTGGTTGATTCTTTTGTGCCATATAAAATAGTTCACTTCCTCTATAGGTTTTAGCGTATATCTCGTTTATAACTCGGTATACGACGAAAGTGTATATAACAAAAAGTTACTCTAAATTACAAAATAAACAACTTTTGTTATGTGCATATTTGCTGAAAAACCAATAGGAATCGAAAATATCGCTATTTTTAATTTCTGGCTTCCCTTATAACCCCCACTCCTGTTCGTCTCAGAGGATATTAATATAGCCTAAAGTCTAAGTTGGGTTAGTAGTAATATACATACCAAGTTTCATAAAATTCGGTTCAGCCGTTTATGCGTTGAAAGGTACCCAACAAACAAACAAACAAACAAATAAACAAACAAACAAATAAACAACCCAACAGACACCAAAGAAACAAAATGCAGTTATGGTGTCTATGACATGTGAAACGAAAAGTTTATCGTGAAATTTCGTGAAAAAAAATCAATGTACAGACAGAGGTTACAATTTTATATATATATATATATAATATATATATATATATATATATATATATATATATATGGTGTGTTGTTCTTTTTCGGAGCCTTGGTCAATGTTGGTGGAATGAATCTTAGTTTATGCCACTATTTCGAGAATTTTTATTTTCTCTTCCTCAGGGCAAGACTAAATATATTTATAGACTAGTATACATTCTTATTGCACTATGACTAGGGCTATAACCCTAGGTTTTACTTAATTTTTTTTTTTCTGAACAAAAATATTACATGGTGTCTTTAAGTACACCTTGGCCAGTTACCCTAAAACCTTAGTGGTGTCTTTAAGTACACTCTGGCCAATCACCGTAAATCAATGGTGGTGTCTGTAAGTTATGTTAATAAACTGAAATAGTTTCTAAAAATGTAATTAAATAATTTATTATGTCATAAAAGAAACGTGTTGTAAATAAAAAATAAGTACATTGTAAACAAAATATAAATCCGTCAAAAATATCATTAAACCTTCCATTCATTCAAGAAAACATGGCCTTTTACGGGTGTTACAAAGTTTCGCATTACATTTTCAGCATAAAACAACCCTTTGATTTTGGTGACAGAGCCTGCACTTTCCTTTTGTAGTGAATATTTGTCAATGGTGCATCCCATCAAGTCTTGCTGCATTGGCTATGAGAGCTGCAGCAGTTCTTGGCTGCAATTGGTGGTGTCTAGCCCTTTTAGCTCGCCGGTCCAGCAGAATATCCTCTGCAATGTGTATTCGAAATTGTTTTAAATTCATTTTTTTTTTAGGGTGTTCCTTTTGTGCAATAGCAATACGTTATTAACCACCAAATCCAATTATTAGCTGAAAATGTTCATGTAATATTTGTGGGAGCGGTAACCTGTTCTATAAAGTGCAACGAACATGTCACTAAGGTGAACACTTTGTTGTCATACCATTTAATGATGCTGATACACTTTTTGTTATCAACGTATTCTTCATAACATCCTCTTCCCTCTTTCACCCTCAATATTGAAATGTTCATATATTTCATTCATTTCAATTTGAAAATTTCCTTCATCCATTTTGGGGCATCCGTGTGCATTTTCTCCTTCATTGTTGCTTTCTTCTTCATCAGAGGTGATACTAAATTTTGGTAGCAAAGAGAAAAACGGTTTCACCTCAACTTTTATACGTATCGGTTAATTAAAATTGTAAAAGTAAGAAACAATATAAAATCATGCCCCTTGGACAAATTTGTTGGTATTTGGCCAGGGTGAGCTTAAGTACACCATCCTTAAAACCCATGCTAAAACTCTATTTCTTTCCTGAATGGAAAATGAAACACATAGGAACTTAAATACAATCCTTTACAACTAATTCACCCATTTTGGCTCATTTTTAAATCGAATAGGGCATATTTTAATGAATTAGAAATTTCGCTGGCAACTAGTGTGAAATAGGGTGGTAAAACAATGATGATTTTCATCAGTATATTGCTAGTAATTAGCTCCAATAAAAATAAATGGACTTGTGTCGCAAATGTCCATGCTTGAGAGGTTACAGTGTGTGGACTGTGGCCCAAAAGGGGTAAGAATAGAAGCAATTGCTCTCTGAAAGGGTTAAATATGCACGGTGTCTTTAAAGACACCTTGGCCAGTTAAGGGTTAATACAACAGTTTATTGTTAGTATGACACGAACAAGAGTTGGGGTTTACCGAGTTGGGGAAGGCCGAAAACTAAAAAAAATGCAAAACTCTCGGTTATAATGAAGATATTGAAAAAATGTACATAAAAAGAATTCTAGAAAATTACATTTGCAATAAAATTGGTTTTATCCAATGTTTTGATCCGACGCATAATAACGAAGATAATGAACATTTTCGAAATTTCTCCCTCTAAACCCCCCTCCTCCACTGGTAAGATTTTAGACATTAACGAAATTGATCTTTAGTTTCACATATAACGTTTAAATATCGAGTGTGGTAACGATCAAACAAAAGTTGCGACCACTAAACCGTTAACAGACAAATACACACACAGACACACATATATATATATATATATATATATATATATATATATATATATATATATATGAATATATATAGTTTTGAACGGACCTCATTTTCGTTATCCTCTGAGTAGGATCATTGACATCTATTAATATTATGTTCTATAAATCGTATCTCTCTCATTACCTCAAATGTAGCGTATTTGGGGTCTGGAGACATATAAGGCGATGTGATCCTGTAGAACTGATGCCTGGGGCTGTAGACTACCAGGGCAGACATATCGGCGTCGGCAATGTAAGCAAAGGCGTTATCACAACTCAGGACGTTTGATGTAAGGCCGACAGTTGGAAGGATCACTGGATCCACGACTATGTTGCACAGGACCGAGAGTGGCTTCAGGACTTCGTCAGGAAGAACCAACACTTTATCCTGGAAAAACAAAAAAAATTAAAACAATCAAAGTCCTTCACGCAGAAGCTGCGTAAACTAAGCACATTTCCCACGTTCTGGTATAACATACTTGTGACCTAAGCACAGCACATATTATCTATTTCTATTTTTAAAAAAATCCAATGAATCGAAGGGGAGGATTACCGAAGGCTGAAAACAAGAAAGTACAAATAGCTCGTATAATACATGAGTTATGAAAAATGCATACATCAACAGTTACAGAGCATCTGTAGTTTAACAAGATTGGTTGTATATAATTTTTCGATCCGACTCATTACAACGGGGATATTTTGAAATTTCGATTCCACTATTCCAGTTCGTATTTCAGCTAATAACATATATGATCTAGAGTGTAGACGGAAAAGGCGTAACATAAAGTATGGTATCAAATAAACATTTTCGTGTAATGAATGAAAAATCTTAATTGATGACGTCTCAAAGTGCTAGTTCAATGAATACTATATTTAGTGTTTAGACTTAGAATAATTTGTTTCACGATATACAATCTTATTGTTAATATGACATGAGTAGGGGGGGGGGGCGAATGATGGGTTTTGGTGGGAAATTACGCATTACTATTGAACAAAAGGAACACCCTAAAAAAATTGACTTTAAAACAATTTCGAATACACATTGCAGTGGATATTCTGCTGGAGCGGCCAGCAAAAAGGGCTAGTGGAACCAGGACCACTAATTGCAACCAAGAACTGCTGCAGCTCTCATAGGTGGTGCAGCACGACTTGATGGGATGCACCATTGACAAGTATTCACTACAAAAGGAAAGTGTAGACTGTCACCCTAATCAAAGGGTTGTTTTATGCCGAAAATGTAATGTGGGACTTTGTAACACACGTGAAAGGCCCTGTTTTCTTGAATGAATGGAAGGTTTAATGATATTTTTGACGGATTTATATTTTGTTTACCATGTACTTATTTTTTATTTACAACGCCTTTCTTGTATTGCCTAATAAATTATTTAATTTCATTTTTAGAAACTATGTCAGTTTATTAACATAACTTACAGACACTCCCATTGATTTACGGTGATTGGCCAGAGTGTACTAAAGACACCGCAAATGTTTTAGGGTAACTGGCCACAGTTTACTTAAAGACACCATGTAATATTTTTGTTCAGAAAAAAAAATAAGTAAAACCTTATATATTCTTTTTATTAGGAACGCAATAAATGTGTTTTTAAGACAATTTTTCATTTCAAGTCATTTTTTGAGTTTCTGGCCAATTAAGGGTTAAAAACTACATTAAAAAAAAAGTTAATAAATGAAATATGTATAAACGGCCACTATGGCACTTACTTACTGGTTTATTTGTGAATAAATTGAAGATAACTATCTTGGGTGGGCAAATCTTCTGATAAGTGTTATCACCATCGAAAAGGATTCCCGAGTCGAGTACCCATAGTCTGTTGCAGCCATCTTTGTCAGTGCCTCGCACAGACACTAAAGTAGTGTTGCACTCTGAAGCATTCGCCGGCATCCTGTGCCAATTCATATCGGGATACGGCTGGGAAGAACAAATTATTACAATGAAAAGATTGTAAATTATAATGTGAAGTGATGCAGGTTTGAGCACTTTAAGAAAGATGAAGTCTGCGTTAAGTCTTTATTTATAACTACAGATTTCACTACATCACTGGAATCTTTGGACCATTCATAAAGAAGAGAAAGAATTCTTATAATCTAAACGATAAATTATGCACTGTGTATTGGGGCCTTGGCGATTTGAGCGATTGTATGACACAAGGCACTATACAAATAAAAATTAAAAAAAGCTTTCCTTGAATTTCTATTTATTTGGCAACTCTTTCGTCCAGTCTTTGTGCAGGAGCCAATGAGGGACGAAACGGAGGGTATCAAAGAAAGCTGTTATGCTTCTAGAAATCTAGCATGACGCTTACTATAAAAATGTTAAAATGAAGAAGCAAATATATAATTTACTATAAGCTATAAAGATTAAAAAGTAAATAAAATTTTGCGGGTTCAAATAAGCACAGATTTAACCAATATGAGATCACAACATCAAAAATAGAAGGTTGAACGAAATAATTACTGTACATAAGAAAGCATCGTAGTGGAAATGGTTTCTTTTTGTTTTAATCTGATGAACTCATTTGTAATCGGCTAAAGTTCTCAGTCAATCGTCACCCGCCTTCTCCTCTAACCCTTCCCTGCTCAGGTACTTAAGGGGTGGCAGCTGGGAAGGAATCAAGCACATCCAACTTTAGACCTGCACACTTTCTGGAACTGCTTTCTTTGCTTGGACTACCTGCACCTCGGACTGCCCGACCAGCGACTCCTCAGCAATCCGTACTCACTACTCTGGGAATTAGACTCCGTTTCTTACAGAACAAAGACCCCGCAGCTGGCGACATCTCAACGACGACGACGTTAGAGAGCTCTGATGCTCGCCGCAGAGAGAACAACACTACAGTGCTGAACCTACAACAAACGCTGCACCTCTAATATCAAGACAGCGACGCAGATAGCTTACGATAACGCAGACAAGACAGCCAAGTGAAGAAACAGAGTGCCCATCGCAGAGGTTGGTCTGCCAGGCCGCAGCATCAAAATATTAGTTAACATAGGAGTGAGCTGCCAGGGAATCGCCCAACTCCAGTAATTAATGCATTGGATCAGCCTACTGGGAGTGACCAGACTTCAGGGAATCACCCAGTAAGTGCTTTATTAGCCTCTTATGACTGGGAGGACCAATCAACTTGTCGCTATGCGAGGAAGTACACCGACCTATAGAGCGCGTGGGCCAATTGAACTGCCATTATCTCACCGAACCATGGATCGACGGAACTAATCCACCGGGTGTTAAGTGCCAGTCGAGGAAGTACGCAAGGTCATTGTTCCAGGCGGTCATGCCTGAGTACCTGCTGTGGGGAACTCCAAGCTGACGATGGAATCGCCAAACATCGACACCGACCTTTATGGGTGGACCGGGAAGCAGCTGAGAGGAGAAGAAAAGAAAAATAGTAGCCTGCAACAGATACAGATTCTTCGAGGAACTACACTGTACCTCGTGTCCCCCTACAACTACATACACCAAATCTCCCGGGTAGACAGCGAATACAAAACGGCGAGGTGCATTCTTCAGAACCGGTGGAGTTTATCGACTGCCAGCTCAGGCACGAGCCATCCAGACGTGTAGACAACAAAAGGACAGGAGAGCGACTGACGACAGAGAAGTTGGGATGACACCGGCCAAAGCGATCATGGGAAACCTCGTATCCAGATCGGCGAGTGGTATATACCCCAGCAGACGAAAGGTCCAAGAGAGGCTTGGAGACAAGAGAGCGAGCTAAGACCTGCAAAGACTCCAGCACAGGAGATGAAGTCTGGGGACACCGTCATGTTACGCACCCCGCTTCACATGAAAGGGATACACCCTGCAAGCTGGAAAAACGATAGGGCATCAGCAGCGCAGGTGGAAATTGCTGCCCCTGTAAAAAGATCCACCGATTGTGTCTCAGACCAGCACCGCCAGTAAGGAATCTAATCGATCCAGCAGAAGAAGGAGCGACTGCTGAAGATTAACAACCACCACATCTTTAGACGACCGAACCACAGCCTGCAAGTAGCCACGCCAGTTCTCTAGTTAGATCCCCACAGCCTCCGGAATCTCAGCCCGGGCGAAGCAACACCAGGGGCCTAAATTTTTGGCAGGTACATCGTTAAGCAAAATTCTATAACTTTTAATTCAAATTGTAATGATATAACAATCATAGTCAATGATGATGTACAGGCCGGAGGAAGTGGTATTGATGAAGCTCTGATCCAATCAACAAACGCCTTCTCCTTCTCTGACCGTTGCCTAATATCAGCTGAGGCACTTAAACGCAATCCGGGAAAGGAATCAGAACTACTCCAGCGTTAGACCTGCAAACTTCGAATAGTCAGCAACTGTATTGTTTCCTTTGATTACCTCCACCTCGGACTGCCTATCTCCTTATCACTGTCTCTCAGCGAACCCCGTGACACATTCTGTTTTCAAGATCGAAAGTATATTTAATGAACGTAAATTAATATGTATTTTTATTTTTATATCACAGTTTGAATACTTACGGCTTCCAGGCTCAAATTAAATCTACTGTGGGTTTACAACAGAATTCGTTATAGTCTTTTATCTCATATTTATACAGACGCTAAGGTGACTCAATCAACCTTATATTTCGATAGGAAATTACATTCATTTGATTCCTTGAACGAGCTTGAAATCACCTACATTCTCCGAATACATATTCCCTGCTTAACTGCATAATGAACGGAGACATCTCAGAAGAACATCTTCCGGAGTTATGGAAATACATAATTTAGTGCTTCTGTCTATTCGTTATTTAATGTTTCTGTCGTTCAATTACTGGTAACAGAAATTCTTAAATTAAATTCGTTAACATTTTTTCAATCATTACTTTTACCTTCACAGGTATAAAAAGTGATTGGCTCAGGAAAACCCTTCGTGTTGTGTAAAGAAAATGACAAAAATACTTTGCGTATGAATGAATCTAATATTATCGTCAGCAATCGTTCAACTCGTCGACGACTGATAACAGGTAGTAATGACATAATTACTTGCCTTTAAATTCGGAGAGGATGTTCTAGCTACTGATACACTGGCTGGGATAGTCGATAGCGATGCCGGAAGAATATCGAAGTCTCTAGGAGTCGATAGGTAGAGTAGGCCACCTGCCTCATCGATACTAGTGATGTAAGTGCAGTTAGGTTGGTAGGTCGCGTGAGGCGTGAAGCTCCGTTGGGTATCGAACTTGAGCATGGACCACTCGAACATCGGCTGAAGAGTATACAGACCACACGTCCCAACGGGATTTAGATTCGAATCTCCAATTCCGTTGAGGATTGCAGAAAATGTTGTTATTGCTGAAATAATATACTAATATGTATTTGCAATTTATGTATGTAACAATTTGTATCAGTTCTGCTTTTCTAGCCTTGGAATCAGCGTCATCTTATTGGCAGACTTCCCTGAAGGGAAATCAGGTACTGATATTGTACTCATGACGAGATTTTCGAAAAAGTGCCTCAAACGTACATTGATCGATCCTACCTAATAAATGTAAAAAAACGTCCGTCACGCAGGGGCTGCGTAAACTAAGCAGATTTCCCACGAGAAGTTTTACAATAGAAAAATGTCACGAGAACCGAGCTCCGAACTAGCTTTTGGCGGGAAAGTCACTCGTCCGTTAGCCGCCCAGATTTAATAAAAATGAAAATATCTCGGTTAATATTCAAGATAGAGAATAAATGTATATAACAATATTTATAGTAAATTTAATTTGCAATAAGATTGATTCTGTACAAATTTTCGATCCGACGTATAGTAACGGAGATATTTTCGAAAATCCTCCCCTCTAAACCCCCCCTCCCACTTGTCCGATTTCAGCCGTTAACGAACTTGATCTTTCTTTTTACATAAAAAGACTAAATATCGAGTTTGGTAACGATCAAACATAAATTGCGACCGCTAGAGCGGTAACAGACAAATATATATATATATTTATATACAGTTTTGAACGGACCTCATTTTCGTTATCTACTAGGTAGGATCGATGGACATCTGAAGAAAAATTACGAAAATTCCGTCATGAGTACAACCTCAATAGCTGATTTCCCTTAAGGGGTGTCTGCGTTAACTGAGCTGATTTCCTACTTGCGTCACATATTCGCATTTATCTCAAGAGCAATATGTTTATTGAAAACAATAATTGGCATTTAGACTTCAAATAAAGTGATTCGTTATATAACAGCTTATGGTTAGTATGACAAGAGTAGGCTTCCAGTCCTTAACTTAAGGCCGAAAACAAAATATGCAAATATCTCGGTTAATAAGATAATGAAAACGCATAAATAAAAACATTTACAGGCCTTTACATTTGCAATAACATTGATTCTATAAAAATTTTCGATCCGACGTATAATAACAGAATTATTAAGATCATCGAAATTCCCCCTCTAAAGTTTTACACAAAACGTTTAAATGTCGAGTTTGGTAGGGATAAAACAAAAAGTCCGTCACGCAGGGGCTGCGTAAACTAAGCAGATTTCCCACGTGAAGTTTTATAATAGAGAAATCCCCCTAATAACGGCTGTAGTAGGAAGGGATCTCTAAACCTATTCACGAGGGACAATAGTTACAAAAACGGCAGCCAGACCTCACGGCGGAAAGTCCGAACATAGCCACTGCTACCGACCATATGCAGAATACAAATGCAAATATCTCGGTTAATATTCAAGATACAGAATAAATGTATTTAACAATATTTATAGTAAATTTAATTTGCAATAAGATTGATTCTATACAATTTTTCGATCCGACGCATAATAACGGAGATATTTTGAATTTTCAAAAATCCCCCCTCTAAACCCCCCTTCCCCCTCCCACTGGTCCGATTTCAGCCATTAACGAACTTGATCTCTCTTTTTACGTAAAACGCTTAAATACGAATTGTGGTAACGATCAAACAAAAATTGCGACCGCGAGAGCCATAACAGACAAATATATATATATAGATATAGATATATATATATATATATATATATAATTTTGAACGGACCTCATTTTCATCATCTCCTGGGTAGGATCGATGGACATTTGAGGAAATTTTTCAAAACGTCATGAGTACGACCTCAATAGCTGATTTCCCTTAAGGGAAATCTGCTAAAATTGCAACCGCTAGACCCTCAACATTATATATCTATATATATATATATATATATATATATATATATATATAATATATATATATATATATTAAGTACTTTCGAAATTCCTCTTCTCTAAACCACCCCCCTCTCTTTTATCTTATTTTCAGCTATTAACGAAATTGATCTTTCTTTTTACAAAAAAAAAAAAAAAATAGCGATTAAATATTGCGTTTGGTAACGAGTAAACCAAAATTGCGGACGCTAGAGCGGTAACAGACAAATATTTATACGTATATGTAATTTTGAATCTACCTCTTAGCAGATTTCCCTCAAGGGAAATTAGCTATTGAGGTCGTACTCACGACGCGAGTTTCGAAAAATTTCTTCAATGTCCATCGATCCGTGACCATGAGGTCCGTTCAAAATTCTATATATATATATATATATATATATATATATATATATATATATATATATATATATATATATATATATATATATATATTTGTCTGTTAACGCTCTAGCGGTCGCAATTTTCGTTTGATCGTTACCAAACTCGATATTTAAACGTTTTATGTAAAAATAAAGATCAAGTTCGTTAATGGCTGAAATCGGACCAGTGGGAGGGGGGGTTTAGAGGGGAGGATTTTCGAAAATTCAAACTATCTCCGTTACTATACGTCGGATCGAAAAATTGTATAGAATCACTCTTATTGCAAATTAAATTTACTATAAATATTATTATATACATTTACCGATATATTTGCATTTTTCAGTTTTCAGCCATCACCGCCACCACTTCTACTCATGATACATAAACAATACTCTGCTACATAATAAATCACATTATTCGAAGTTTAAATACCAAAAATTGTATTCAAGAGACCTTTATTATACGAGATACATGCAAATATGCCCTGGTGACGCCCCCCCCATCTTAATGTTATGGACTACTAAAATTTTATTGATTGAGATAAAAATTATTCTGGCTCATTATTAATTACAGTACTAGATATAGTAAATAGTTCTCAATAAAATTAATGTGTTATATTCTGATATATTTCAGTAATTGTTTTTCTTTCCGGTGTGTGGCGGGCCGACCTGTTTGTTTTCATTTCTAACCTAACGCTTCCTGTCGCAAGGTTATTGAAATTGGATGAAACATTTATTATTTCCGTTAGTATTTATTCACGGTGTTGTTGTGTTAGCAGTATGCAGATTTATCTATTACTAAACTTCACGAGGGAAACCTGCTTAGTTTACGCAGCCCCTGCGTGACGGACTTTTTTTGTCATCTCCTAGGTAGGAGAGATGGGCACAAAAACTTGTCGATAATCGCGTCATGAGTACAACCTCAATAGCTGATTTCCCTGAAATCTGCTAACATGAAATCCTAAGCTCCACCCTTGGTTATTCCAACTTCCTTGTTTTCAGCAGTCATGAACACCCCCCCCCCCCAATTCTACTCATCGTTTTTTTATATACATAGAAATAGAGAATATGATGTGAGATGAATTCCAATTGCGTTATACCAGCAGTTGTGAAATTTGCTTAGGTTATGCAGACCTTGCTTTCACAGTGTCCTGACAGGCACTCCATTATTTTGTGAGTCTGTAGTTTAAAGCAATGTTGGTTATAATAGTTATAACCTATTTATTATGCATAAATAAACTTACCTGAGAAAGCCATTTTGCCTCCCCGTTTGAAACGTTATAACAAAATGTGATGAACAGCGCTTCTTCTGAAAATGTCTACAGACTGTTTTTGGATTAGCCTTTTCTAATATTTGACTGTCGCACCGGTGAAAATGTTTTAGACATGCAAATCACATCTCGTTATCTATTCACTTGAATATCCTTCAGGACGTCAGGTGGCTGTATTTAATTTTAAACTGCTTTAAATAGGTAAAGTAAATAAAGTCATATTACTATGACAATGCTGCAAATGAAGTTAAGATGATGCGAAGTAGCAAACATAAATCATTCTCAAAGGACACTTTTACCAAAAATGTTGAGGGGAAAAAATGGGCATGTGCGTATGTGATTAGAAGTTTCTGTACACAGTTTTAGCAGATTTATCTCATTGGTAATCAGCTATTGAGGGAGTCCTCTTAACGAGGTTATCGAATATACACCAAATAGAAGAATTTAGACCGCAAACTTCGAGAGAAGTTTCTTCTTTTATTGCTCCACTCAGGCCAGGTCGGCAAAAGTCGAGAGCCCACGGGCCCCAAATGAAAAAAATAAATCTAAAAAGTCGTTAATTTTGATTATCTACTAAAAAGTGTGACTAGTATGCTACAAGCGTTAATGAAAAGATTGAAGAGCTAGAAATGGAACTTGGCTTTTCAATTTCAGGAACAAGAATCAGGATAAAAAAGAAAATGCTAGGAGAGATTTCCAAAATGAATCAGATACTATTACTCCAAAGCAAATGTTTATAAGTTTTGATTGTGCTGCATCCAGCAATGAAGAACGCTCTGTAGTTAGTGAGAATTTATTGCAATACTGTGCTATTTTGGAAACTAAAAATTTTAAACATGTGCTAAACAACATCAATAAGAATTTTTGTGAGACTCTATTAACCACTATAGCTAATGCAACGAAAGTTAATAAGTCTGAACTTATTACAGTTTGCTATCAATTAAAATATATTCAAGCTATCTTTGGAAAAAGATTGTACTGGATTTTTGTAAAGAATGGTTAACTGTTGACAACGGCAAACCTTTTTGTTAAATTGAAATGAAATCAGAGTGGGCCCAATGTTTATCATATTCTTTTGCAATGCTGTCATCTCTATCAGGCCGTTTAGCTGATTTCCCTTCAGGGAAATCAGCTATTGAGGTCGTACTCATGACGCGATTTTCGAAAAATTTCTTCAAATGTCCATCGATCCCACCCAGGAGATGACGAAAATGAGGTCCGTTCAAAACTATATATATATATATATATATATATATATATATATATATATATATATATATATATATATATATTTGTCTGTTAACACTCTAGCGGTCGCAATTCTTGTTTAATCGTCACCAAACTCGGTATTTAATCGTTTTATGTAAAAAGAAAGATCAAGTTCGTTAACGGCTGAAATCGGACCAGTGGGAGGGGGGGTTTAGAGGGGGGGATTTTCAAAAATTCGAAATATCTCCGTTATTATGCATCGGATCGAAATATTGTATAGAACCAATCTTATTGCAAATTAAATTTACTATAAATATTGTTATATGCATTTAGTCTCTATCTTGAATATTAACCGAGATATTTGCATTTGTAATCTGCGTGTGGTCGGACTTTCCGCCGAGAGCTCTGGTGGCCGTTTCCATAACTATTCGTCCCTCGTGAATAGGTTTAGAGGTTAGGTTAACTTTTTTTGGGGCTAGAAACTACTGGGTTATTACGACGTAAATAATGTTTTAGGTTTAGAGGTTTCTTACTACTACAGTTGTTATTCGGCAGATTTCTCTATTGTAAAACTTCACGTGGGAAATCTGCTTAGTTTACGCAGCCCCTGCGTGACGGACTTTTTAATAATTTGTATTCTGTTTATAAATACATTCTTACAGTTCCATGTACTCAGGTTTCTTGGGAGGGACTTTTTTTTTTTCGAATTCGAAATGTTAAAAACTAAGTTGTAGAATGCTTTGTATTTAGAGCTCCTAAGTAAACTAACTTTCATGAACTGCGGTTGGGATTTTTTTAAGAATAAAAATAAAGATACAGCAATTGAAGGCAATCGCTTCCTCAAGTGAAGAACTTAAAAGAAAATTAATGACGTTTTTGTTTCTTTGTTCGACCATGCTTTGAATCTGAGTAGGGACATTGGAGATATATTAAAAAAAAGTCCGTCACGCAGGGGCTGCGTAAACTAAGCAGATTTCCCACGTGAAGTTTTACAATAGAGAAATTTCAGAATAGAGAGTCAAGCAGTTACGGAAACGGCCCGTACTAACTCTTGACGGAAACTCACGACTAGACCCGAAGTTAGCCGATCTCATCACAGAAGCTGAAAACAGAAAAATGCAAATATCTCGGTTAACATTCAAGATACAGAATACATTTATATAACATTATTTATAGTAACTTTAATTTGCAATAATATTGATTCTATATAAGTTTTCGATCCGACGTATAGTAATGGAGATATTTCGGATTTTCAAAAATCCTTTCCTCTAAACCCCCCCTCCCACTAGTCCGATTTCAGCCATTAACGAACTTGATCTTTATTTTTGCATAAAACGTTTAAATATCGAGTTTGGTAACGATCAAACGAAAATTGCGACCGCTAGAGCGTTAACAGACAATTATATATATATATATATATATATATATATATATATATATATATATATATATATATATAATTTTGAACGGACCTCATTTTCGTCATCTCCTGGGTAGGATCGATGGAAATTTGAGGAAATTTTTCGAAACTTGCGTCATGAGTACGACCTCAATAGCTGATTTCCCTTAAGGGAAATCTGCTAATATGTCTATTAGTAAATGTTATGATAGTATTTTGCACTTTACGCTATTCTCACAGTTTTTTTTTGTTTTAATGTGGTAATTTTTTGTAAGAAACTAATGTTCTGAACTACATCTTACAATAAATAGTTGTATGAGTTATATATGCGCATTTTATAAACTTAAAGTCGGGTCGAACTTAAAGTCATATTCATTGTCTAACTAAGCAGATTTTAGTCGTGAAGTTTAGTAATAGATAAACCTTCATAACCCTAACACAACACCACCGTGAATATAAAGTGAATAAATACAAACGATAATAAGAAATTTTTCCCCTCCCGGCGGGAATTTTCTGAAATGTAAACAAACAAGTTGACAACGGCTCACTGGAAAGAAAAACAACAACTTTAATTTATCAGAATGTAACATATTCATTTTATTGAAAACTCTTTACTAAATCTAGTACTAAAACTTATAATGAATCAGAATAATTTTTATCTCAATCAATCAAAATTTAGTAGTCCAAGAATTTTTAAGACGGAGGTGGGGGTCACAAGAACATATTTGCATGTATCTCGTGTAATAAAGGTCTCATGATAACAATATTTGTTATTTAAGCTTCAAATAATGTAGTTTGTTATATAACAGAGTATTGTTTATGTAACATGAGTAGAACTGGGGGTTCCCTGAAGGCTGAAAACTGAAAAATGTAAATATTTCGGTTACTATTCAAGATAGAGAATAAATGTATATAACAACATTTATAGTATATTTAATTTACGGTTTTTCGATTTAACGTATAATAACGGAAATATTTTCGAAACTCGCGTCATGAGTACAACCTCAATAGCTGATTTCCCATCTGACTATAACTGCTATAAATTTTATTTTAAATAAATGTTCACTTGAAGGGAAATCTGGTAAAATGTACGGTGAGATAAGATCGCGTGGGAAATCTGCTTAGTTTACACAATTACTGGGTGAAGGACGTTTATATAAAACGCTTCAGTTTTGAGTTTGGTCACGATCTAACAATAATTAAGTCTATAGTGATAAGAGACAAATATGTCTATAATTTTGTTCAGACTTCATTTCAGCCGTCTACCAGGCAGGATCGATGGACATTTGAAGAAATGTCTGTGGTCATGAGTACAACCGGAACAGCTCTGTGAACTAAAATAGATTTGAATCCTTGAGAGCAGTTCATTGTGATGAAGTAGGCAGCTGTAGGTTTTCTTATCAGAAGTAGACGTGGATAGCTAAGGATTATTCAAAGTAATGAATGCACTACTTAGAGAATGCATAAAATTAGATTTTCTTTCTGACAACCATTATGAAACGAGGTATGACAGCGGAAGGTGACGAGCTACTTAAAATGCACTGTCACAGAAAGGCAGTATTCGTATTTAAAATGTGTCCTCAAGTATAATATAACAACATATAGCGCAAAATATAACGTCGAGCAATATAACGAACTGCTTAATATAAAATAAAGAAAATTTTACCTATCGCCCATGAACAACTTGGAACTAAAATTAAAAAAAAAAAAAAAAAAAAAAAAAAAAAAAAAAAAAGTCCGTCACGCAGGGGCTGCGTAAACTAAGCAGATTTCCCACGTGTTACAGTTTTACAATAGAGAAATCTGCCTAATAACAACTGTAGTAGTAAGAAACCTCTAAACCTAAAACATTATTTAGGGCGTAATAACCCAGTAGTTTCTAGCCCCAAAAAACAGTTAACCTAACCTCTAAACCTATTCACGAGGGACGAATAGTTATGGAAACGGCCACCAGAGCTCTCGACGGAAAGTCCGAACATAGCCTACTGGTGACCACACGCAGAATACAAATGCAAATATCTCGGTTAATATTCAAGATAGAGAAACAATGTATATAACAATATTTATAGTAAATTTAATTTGCAATAAGATTGATTCTGAACAATTTTTCGGTCTGACGTATAGTAACGGAGATATTTCGAATTTTCGAAAATCCTCCCCTCTAACCCCCCCCCCCTCCCACTGGTCCGATTTCAGCCGTTAACGAACTTGATCTTACTTTTTACATAAAACGACTAAATATCGAGTTTGGTAACGATCAAACAAAAATTGCGACCGCTAGAGCGGTAACAGACAAATATATATATATATATATATATATATATATATATATATATATATATACAGTTTTGAACGGACCTCATTTTCGTCATCTCCTGGGTAGGATCGATGGACATTTGAAGAAAAATTTCGAAAATTCCGTCATGAGTACAACCTCAATAGCTGCGGGAAATCTGCTAAAAAGTGAAACTAAGCAGATGTCCCTCCTGACGTTTAAATCTACATACTGGTAACACAACTCCACCGTGAAAATTAAGTGACAAAATGCAAACGGTAATCAGAAATATTTCAGTAAATTTTAATAATTCCCCTACGGGAAGCGTCTAAAATGTAAACAAAAAAGTCCCTCACGCTGGGGCTGCGTTAACGAAGCAGATTTCCCACGTGCGCCACTTATTTGCATTTATCTCAAAACTTAAAAGATCAATGTGAACAATATTTGGTATTTAAGCTTCAAATAAAGTGCTTCATAACATAATAGAATATTGTTAATATGACAGTAGGAGAAATGGGGCTTTACTGAAGACCCAAAACCTCTTAAGGGAAACCTGCTAAAAAGTGGTATCTATGCTTCGAATAAAGTCTTTTAGAACAGTATTGTCTATTGAACATGAGTAGAAGTGGGGGTTTGTTAAAGGCTGAAACTGAAAAAGTCAGCCACGCATGGGTTGCGTAAACTGTGCAGATTTCCTTCGCGAAGTTTAATAATAGATAAATCTACATACTACTAACACAACACCACCGTGAATATTAAGCGAATAAATACAAATGGTAATGGGAAATCGTTCCCCGCCCTTTCCGGTGGGAAGCTTTTGAAATGTAAACAAACAGGTCAGTCAACGGCATACCAGAAAGAAAAACAATAACTGAAACATATCAGAGTATAATATATTAATTTGATTGAACACTATTTACTACATCTAGTACTGTAATTTATAATGAATCGGAATAATTTTTATCACAATCAATCAAATTTTAGAAGTCAAAGAATTTAAGATGGGGTGGGGGTATATGTCAGAAGAACATATGTATTTGCATGTACCTCGTATAGTGTCTCTGGAAAACAATATTTGGTATTTAAGTTTCGAATAATGTGGTTTATTATTATTATATATCAGAGTATTGTTTACCTAACTAAAGTAGAAGTGGGGGTTTACTGAAGCCTAAAAACTGGGAAATGCAAATATCCTGGTTAATATTCAAGATAAGGAATAAATGTATATAACAATATTTATAGTAAATTTAATTCTGCAATAAGATTGGTAAAACTTGGCGGACTGTATTTCGAAAATTAAGGCTGGTTCCGATATAGGTTAATTAACGGACCTGATTTTCGTCATCTACTGGGCAGGATCGATGGACATTTGAAGAAAAATTTCGAAAATCGCGTCATGAGTACGACCTTAACCCTAGAATTGTAGTGAACGTAAAAATTACGTATGATCTGGTTTGAACTGTTATCAAAGGGCTGTTAACGACCCCACCACCCCCAGCCCTCAGCTATGAGCCCTCCAGACAGTTCGGACTTGACCTCCGCCAAATGCAGCTAAGTGAACCTTCCTACTCATCCAATACTATTTTTTGAAATAAAAACGACACGTAATATGTACGTATCAATACCATTAACCGCAACTTTTTGACAGGTAAAATTTACGTATCGCTACTAATAACCGGTTTTTATGTCATAACTTAGTTAATGTTATTCTCAATTTATTTTCTTCCAATTTATTTTTTATATTATAATTTATTTTCTCTTAGTGTTTTTAACTTTTATTTTTGAATATAAAAAAGACAAAGATGTATAAAAGGAATATAAATAATCTGTTTATAGTTTCGGAAAAATTGAGAAAAAATATTCATTGGATGAAGAAATCAGAAATTTGTTGAAAGAACTCTCCGATGACTCAGATGGGGAAAATGACAATTATGAAATAGATGGATATGGATACGATAGCGATGATGATCCGGAGTATTCTCCAAGTGATGAGGAGGCTGAGCCTTCGGAAATAATTGAAACACAGAGTGGGCTAGATAGCGATGAGAGTGAGAAATTTTTAGAAGACATCAAGGCAGTCGAAGAAAGAGAACAAACTCAGAGGAAAAAAAACCTAAAACCTCTCAACCACACAATATTGACAGATCAGTCACAATAAATGTAGAAGGTGGGGTTGTGCTTGGTATGAATGGAGCACACAACCTCCGGAACGTGTTTCGAACAAAGCGCCTGAAAGGAATGCCGTGTATGTTTTAATCAAATTAAAAAATAGTCACAAACATTTACAAGTTTTGAATAATTTCACCAATTACCAGTTGCACACGTAAAATTTACGTATCAATACCATTAAGCGGGAAATAATATCACTACCAGTCTAGGGTTAATAGCTGATTTCCCTCAAGGGAAATCCTCTACAAAGCATATAGAACAAATTTATAGAAAATGAACTTCACAACACGATTATATAAGTACGATTTATTACCGACTCATATTAATGAAGATGTGAATTTTCGAGATGTTAATTTTTTTTTCCAGTTTTGTATATGTTTTTTTTTTTTTTTTTTTTTAATTTCAGCTGTTTGTAAACCCCCACTTTTGCTCATCCGATTTTCAATCTAAGCATCTCACGATCAATCTAAGGCACGAAATATCCCAAGTCCATCAAATATATATATTTTAGGTTCCAGTTTAGATAGGCTTCGTACTATCTGAGGGAGAAATAGAGAATAAATTGAGAGATGAGATCATCTCACGTAAGGAAAATCTGCTCGTTTACATATCACGTGCGTGATGGATATTTAATGGATAAAAGTCACTTGGATATTTTATTTTTAGCAGATTTTCCTTAAGGGAAATCAGCTATTGAATTCGTACTCATGACGCAAGTATCGAAACATTTCTTCAAATGTCCATCGATCCTACCCAGGAGATGTCGAAAAAGAGGTCCGTTCAAAATTATATATCTATATATATATAAAATTGTAACCTCTGTCCGTACATTGATTTTTTTCTCGAAATTTCACGACAACTTTTCATTTCACATGTCTTAGACCCAACTACTGCATTTTTTTTCTTTCGTGTGTTTGTTGTTTGTTTCTTTGTTACCTTTTCACGCATAACGGCTGAACCGAATTTTATGAAACTTGGTATCTATATTACTACTGACCCAACTTAGACTTTAGGCTATATTAATATCCTCTGAGACGAACAGGAGTGGGGGTCCTTATAACCCCCACTCCTGTTCGTATAAACGAGATATACGCTAAACCTACAGCGGAAGTGAACAATTTTATTTGGGACAAAAAACCCAACCGAAATAAATAAAACTCGGTATATGTATTAGCACTAACGCTCTCATTATAATAAGCCATACCAACATTTCTAGTGAGGGGCAGGAGTGGGGGTTATAAGGAAAGTCAGAAATTAAAAATAGCGATATTTCGTTTCCTATTGGTATTTCGGCAAATATGAACATAACAAAAGTTGTTTATGTCGTATACATAAGTATAAATGAGTTATACGCTAAAAACTATAGCGAAAGCCAACAATTTTATTTGGCACAAAAGACTTAACCGAGTTAAACAAAACTCGGTATGTGACTTAGCGGTAACTTCTACATGATAATAAGCTGTACCAACATTCCTAGAGGCGAACAGGAGTGGGGGTTGTATGGGAGGCCTGAAATGATAAATAGCAATATTTCGTTTCCAATGGGTTTTTTTGGAAGATACGCTAATAACAAAAATTGTTTATTCTGTTATTTAGAGTAAATTTGGTTATATTCACTTTTGCCGTATAACAAAGTATAAACGAGATATACGCCAAAAACTGATGAGGGAGCAACTATTTCATTGGGCACTAACGGTTGAACCGAATTTAACAAAACTCGGTACGTGAATTAGTACTAATTTTTCCATGATTATAAGTTATATTAAAATTTATAGGTTCAAACGTGGGGGTTATAAGAGAGGCCTGACATAAAAATTTGTGACATTTCATTTTCTATTTTTTTTTTCCGGTTATGATGTATCTAAAACAGTTATCACCATTAAGCTTTGGACCGCATCAAGGGAAAGGAACTTTAATTCTTACATGGTTTGGAACACAGAATACTTTCGACGACTATGAATTATACTGTTCTTTACGTTGTAAAAAAACCTACATGCACAGGAGACGGGAAATATAATAATATTAGAAGATCGAAGTCTTAAATAACAAATAATTTTATTATTAACAAATCCACAGCATCGACGGGTATAAACCCTAAAAACTGTGACGGGGAAATGTCAAAATATTGTGGAAAATAATGCCTTGACAAAAAAATAACATCTTTATTCAGCCTAAAATGATTTCCCGGGCGAAGCCGGGTACCTTAGCAAGAATATATATAAAATTGTAACCTCTGTCTGTACATTGATTTTTTTTCTCGAATTTTCAAAAGTTTTCGTTTCACATGTCATAGACTCCACTACTGCAATTTGTTTCTTTCGTGTGTTTGTTGTTTGTTTATTTATTTGTTTGTTTGTTACCTTTTCACGCATAAACGGCTGAACCGAATTCTATAAAACTTATTATGTATATTACTACTAACCCAACTTACTTAGACTTTAGGCTATATTAATATTCTCTGAGACGAACAGGAGTGGGGGTTATAAGGGAAGCCAGAAAATAAAAATAGCGATATTTCATTTCTTATTTGGGTTTCGGCAAATATGCACATAACAAAAGTTGCTAATTTTGTTATTTAGAGAAATTTGCTCAACAATTCTTTTCAGTATGAACTACCAGGTACCTCACCTGGAAAAATTAATTCAAATGTATGATAATATTTGTCCTTAATAATTGAAATCTATGCATAATGCACAGGAAATATGACAATATGGAGGACAGTGAAGTCCTACATAAAAAATTAATTTTATTATTAACAAATCTACTGAAACGACGGGTATAAACACTGGGACGGGTAAATGTCAAAATATTGAGCAAAGTAAAGCCTTACCAAAAAAATACCAACACCATTCAGCCTCAAAAGAATTCCCGGGCGAAGCCGGGTTCTGAGCTAGTATATATATATATATATATATATATATATATATATATATATATCTATATATATGTGTCTGTTAACGCTCTAGCGGTCGCAATTTTTGTTTGATCGTTTCCAAACTTCAAATTTTATCGTTTTATGTAAAAAGGAAGATCGTTTGTTAATCACTGAAATTGGACCAGTGGGAGGAGGGGGGTTTAGAGGGGGGGAGTTTTGAAAATTTGAAAATTCGAAATATCTCCGTTATTATGCGTCGGATCGAAAAATTGTATAAAATCAATCTTATTGCAAATAAAATTTACTATAAATATTGTTCTATACATTTATTCTTTATCTTGAATATTAACCGAGATATTTGCATTTGTATTGTGCAAGTGGTCGGCAGAAGTCGGCCATATTCGGGACTTTCCCCCGAAAGCTAGTTCGTCCCTCCTAACTGTTCGTCCCTTGTGAATAGGTTTAGAGATTCATTACTACTGCCGTTATTAGTAGGCAGATTTAACTTAAATATTATTGTAAAACTTCACGTGGGAAATCTGCTTAGTTTACACAGCCCCTGCGTGACGGACTTTTATTTATTAACGTACACTTTTTGCAACTAAGGCTAATTGGGACGGGTTATCTACAGGTTACCACCCTTTTCTAGCCAGGGTGGGACTAAGGATTTTATTTAATTAATTCCGTCACTAAATAAATTCTTATTGCCCAGGCGTGAATCGAACTCGCCACTCCAGGTTTAACATGTGAGATAAAGGTCAACGCTTTAACTCACAAGGCTAACCTGAGCCCCCGATAAAATTTGTACATAAACACTTATTAGATATTTTATTTAGTTAGTAGTATTACTAGTTTTATAATGGCTACAGTTTTTTAATGAAATATATACTGAGTACATAATATCACAATAAACGTTAATAAATACATTTTACATACAATATTTGATTTTCAGTTACAACACACACAAATACACAGTTTACAATTAAATAAAAATAATTATCAATGAGTGTTTTTTAGCCTCAAAATCCTCATATTTGTGGCGGATGAGTCGACGTTTCCTTTGATGTATCTTGGCAAATTGACTGACAATACGTAATTTTGACGTTTGTTCAAGCTATCTCGTGCTATGTCGTAGACTGCTGCTAAGTAGCTGGAATTGTTCACCACCGTCCTGAAAACATTTAAGAAATATTACCAAATTTCAAACTACCGGTTGTTATTGTAGAATTCATTTTAGCAGATTTCCCTTAAGGGAAATCTGCTATTGAGGTTGTACTCATGACGGAATTTTAGAAATTTTTCTTCAAATGTCCATCGATCCTACCTAGTGCGATGACGAAAATGAGGTCCATTCAAAACTGTATATATATAAATAGATATATATAAAGATAAATATATAACAAAATATATATATATATAGTATTTGACTGTTACCACCCCCCTACCCACCCTAAAGTGGTCGCAATTTTTTTGTTTGACTCGTTACCAAACTAAATATTATAGTCGTTTATAATGTAAAAAGAAAGATCAAGTTCCCTTTAACGGCTGAAATCGGACCAGTGGGAGGGGGGTGGGCGGGGTAGAGGGGGAGGATGTGGGCGGGTGGGGGGGGAAAATCCGAAATATCTCCGTTACTAAACGTCGCATCGAAAATTGTAACTTTTTCTTGTTTACAATATGTCAGTGCGGCAATACTGGAAGGTAAATTAATGTTGTAGCCTGCACACTCATACTGGCTAATAGTCTATCATTAGTCAGCTGATGCAGGCTGCAGGCTGCCGAGGGATGGCTATCTAACAACTCTGCCCTTGAATAGTTGCAGCCTGCATACTGATACTGGCTAATAGTCTATCATTAGTCAGCTGATGCAGGCTGCAGGCTACCAAGGGATGGCTATCTAACAACTCTGCCCTTGAATAGTTGCAGCCTGCATACTGATACTGGCTAATAGTCTATCATTAGTCAGCTGATGCAGGCTGCAGGCTACCAAGGGATGGCTATCTAACAACTCTGCCCTTGAGTGGAAATGTATTCACTCATTCGTATATGACATAGAGGCTCAGGTCAAACCTTGAGTGGAGGGTTCGATTCTCGCCTGGGCAATAGGAATTTATTTAATGGCGAAATTCATTAAATAAAATCCTTAGTCCCACTCTGGCTAGAAAAGGGTGGTAACCAGTAGATAACCAGTCCCAATTAGCCTTAGCTGCAAGAAGTGGACGTTAATATAAATAAATAAATATAAAATCGACATAAAGGCGATTTTCAACATGATGCTTTTATTGTTGGATCTGTATGATGCAAAAGGTGACGGGAAACCACTGCTTGCCTTTGTGACTCTCTTCGTACCTGTAGGAATCAGAACCCCTTGCTCAAGTCAACAAATACCTGGCGTAGCAAGAGTCCACACACCCTACCCCACCCCGGTGGTATTGCAACATATTTGCATGTATCTCGTATAATAAAGGCCTCTTGAATACAATTTTTGGTATTTAAACTTCGAATAATGTGATTTATTATGTAGCCGAGTATTGTTTATATAACATGAGTAGAAGTAGCGGTTTACTGATGGCTGAAAACTGAAAAATGCTAATATCTCGGTTAATATTCAAGATAGATAATAAATGTATATTACAATATTTATTGTAAATTTAATTTGCAATAAGAGTGATTCAATACAATTTTTCGATCCGACGTATTGTAACGGAGATATTTCTAATTTTCGAAAATCCTCCCATCTAAACCCCCCTCCCACTGGTTCGATTTCAGCCGTTAACGAACTTCCTTTTTACATAAAACGAGTTTGGTGACGATTAAACAAAAATTGCGACCGCTAGAGTGTTAACAGACAAATATATATATATATATATATATATATATATATATATCTATATATATATATATATATATATATATATAGATAGATAGATAGATAGATAGATAGATATATAGATAGATAGATAGATATATATAATTTTGAACGGACCTCATTTTCGTCATCTCCTGGGTAGGATCGATGGACATTTGTAGAAAGTTTTCGAACATCGCGTCATGAGTACGACCTCAATAGCAAAACGGCAAAAGCAGGCTCGCGATTCGAATGCCACTTCCTCTGCACAGCGGGATTCCAATAAAATTTTACACTATACTTAAATTAAAAATATAATAACATTCAATGAGATAAAATTACTGCAGTGAACAACTCGATGGCTGCAAGAAGGTTGCAGTGTGATACCTGCAGTTTGTGAAACCACATGAGTTTATGTATTAATGGAGATGATTCATGTTGCTTAATATTGTACTCCATTACTTTCTTCGTTCATGACAATTACCTTTGTATTTCTTGCGTTGGATTCCAGGTGTTGATGCTGTTCTCAGATATTGTGTTGAATAGGAGACACGCGTTGGAAGGGTCAGCGCGCAGGGCGAACCCACCGGATTTCTTGGTGAACTTCGTCGCCACAGGAACGTCGCACGGATCGCCCTGGAACGGACCTCCTTGGAGGAAGGAAGTCGGGATGGAGAAGACGCTTGTTGACGACACCGGTTGGAAGTAGAGAGTCCTGCTCGAACCTGTTCCTGACACGTCCATCCCGTAGATGCCGAAGTAGCAGTCGAAGATCTCGCCGTTCATCTGGAAAAGGAAAGTATTGACGTTAGATCGAAGAAGCATCAATATCATTGACAATGCTTAGCTACCACAGTCATTCAATATAGATAGATAGATAGATATTTTATTGGCTTCTGTTTACAACATGTTGCCAAGAGTCTGGCCAATTAGTGTTAGTATGGTTATTGATATATTATACTTCTTAAAGTATGTGTAAATAAAATAATAATAATTCCTAGAATTACAACTGAACAGCATATACATTGGCACGGTATACAATATTAATATTAATCTAAATAATTATAATACTGAATTCAATAGGTTATAATTTAATGTAAATGTAGATTAATTCATTCTTTTTTAATGTCTAAATTAAGATCAGTTTTCTAACATATCAGATTAACATGACTATTATCTAAGATAAGTATAACTCTTCTAATAATAAGTAAAACTCTGCATATAATAAATAATGTGCCGATTATTGTTGAATAAACTCCTCCCCCCATAAGAATAATAAAATTCTTTCTTTTATATTGTTAACTTTTGATAAGAAACAAAAAATATCATTGTTGTACTTTACTTTCATTGTTGTAATCCAAAATGTTTACCAATGATAGTTATTCTCTTTGAGGCATATATTTGTCGAGGAATTTTACCCTGTGTGATGTAAAAGCGAGGCAATACAACAGTAAATGATTCAAATGTAGTTAAATATATTTTTGGCACCATTTACATATCTCTCCAGTTTTATAATTTGAGTCATGTTTCTATAGGATAATTTTAAATGCTCGCTAGAGGAAATCCTTATTTGACTGATAAGTTTGATTTTATTTATGTTTGTGCGGAACGTTAAATAATTTTTAGGGAAAAAGTTGTTTAAACTACAAATACTTCTATAGATTCGGCTGTAACTGGAGTTAAGAACTCTATCCACGTCTACGGAATGGAGATTGTTTATAATTGTTTCAATGATTGTGATCTTGTTGGCTAGCAAAGTTTGTTGGTCTAAAGATTCAAAAAAATATTCTTCAACATAATTATTTCCTGCTATAAATTTTACTTGTGACACCCAATTATATTTAATGTCGCTTTTCCTATTGTGGAAACTAAGCAGCTTAAGAAAACATTTTTTCGGAAGTCGGTGGTCAGGCATTGAGAGCAGTTTAACACAGAAATTAATAATTTTCTTAAATATAACTACATTTAAGTGCGCTCGCCCAGTTTCCAAACGGACTATGTAATTCGGGGTACTTCTTGGCCAAGAATACAAATACTTCCAGAACCTCAGCTGCACCGATTCCACAAGGTCCAGGTAATTTCGACCCCAAATCTCTGCTCCATAAAGAAGAGTAGAGAACACCATTGAATCAAATAGGGCTATTCTTGCTTCCCAGGAATCACTCTTTCCTCTTCCCAGTATTTCCCTAACCTTTGCACTTGCCGCATTTGATCTCTGGCTGAAATGTCAGTCATTCAATATACAAATGCTTAAATACGTCCGTCACGCAGGGGCTGCGTAAAGAAAGCAGACTGCCCACGTGCTAGTATAGCACACTTGTGATCAAATCTCACCACGCTTTCTCTAGTTCTATGTAAAACCCGATAAGTAAAACGGTTGTGCTGGAAGGGGTCACCGGAGGCTGAAAACAAGAAATTTCAAATAACAGGCTTAAAACTCGAGTTACGAATAAATGTACGGATATATTTTTAATTTTCAATATTCCCTCTCTAAACACCCCCCTCCCCACCCATTTCATCAACCATTAACTAATATTAAAAAATTTAAATATGGAGTATGGTGTAGAATAAATAACGATTTTCCATTCACGCACGCAAAACCATAATTGAGGGCGTTATGACAACGTCTTTGCACGATATTTACATGAATATCGCATAATAAAGGCCTATTGAAAACAATATTTGGCATTTAAGCATGATATAACAGCTTATTGATAATATGATATAAATCGGAGTGGGGGTTTTCTGAAAATTAAAAAGTCCGTCACTCAGGGGCTGCGTAAACTAAGCAGATTTCCCACGTGAAGTTTTACAATAGAGACATTTCAGAATAGAGAGTCAAAGTTACGGGAGCTAGCTCTTGACGGAAACTCACGACTAGACCCGAAGTTAGCCGATCTCATCTCAGAAGCTGAAAACAGAAAAATGCAAATATCTCGGTTAATAATCAAGATACAGAATACATGTATATAACAATATTTATAGTATAGTAAATTTGCAATAAGATTGGTTCTATACGACGTTATATGTAACGGAGATATTTCGAGTTTCTAAAAAGTCCCCCCCCCTTAAAACCCCCCTCCCACTGGTCCGAATTTTCAGGCCATTAGCGATACTTGATCTTTATTTTTGCAAAAAAAAACGTTTAATATGGAGTTTGGTATGCCGATCAAACGAAAATTGCAACCGCTAGAGCGTTAACAGACAAATATATATAAAATATATATATATATATATATATTTATATATATATATATTTAATTATATATAGATATATAGAGATATCTCTATATATCATTTTGAACGGACCTCATTCTCGTCATCTCCTGGGTTGGATCGATGGACATTTGACGACATATTTCGAAACTCGCGTCATGAGCACGACCACAATAGCTCATTTCCCTCAAGGGAAATATGCTAAAAAATGCAAATATATCGGTTAATATTCAAGTTACAGAAGAAATGCATATAACAACATTTATAGTACATTAAATTTCCAATAAAATTGGTTTTATACACGTTTTCGATCCGACGTAAAATAACGGAGATATTTTGAATTTTCGAAATTCCATCTCTAAACTGCCCTTCTAGTTTTGCATAAATCACTTATGCATCACGTTTGGTAACTATCAAACAAAAATTGTAACATCTAGAGCGGTAATAGACAATAGTCACAACACTTACTGACTGAAGAAGAAGACATAACACGGAACTACCTTAGATTCTGGACCAACATCTAATGACAAAAGTACACATTATGACGCTTTTTTACTTATATTTAAAAGAAGAAACAATCTATACAAACTTATATAATTACTTATTCTCTTTCTAATTCCAGAGAAATTCAACCGTAGAGTTTCATCACAACAATAATTTCGTATTGTACGTGTAATGCGAAATTAACATTTTGTTTTTACCTTGTGTGTGGATCAGTGAGCTTTGGCTTTTGAGCGTCAGGGCGCGCGCGCGTGAGTGTATGTGCGCGTGTGTGTGGATCCCCTAAGGGAAATCTGCTAAAACAGATGATTTCCCCCGTTAAGAAATGTAGGCACATTCTAACAATAAATAAGTAACATTTTATGGTAGTTCAAATAAAGGTTTAGAACACAGCCTATTTTATGTTTCTGATTAAGTACGTGTAATCGAATGCAATTTTGTAGAGATACAATTTAAAAATGTGTATTATGTTCGTGATATTTAGTTGTGTTTTCTAGTATAGTTAACATTGCTAGTTTCTACAAAAGGCAGTCGTGCGTTGAGCTGCTTCCGCTGTGTGTTATGTTTGGAATGAACATAGAGTTGTTCCATCCTTAAATTGTTAATTTTGATTTTAGTATATTTCGTACCAAGGTCGAAGTGGGGCGTTTGCCGCCCGAATATTTTTTTGACCGGACGTAGTCGAGGTCCATAGGGGTCGAAAGTGGGCGTTTGCCGCGGCCCGTGATATTTTTGACCGAGCGTCCGGCAAAACAGGTCACTTTGAAAGTTTTCGAGGGCCGGCAAAAGCAATTTTGGCACCATACGAGGCACGAATAAATATTTTTCACGATACTACATTAATCAAAAAACAAGATTTTCTTTTGCCGAATATAACAATAACCTCTTTGTTATAAGTAATCTTTGGTGTTAAGTTGAACTCTTTAATGTAGAAGGTTATATCTTGTGGATATGGGGACCATGATGAATGTTTAAATGTAGGTTTTGTTTTACGTTATGTTATTATGTAAGTTAATAAAGAGAGATGAACATATGTGTGTTTCATTTAATACAAACTGATATATTTCAAAATGCTAAAATAATGTTAGTTCGTTTAATTTTGATTTGTAGAAATGTTAAAAGTACAATTTTGGTTGTTTGAAACATAATACTCTTGAAGATTCTATTACTTGTTTTTTGTTTGACACATTCACACTTTTACTCGTAGTTTAGATTGTTTCTGATTAAAATAATATCCTCTTGACAATCTTCAAATTAAATCATTCAATTGTAAAAGAGAGACTGATTTTCATATTCAGTAGTTCCAAAATCGATTATTTTGATGTCGAAGTCGATGACTCATTCACTTTTACTAAAACAGTATACTTAACTAACAGTTTAGTAAATTTTCTAATTGCGTGCCTTAGTTACTCAATTTTCTGATGATTGTGGGAATTTTTGACCTAATAATTGAATTCAATTATTTATTAGCGGCCACTTTTTGTAACTGTTTGAACGTGAATATTAAAATGAAAGATTGATATATTTATATCTCGTTGTAATTGTAAGATATAGGTTAGGTGTAAAACATATGTTTTGTTGATTCACAAGATAGGCTTTAGTTTTTGCAGTCATGAGTTGAAGAATAAAGATACACATTCTGATTAAACATTCTAAACCTTTTTTTGTGCTTAAGGACAGCAACATTGACTAATGGGGTTATCTACAGGTTTCCACCCTTTTCTAGTCTGGGTGGGACTAAGGATTTTATTTAATGAATTCCGTGTCTAAATAAATTCCTCTACCTAGACGGGAATCGAACTCGGCACTCTAGGTTTACCATGTGAGTTGACCTAATAAGAAACTAGTTATTGAAGAAGGCTTAAGATGTTACCTCGACAGAAGCATAAAGGGGATCCGGACGCATGCAAGGCGATGATATCCTGTAGAACTGATCCCTGGGAGTGTAGACAACTAGCCCACCCATATCGCTGTCAGCAATGTATGCAAAGGTGTTGTCACAGCTGGAGTTGCTAGGGGTGAGAGAGGCAGCCGATGTTAGAACGCTGTCCAGGACTATGTTGCACAGGACCGAAAGAGGCTTGAGCACGTTGTCGGGCAAAACTATGACTTTGTCCTGTCAAATGAAGAATAAAAAAAAATAACAGTATAATACATAATTGATAACATTTATTCATTTGCTAAGGTGTGTTGCAATTTTAGCAATTCACACTTACTCATAAAACTAAAAATTGCCACCTTATTATAAAAGAAAAATATGTTTAAATGTCTACAGTGGAAGGTCGCAGGGCACGGTTACATTTTCTCTAGTGGATATTAATGGTGGTAGTTCTAATTCTTTAAGTCTAAGATTCTAATTCTTCGATAAACGTTTTAAATGTAGTTGAAAATATGTGTCTGTTGGAGTTGTTTCAGTATTGTCGTGATATATGGGCTGTTGTCGTGTAGTAGTTGTGAAAGGTTGGTGGGTAAGGTCTTGTCAGTTATTAGTCTGCAGTCTGTAAGTAAGTGTTTGATAGTTAGTTGTGTATTGCACAGTGTACATAATGGTGGTTCAGTCCTAGTCATGAGGTGTCCGTGTGTTGCTGTGTGAATGGCCATGCCTCAAACGAGCATGATCTACTTCTTCTCTTCTAGTGTCCCGATTACTTGACTGACATTCACAAGTGTCTATTATTCTAGTCTAGTCTAGTGTCTTTTATTTCTCATAGATTTATGTCTGTCTGACGCCATTCCACTTCCCATTTTAAGCTGACCTCTCTTTTAATAAGTTTAATGGCGTCGTGTGCTGTGACATTTGACTTGGGCAATATGTATACAAATTAACTGGGCTATTTCAGTATTTACTCGTAGACTTCCACGGTCCTGGTCATTAGTACTGTAAGGTCTTCGGGTATTGACCGTGTCTGCATTTTTGTTTCGCTAGACATGCTTCTAGCTTCCTCAGGGCTATCTCTGAGACTAAAGAGTGTGTGTTCACCTCAGGTATATATGTAAGTCTTATCCGGTTTCCTTGGGCGGAGTCTTCCCTTGCAGTTGTCTACGGGTACTTCTTCCGGTGGTCGTTCACCCGCTATACAGTCGTTTTTGTTTCTTGTCTGTGGCCTCTGTGGAATGACGGACTTCCAGAGTTTGCTGAGTCTGTATCCATCCTCCCTGTTGATGTTATATGAACATTTCGCTATTTCTATGGCTTCTCGAACAAGTCTTTCTTGGTATCGGTCCACCTTTGCCAGCACCTTAACTTCATCGAATTTGATGCTGTGGTTAGTTTCCCAGAAGTGTTCTGCTATTGCTGATTCTTCTGTACGAAACTTTTTCAAACTCTTGATATGTTCGGCGACCCTGGTGTATATCAATCTGCCTGTCAGTCCAATATATTCTAAGCCGCAAGACCAGGGTATGCTGTATATTCCTGGGAGTTTTGTCTGGAGTTGATCTTTGCAGCTGGGTAACATGTGTGCTATTTTTCTGTCAGTGCCAAATGCTGTTTCTATTCCCTGCTTCTTGAGTATCCTTGAGATCTTCTCTGTTGTACCTTTAACAAAAGGTATTACGGTTGTTTTCCGGGGTTCATCTTCCATTGATTTCGTCTTCTTTTCTTTTTAAATCGATTTCTAATTTATTCTTTACCGTAGCCATTCTTTAACAGAGCAGTCATCAGGTGTCTTTTTTCCTTTGGGAGGTTCTGTGGCTATGATATTCTCTCAGCTCTAGTGATCAAAGTGCGAATTATCCCATTCTTCTGTGCTGGATGGTGATGAGATCCAGCGTGTAGGTATTTGTTGGTATCCAGCGTGCACCAACAGATACCTACACTCACAAGAAGAAGAAATGATTTTCATAACGATTGGTCTCAAATATTACCATTAAACGAGGTCTTACTCTGATATTTATTTACCTAAAATATAAAAATCAAGTCCAGGGTACAATGTGTTTTTTTACATGAATAATTCCATCATTATGTAATGAAAATTATTAACTTCCACTTTGCGGTAGTAAGGTTAGCTGGGAAGGGTTATCTGTAGGTTACCACCTTTTTCTAGCCGGGTTGGGACTAAGGATTTTATTTATTAGGAGTTCGTCACTAAACAAATTCCTTATGGCCAGGTGAGAACCGAACTCGGTACTCTAGGTTTGCTCTAGATTAAGACACATGCCTCAACTCACATAGCCAACCTGCACCCTCAAAAATTACGGGAAATATGAGAGTTTGTACTTGAGTGACAATTACAAACTAATAACATATAACAAGATATATTATACATAAATAATGAATGTATGGTATTAACTTACAGCTTTATTAGTAGCTAAATTGAAGACAACTAACTTTGGTTGGCAGATCTTCTGATAAGTATTATTTTGATCAAAAATAACTCCGGAGTCAAGCACCCATAGCCTGTTGCAGCCATCTTTATCAGTTGCTCGAACCGAAATCAAAGTACTGTTGCAGTCTGACGGACTTACTGGTAGTCTGTGCCAATGCAGGTCAGGATATGGCTGGACAAAGAAATAAATTTAAAGAATCAAAAATGTTTTTCATGGGTAATGTTAATTACTGAGGGTTGGCATCAACACATATTCATGAGTAGGAGTACAATTTTGAATTCACCTCACTTTAAACGTCACTTTCAGGCAAACTTTAACATTTTTTTACTCTCTCTCGCTTGACGGAATCTGTTTTTCATTAGGCTCTACACACTAAATTAGTTTCGTTCAAATCGGTGGGGGAATGCCGTGCACTCCCCTTATTAGTGAATATTACAATTATTTTAAAAATTCAAGTGGCCTTAAAAAGGTAATTATATTGACAAGTGTAGAATTTTATTTTTTATATGTAAATATGACTACAGGTAAACTAGGGGTTAAGGTAAGGATGTTTACATGTATCTAGCCTTGCCTGCTGGGCATTAATTCAATCTGTTTCTTATGTTAAAGTAAAATGTGCTTTATTACGTTCCTGTAAGTATTTTAGAATGCTTTTTTTTGTTATAATTACCTGTTTCATTGATGAGTGTGTTTACAAGAATTTGAAACACTTAGTTATCAGCTTACGGGTACACGTCTTTGTCATGGGTAAGTTGTAAATTTGATGTAATTTTCTTACTTTTGTATGATAAGGGAGATTATACAAAATTCTCAATAGTTGTTTTCTAAAAATTAGTGTTCAATATATAGCTCGATACGGGGAATGCATATGATAATACTGATCCAATGCAGGCTTTGTACAACATTAGTTTATTCTCAGGGTTGAGTTTCGATTTACTATTAAAGTATGGGTAAATATGACAAATTACTCTGTTAGCTTCATCATACGTTTTATTTATATGATCTGTAAATTTTAATCCTTTGTCTAACGTTACGAAATTCCTTCCAGGGATCGAGACAACTGGTAGTAAATTTTCTTTTATTAGCAGATTTCCCTTGACGGAAATCAGCTATTGAGGTCGTACTCATTACGCGATTTTCTTCATATGTCCATCGATCCTACCTAGTAGATGACGATAATTAGGTCCGTTCAAAATTATATATATATATATATATATATATATATATATATATATATATATATATATATAGAGAGAGAGAGAGAGAGAGAGAGAGAGAGAGAGAATTTCGAAAAATCTTAATATCTCCGTTATTACGCGTTATATTGAAGAATTGTAAAGAACCATTATTATTAGAAATTTAATTTTTTACAAATGCTATCATGTACATGAATACCACAGGTTAAGCACATTCTAAGTCAATTTTTTTCAAAAATGAGGTTTTTGCACTATCTAGTACCTAAGGCCGAGTACTACAACCTAGTCTACTCATCAAGGAGAAAGAACATTCTGTGCCACTGTTATTAAAGCTGGAAAAAATCATATACAGGGAAATATCATTCTATGTTCAACCAGCTGATTGATTTACAGTAGAAGAATATTCTATGTCACTATCAGCTGTTCAAGTTACTTTGAAATAACATTCTATGTATAACATATCCTCTCAGTTTTACGTACTTTGTTGTCAGTGATTCTGGGTTGTTTAAGTCAATTCATTGAATTTTAACTTATTATTAATAGTGGATAGTGATCAAAATGAGTGATAACGACGAAAATATTACTGCAATGACAACAACAAAGAGGAAATATGGAAGAATATCAGACGCAACGAAGAGAATCCGTGCCATGTCACACATGCCTGGTGAACCGTGTAATTGTAAGCGCTATAAATGCTTTGAAACAATAAAAGAAAAGGAAAGAGACGAACTATTGAAACAATTTAATCTAATGTCTAATATTTACTTATATTCTTTGACTTTTTTAATGTGTTCTTATGTAAAGTTTATAAATTCCCAATAACCTATGTATGAACATAGAATGTTATTTCCATGATTCAACTGACTTAGACTGTTTTTTATGACATTATGTTTGATTTATTTATTTTTTAATAAATATAACCTCAAATGGAGAATGAAAAATTTTATTTCGAATTTAAATCTATTTTATCAGTACAAAAAAAATGTATTGTTCAATAAATATCAATTCTCAATTTTCATATGACATTCAAAGACTAATTTTCAATTTACTCAAAAGTAAGAAAAAGTGACTTAGAATGTTCTTTGCCTGGGGTCTTCACATTTTTTCACTATCTTGATTATTAACAGAGACATTTGCATTTTTTAGTTTTTCGTCTTTGGTGAACCCCCACTCCTACTCATCTCATATTATATTATGTTATGAATCACTTTCTTTGAAGCCTAAGTACCAAATATTGTTCTCATTGGACTTTTACGTTTTGAGATAAATGAAATTACATGGGAAATCTGCTTAGTTAACGCAGCCCCTGCGTGTGGACTTTTTTATCTTCGCATCATCTTTATTTTGTGATCTAATCGTATGGGGTTATTTCTACTAAATAAAATGTATCTTATTCACATACCTTTAAATTTGGAGAAGACGTTTTAGCTACTGATACACTGGCTGGGATAGTCGATAGTGATGATGGAAGAATATCGAAGTCTCTAGGAGTCGATAGGTAGAGTAGGCCACCTGCCTCATCGATACTAGTGATGTAAGTGCAGTTAGGTTGGTAGGTCGTATGAGGCGTGAAACTAGGAGGGGTATCGAACTTCAGTACCGACCAGTCGTACTGGGGCTGGAGGCTGTAGTGGCCACACGAACCAGGGATATGGTTAGAGTCTCCAAGTCCAACGAAGCTTGCAGAAATTATCGCCAAAGCTGAAAACATATAACAACCATATAAATAAAGACTTGTTCAGACTTTAACCCTGGTAAAAGCATAGTTTTCGCTGATATCCCTTAACGCGTTGACGGCAGAGCCGTATGAGGTAAACCCATAAAGATGTTTGAGACTACTCAATAAGATTGTTCACCATATTGGAAGGGGTACCACTGTCGGATACCCTTCGACGACCGCCGTCAACGTCTTAAGGAAAATCAGCTATTGAGGTCGTACTCCTGACCCAATTTTTGAACAATTTCCTCAAATGTCCATGGATCCCACCAAGGATATAACGAAAATGAGGTCATTTCAAAATGACATATACGTATAAACATTGTCTGTTTCCGCTCAAGGGGTCGAAGTTTTTGTTTGCACGTTACCAAACACGATATATAAGCGTTTTATGTAAAAAGAAATATCAAGTTCGTTAACGGCTGAGATCGGATTGGGGGAAGGGGAGGGGGTTAGTGCCGAGGAATTGCGAAAATTTGAAATATCTTCGTTCGTTAACGAATTCGTCGCAATTTTATTGTAAATGTAATGTTCTATAAATGTTGTTATGGACGTATTTCCACTATCTTATTTTTAACTAAAATATTTGCATTTTTTAGTTTTCGGCCCTCAGTAAACCCCCAATCCTTCTCATCTCCTTCTTATATTGCTACTATTCATAATATAACAGCTTATTAAGTTGTTATGTTATGAAGCTTTTTATTCAAAGTATAAATGAAAAATATTGTTCAAATTAATCAAACTAGTTTAGGTTAGTTTTAGGTTAGTAGATAGCTTGGGCGCCCCTTACCCCCTTTAACATCTCACAAACGGCTTCCTAGTTTTATTTTCTGGCTGTAGCGGCCGTCTTTCCTTTCTCTTCTTATCTCCTCTCCATGCATCCCTATCCTTTCTTATTTCGTTTTCCTCCTATCCATTACAACCCACCCGATATCACCAGCTACCGGGTAACCCACCCTCGTCTAGTTCCATTACACCCCATACATATTACCACCTCCCTTAAAATAGAACCATGTTCAGTAGAAGGAGAACTATCTTTCTTACCCCCGGTGGGTTACACCACCTTATTACCATCAGTAAAGAGTGCCGGGTCTCAGATAAAAAAAAAAATAAAAAAAAAAAAAAAAATTAATCAAACGCACATGGGAAATCTGCTTGGTTAACGCATCCATCCCATGGAGTCATATTGTCACACAATATCATTGGAATATATTATTTATTCTCTTATTGCCAACATTACCTACTTGTAGAAAATCCTATATATTGTCAAAGCTTTTTGTTCAAATGTATAAATAAATCATAAAAAAGGTAACTGTGAATCCAACCGTCAAATGAAACTTAAAACAAAAAAAAAAAGTCCGTCACGCAGGGGGCTGGGTTAATAAGCAGATTTCCCACTTGCGTTACGTGTATACATCTGAAAAAGTAGAAGTCCAATGATAACAATATTTTGTACTTAGGCTTCAAATAAAGTGATTCATAACATAATAGCATATTGTTTATATGAGATGAGTAGGAGAGGCGGTTACCAAAGACCAAAAAAGTTTCCTAATGGAAAATCTGCTTAAAATCATTCAAATGGTGTTTACAAAAGAATGGCTTTATTATTTATTTATTCATGGGCAAAATAAATATTCAATATCTTATCCTGTATGTTGAGTTAATCACCAGAAACCATGGCCAACAGGAAGAATTATTTACGAGAGTTTATTGATCATGAGTGTGCATGGGTCATGTTTCAGAAAAGGGAAATAGAATATAGGTACAATGTAATCTGTGGCATATGCAGTGAATCAAATGAACGCTTTATTTATGCAGTATCAGACAGAAATAGTGGAACATTGTTGCAATGCATTTAGAAATCTATTAGACCTGGCACCAACATCGTTTCGGATCTATAAAAAGAATGTTGGAAGATTGATGATACACCTGCAATGCAATTTACACATTACACTGTAAGTCATAGTGACCATTTTGTAAACCCAATAACTGGAGCACGTGCTCAATGGGTAGAATCATTGTGTGCTTCTGCAAAAAAGAAGATAAAATCAAAGCAGGTAGAAATGGTGAATTAGTTGTATTCCTACCTCTGCCAATTTATGCGGAGGAAAAGGCATGAAAACAATGATTTGGTTTATTAAATGATGATCCAACTTTTGGAGCCCAGACTGACTTATGAATAATATATATTGATAGTTTGTGAACGAAAAAGATCACACTTTTGTTTAGGCAGATTTCACTGAAGGATATATACAGTAGAGCGTCGATAATCCGGACTAATTAATGTCAGACCACATCCGTATTTTCGAAATATCCGGATTTTTGAACTTCGATATAAAAACATCGTTTTAAGAACAATTTAATACTACATATGGTGAAAGGAGCATAAAAATCGTTAAATATATTTATGCATATAGTTAATTAATTAATATGTAACTAAAAATATGTACATATGTACTTCATATTAAAATAAACGTTAGAAGTTAAAATTTATCTAAAAAATAGTTGTACAAACAGATACATATGTCAAAAAAAAATATCGAACTACATATACATATATGTATATGTATACACAAATAAACAAAAAGTCCGTCACGCAGGGGCTGCGTAAACTAAGCAGATTTCCCACGTGAAGTAATACAATAGAGAAATCTCCATACAAGAGCCCAACACTTACGGCAAAGGGCCGAACTAGGTTTTGGCGGGAAACTCAAAAATCCGTTACAGGCCCAAATTTAATAAAAATGCAAATATCTCGGTTAATATTCAAGATAGGGAATAAATGTATAGAACAATATTTATAGTAAATTTAATTTGTAATAAGATTGATTCTATACAATTTTTCGATCCGACGCATAATAACGGAGATATTTCGAATTTTCCGAAAATCCCCCCTTTAAACCCCCCCTCCCACTAGACCGATTTCAGCCATTAACGAACTTGATCTTTCTTTTTACATAAAACGATTAAATTCTGAGTTTGGTAACGATCAAACAAAAATTGCGACCGCTAGAGCGTTAACAGACAAATATATATATATATATATATATATATATATATATATATATATATATATATATATCATATCACACGCCCGCGCACATACAAGCACGCACGCACGCACGCACACACACACACACATATATATATATATATATATATATATATATATATATATATATATATATATATATATATATATATAGAGAGAGAGAGAGAGAGAGAGAGAGAGAGAGAGAGAGATCTAATTATTTGTCTTTTACCGCTCTAGCGGTCGTAATATTTGTGTTATCGCTACCAAACTAGATATATAATCGTTTAATAAGATATAGATTAATAGATATATATATAATGTAAAAAGAAAGATCACGTTTGTTATTGGCTAGAGTTCTTAATCTGGCCAGTTAGAGGAGGAGGGGGGGGGGCGTTTAGAAGGGAAGAATTTTGAAAATTCAGAATATCCCCGTTCATATACATCGGATTGAAAAATTGTATAGAATCAATCTTATTGGCAATTTAATTGCTGAATAAATGTTGTTATGTATATATATATATATATATATATATATATATATATATATATACACGTATATTCTCTCTAATATGATTATTAACCAAGATATATGGGATTCTTAGTTTTCAACACTCAGTTAACCCCACTCTTACTGATCTCATATTAACACTAAGCTGTTATAAAATGCAGCCTCAACATTCTAAGCTTAAATACCAAATATTCTTTTCATGAAACCTTTATTATAGTAGATACACACGAATACGTTTTAGGATTACGTTATCAATTAATATTTTATCCTCTAGTCTGGTATATGCTTATTTGATCAATACCATTGTCAACATTTAACTGTTTCAGTCAACACTAAAGATAATATTTGTTATTGGCAGAAATTGCACAATGAATAATGGAGTTCAGAGGGAGGAGGATTCAAAAATTTAAAATATCCCTGTTGTTATGAGTCAGGTCGAAAAATGTTATGGTCTTGTAACAATATTTTGTTAAAATATTGATGCTCTACAATTACTGTTCTATATATTTATTCGTGACTCGTGTATTTAGCGAGTAATTCGTACTTTCAGGTTTTCATTCATAATATGTGGAGATATTACTAATGTGGAAAATCTGCTTAGACTTCCCAGCCTCTGCTTTTAGCAGATTTCCCTTAAGGGAAATCAGCTATTGAGGTCGTACTCATGACGCGATTTTCGAAAATTTTCTTCAAATGTCCATCGATCCTACCCAGGAGATGACGAAAATGAGGTCCGTTCAAAATTATATATATATATATATATATATATATATATATATATATATATATATATATATATATATTAGTCTGGTACCGCGCTAGCGGTCGCAATTTTTGTTGGCTCGTTACGAAATTCGATATTTAACCGTTTTATGTAAAAAGACAGATCACGTTCGTTAATGGCGGAAATCGGACCAGAGGGCGGGGAGGTTTAGAGGGGGGGGGGATTTTCGAAAATTCCAAAGATCTCCGTTATTATGCATCGCATCGAAAAATTGTATATAACCAATCTTATAAATAAATATAAATAGTCTTCTACACGTTTATTCTCTTTCTTGAATATTAACCGAGATATTTGCATTTTTATGAAGTCTGTGGTCGGGTATAGTTCGGATTACGTCGGCCATCTTAGTCATTTCTCGGCTCAGACGGAAGCTTCTTCTTACCTGTCGTTTCTAACCTTACCTTACCTTCCTTACTTTGTGAGATTTATGCAAATACGTTCTGTTCATCCGCCCCCCCCCCTTCTTTAGTTCTTGGACTACTAAAATTTGAGTTATTAAAATATAAATTATTATTAAAATTCAGAAGCCGTTTCACTTGGGTATTTATTTTAATAACTGAAAGATTTCTCATTATCTAATCACGGTGGTATTGTGTTACCAGTATGCAGATTTCTCTATTGTAAAACCTCACTGGGGAAATCTGCTTAGTTTACGCAGCCCCTGCGTGACGGACTTTTTAGTATTTAAGGTACATACATCATTCGATATGAATCAAGATTTCACGTTCTTGTCTCGGAAATATTTATTCGATCTATACCATCCTCGATATTTAACTTTTTTATTCAACTCTAAAGATCATATTTGTGATTGGCAGAAATTGGATGAGGAATAGGCGGGGTTTAGAAAGCGAATATAATTAGTAAATTTAAAATAATTCTATCGTAGTTTATATTCAATGTTATTAAAGTATTAAAGCTATTCAATTTTTAATTAACAGTTATTCGTACTGTCTTGTTTTCAGCTTTCAGTTACCGCCCTCCCTCCTTTCCCTTCTACTCGTCACCTTTTTTGCAGACTTCCCTTGAGGGAAATCAGCTATTGAGGTTGTACTCATGACGCGAGTTTCGAAATTTTTCTACAAATGTCCATCGATCCTACCCAGGAGATGACGAAAATGAGGTCCGTTCAAAACTGTACATATATATATATATATATCTATCTATATATATATATATATATATATATATATTTGTCTGTTTAATCGTTTTATGTAAAAAGGAAGATCAAGTTCGTTAATGGCTGAAATCGGACCAGTGGGAGGGGGGGTTTAGAGGGGGGATTTTTGAAATTTCAAAATATCTCCGTTAATATACGTCGGATCGAAAAATTGTATAGAACCAATCTTATTGAAAATTAAATTTACTATAAATATTGTCCTATACATTTATTCTGTATCTTGAATATTAACCGAGATATTTGCATTGGTATTGTGTGTGCGGTCGACCACGAGTCGGCTATGAGAGAGCTCTGGCGGCCGTTGCCGTAACTATTTGTCCCTCGTGAATAGGTGGAGAGATTCCTCAATACTGCCGTTGTTATCTGCTTAGTTTACGCAGCCCCTTCGTGACGGACTTTTTCATAGAGTATATGGTGTGAAATGAGACCACGTGTCACAGTGGTGCGAAGCCGGCAAAACCTAGTTCAGCAAAAGTTGAAATTTGGTTTTGAGAATTTGATTTCTTTATAGTTTAGTGGTTGTACCTTTGTGTTTGGGTGGCCTTTTAAATTAATATAATTTCAACTGCCAATAGAATAACATTTAAATCGACATTCATGTTTTTCACAAAATAATCTAGCTTCTATGCCAAATTTAAAAGATAAATTCTGACCCTTAAGTTAACTTATGTTTCAAGTTTTTTGCTGGTTTCTAATTTGTTTTTAATCCCTTACGTATAAGCTTAAAACGAGTTCTAACAAAATAGAGATAAATTCCTAAATTTCCTTCTTCGTATAAGGTTTCAAAAAAAGCTCCACAAAGCTCCAAGCTCTAACTTATATTTTCTTCAAGATTAAGCCTATGAGTAACTATTTTATAAATATCTCATCCACCTTAGTCCACTTTTGTAAGAAATTGAGGTTTAAAGAAAATTTACCAACAATAAATACCAAGCATTAGGCGCTCTGTTTATTCAGGATGTTTACTAAATGGAATTATAGGATCGAGGATTTATTTATTACTCGTATTTTACTTTTTCAGTTCATGTTTCGAAGTGCTTGGGCGAACTTATAAAGTAATTTTTAAGGTGTTTAAAATATTTTAAAATGTCGGATTTTCAGTTCCTTGCAGTGTTTTATGTAATGTGCTTTTTAAAACGAGCCAATCTTTAGACCTCTTCGTTCAGGAAAAGTACCAGCATTTGCGAAGTTATTTCGCAAATTATAGCTGAAATTAAAAAAAAAAATTCGTACCTCATTTTCAACAGCGATTGAGGCAAGTGCATTACAAGAAGTCGACATTTTTAGAAAAATTTATTAATTTATTTATTTAGTGAATTATGAATTTCAATAAATAAAATAAATGAATAAGAAAATGCAAATAAATTGTTCATATTGAAGGAAGAATGTTTTTATTTTTTCATTCGAAATAAATTTTTGTGTAAACTTTACTTGGATTGATTATAATTAATCAATTTCGTTATAATTTTAGCGATATCTGAAAATGTTTACATTATCCTTAACGAGGAGAGGTTTTGAAACGTATTCATGCTTAGTTCTTTGTTTAATTCTATTAAAAAACAAAATTTTCAATAACGTCAACATATATTATAAATATTACAAAGCATTTTTTAAAGTAGTTTCAAATTTAATAGGTTTTTGCGCTTATTGTGGCTTTTGGACCACTGAGCGTCTGTTTATCCAGCACTTGGGGAAATCTGCTTAGTTTTCGCAGCCCCTGCGTGACTGACTTTTAGCTTCGATTTAAGTGAAATCAGCTATTGAGGTCGTACTCATGACGCGAGTTTTGAAACATTTCTTCAAATGTCCATCGATCCTAGCCAGGACATCATGAAAATGAGGTCTGTTCAAAACTGTATATATATATATATATATATATATATATATATATATATTGATATATATATATTTTTTTTATTTATTTCCTTCCTGAAGTAACCCTACAGGAAGGGAGTTTATTAGACACACGTCCCGTACAGTAATTAGTACATAACGTGTGCTTGATACATAACATTTTTTTTTAAACTATAATAACATAAAATATTTATACAATAAAATTATATACAACAAAGAAAAGAAAAAAAAAAAAGAAAAGAAAAACTAAATCAAAATTTGGATTCAATGCTGAATAATCAATTGAACTGTATTTCAGTTTCAAATAGTTCAAGAAGTCATACATTTCTTCCGCAAACTTTTTTAATGGTTTATTATGTTTATAACATAATAGTTTTTCCTCAACAGGCCCATGTTCTTGTCGACATTTTATTGGGGAGTTAATGTCTTCTCTTTGGTCCGTTAGTATATATATATATATATATATATATATATATATATATATATATATATATATATATATATTTGTCTTTTAACGCTCTAGCGGTCGCAATTTTTGTTTGATCGTTACCAAACTCGGAATTTAATCGTTTTATGTAAAAAGGAAGATCAAGTTCGTTAATGGCTGAAATCGGACCAGTGGGAGGGGGGGTTTAGAGGGGGGATTTTCGGAAAATTCAAAATATCTCCGTTATTATGCGTCGGATCGAAAAATTGTATAGAATCAATCTTATTGCAAATTAAATTTACTATAAATATTGTTTTATACATTTATTCTGTATCTTGAATATTAACCGACATATTTGCATTTGTATTCTGCATTGGTCGGCAGGAGTGAGCTGTTTGGTACTTTCCGAAGAGAGCTCTGGCGGCCGTTTTCGTACCTATTCCTCTCTCGTGTATAAGTTTAGTGATCCCTTACTACTTACTATTGGTCCCTTACTTATAGGGCAGATTTCTCTATTGTAAAACTTCACATGGGAAATCTGCTTAGTTTACGCAGCTCCTGAGTGACGGACATTTTGATAATGTGTGCACCGTGATAAAAATCCTTTACCTACAATCTATTGTGTCATAGTGAATTCCAGAAAAATCGTAGGTTCAGTTTAACATTTAGCTTTCAAAGTATGGCTTAGCTTGTATGAAATGTATAAGACCGAACATACATATAATACACTAAAGTTACTTACCAAAGATTTTCAGGTACGTGTCCATGTTTTCTTCTGTATTTATCCTGCAAGAGTTATCAAAAACCACCTGCAGACTGATTCATATCAACGATAATCTGATAACCTGATGATAATATGATAAGGGCCTGATAACGAATATTCACTTGTTAAGCGAGAGGAATTACACTGAGTTAGAGAACAAGGCGAGGATACGACCTACGCAGATCGGGCCGTAGACACGAGTAAACTGTGGACATATTTATAAACTTAGGATAAAATTAGAACCCTGTTTTGAATTTATTTTCTGGCAAGAAACCTTTATTTTTAACCTGTACCAACGGTGACTAACGCCTTTATAAGTCGAATTCCTTTTAGCAGATTTCCCTTAAGGGAAATCAGCTATTGAGGTCGTACTCATGATGCGAGTTTCGAAAAATTTCTTCAAATGTCCATCGATCCTACCCAGGAGATGACGAAAATGAGGTCCGTTCAAAATTATATATATATATATATATATATATATTTGTCTGCTAACGCTCTAGCGGTCGCAATTTTAGTTTGATCGTTACCAAACTCGGAATTTAATCGTTTTATGTAAAAAGGAAGATCATGTTCGTTAATGGCTGAAATCGGACCAGTGGTAGGGGGGGGGGGTTTAGTGGGGGGATTTTTGAAAATTCAAAATATCTCCGTTATTATGCGGCGGATCGGAAAATTGTATAGAATAAATCTTATTGCAAATTCAATTTATTATAAATATTGTTCTATACATTTATTCTGTATCTTGAATATTAACCGAGATATTTGCATTTTTATTCTGCGTGTGGTCGCCAGTAGGCTATGTTCCAACTTTCCACCGAGAGCTCTGGCGGCCGTTTCCATAACTATTCGCCCCTCGTGAATAGGTTTAGAGGTTAGGTTAACTGTTTTTTGGGGCTAGAAACTACTGGGTTATTACGCCCTAAATAATGTTTTAGGTTTAGAGGTTTCTTACTACTACAGTTGTTATTAGGCAGATTTCTCTATTGTATAACTTCACGAGGGAAATCTGCTTAGTTTTCGCAGCCCCTGCTTGAAGGACTTTTTTTTACATTGAATTGGGGAATAAGTGGTGAAATGAGATCACAAGTGTGTTATACCAGTACGTGGGAAATCTGCTTAGTTTACGCAGCCCTGCGTGTCGGACTTTTTATCTACCATAACGCCTTCCATAGAGTAATTAAGCGGATTGTTTACAACAATACTGTAATTCGTAATAAAAAAACGTCCGACACGCCGGGCTGCGTAAAGTAAGCAGATTTCCCACGTACTGGTATAACATACTTGTGATCTCATTTCACCACTTATTCCCCAATTCAATGTAAAAAAAAGTCCTTCAAGCAGGGGCTGCGAAAACTAAGCAGATTTCCCTCGTGAAGTTATACAATAGAGAAATCTGCATACTGGTAACACAATACCACCGTGATTAAATACAAACGGTAATGAGAAATCATTCAGTTAATTTAGATAAACTCCCAACTGAAACGGCTTCTGAATTGTAAGAATAATTTATATTTTAATAACTCAGATTTTAGTAGTCCAAGAACTAAAGAAGGGGGGGGGGGCAGATGAACAGAACGTATTTGCATAAATCTCACAAAGTAACGAAGGTAAGGTAAGGTTAGAAACGACAGGTTAGAAGAAGCTTCCACCTGAGCCGAGTGGTATATCCAAACATGGCCGACCATGTCTAACAGACCATAAAAATGCAAATATCTCGGTTAATATTCAAGATAGAGAATAATTGTATATAACAATATTTATAGTAAATTTAATTTGCAATAAGATTGGGTCTATACAATTTTCCGATCCGATACATAATAACGGAGATATTTCGAATTTTCGAAAATCCCCCCTCTAAACCCCCCCCCTCCCACTGGTCCGATCTCAGCCATTAACGAACTTGGTCTGTCTTTTTTACATAAAATGGTTAAATATCGAGTTTCGTAACGATCAAACAAAAATTACGACCGCTAGAGCGTTAACAGACAAATATATATATATATATATATATATATATATATATATATATATATATATATATATACTATCTCAGATACCCGGCTTCGCCTGGGAATTGATTTTAGGCTGAATGGTGATGGTATTTTTTTGGCAAGGCTTTACTTTGCATATTATTTTGACATTTACCCGTCCTAGTGTTTACGATTTATACCCGTTATTAGTGTGGATTTATTAATAATAAAATTAATTTTTTATGTAAGACTTCACTGTCCTCCATATTGTCATATTTCTCGTCTCCTGTACATAATGCAACGATTTCAGTTATTAAGGACAAAATATTAACATAGATTTGAATTTATTTTTCCAGGTGAGGTACCTGGTAGTTCAAATTAGAAAGAATTGTAAAAAACAAAAATTACTCTAAATAACAAAGTAAACAACTTTTGTTATGTGCACGTTTGTCGAAAAACAAATAGACAAAGAAATATTGTGAATTTATATTTCAGGCCTCCCTTATAACCCCCACTCCTGTTCTAACCTACAAACTTTAATATAGCTTATAATCATGGAAGAATTAATGCTGATTGACATACCGAGTTTTGTTAAGTTTACCAAACTCGGAATTTAATCGTTTTATGTAAAGAGGAAGATCAAGTTCTTTAATGGCTGAAATCGGACCAGTGGGAGGGGGGTTTAGAGGGGGGGAGTTTTGAAAATTCAATATATCTCCGTTATTATGCGTCGGATCGAAAAAGTGTATAGAATAAATCTTATTGCAAATTAAATTTACTATAATTATTGTTCTATACATTTATTCAGTGTCTTGAATATTAACCGAGATATTTGCATTTGTATTCTGCGCGTGGTCACTAGTAGGCTATGTTCGGACTTTCCGCCGAGAGCTCTGGCGGCCGTTTCCATAACTATTCGCCCCTCGTGAATAGGTTTAGACGTTAGGTTAACTGTTTTTTGGGGCTAGAAACTACTGGGTTATTACGCCCTAAATAATGTTTTAGGTTTAGAGGTTTCTTACTACTACAGTTGTTATTAGGCAGATTTCTCTATTATAAAACTTCACGTGGGAAATCTGCTTAGTTTACGCTGCCCCTGCGTGACGGACTTTTTAAAATATATATTTATTTAGGATGAATCACAACTTATTTATGGGCACGTCCGTCATTTATCATCTTTATTTATAAAATAACAAAACTTGTCAATAAAACCATGTACATTATACTATAATAAAATTACCTATACCATTTGTAATGAATATTGTACATGAGGAATATATATGTATATATTAACCATAAGTTTATTGTGAATGTAGGTACATAAACTAAAATGCTTAATTATTAAAAAAAATCATTTTAGCACTGTTCTTCCTTCAGTATGTTTTTACACTTCAATTTAAAATATCTGAGTGACTGGCTACGTTGGTGATTTTGTACATAGCGCTTAGGTTCTGAAAAAAATAAGGTTAAATTTTAGAAACAGCAATGTACAATTGAATGTTAGAGATATTTATTTCACCTCAAATATATTTCGCTTATAATACTTACGTTTCCAAAAGTCAAAACAGATGCTGGGACGTTCATGAGAAGTGCCCTGAAATCGGCTGGTCTTTGTGAGTAAACCATCATAATTCCCATAGACTTTTTAAAACTTTCGTCATAATGTATCCAGTTGGTGTTGTACAAACTAGTGCAAGTAAGATCACTCTGTACGAAAAAAAAATCATATAAATTCTGTTCTGTCTAAATTATTTCTGATATTTAAAGAAATTTATATTTTTGAGGAAACTAGAAAATCATTAAAAGAGTACACATCAAATGTTGTGTAAGTCGTTATTTAAAATTTAGTGAGGTATTAGTTATTTTCTATTTATTTTGATACACTTCCCACTTAATTCCTCATCATTATTTAGAACAAGGTGGATGTAAATTTCGTATTCATCATTACTATGAATAGTAAACCACTTCCTTCCATAAAAAGGTAGTACCTAATAAAATTGTTGACTCTCGCTTTAGTTTTTGCGTAAATCTCTTTTATACTTTATTATACAACCAAAGTGTATATAAAGAAAGTAACTCTAAATAACAAAATAGAAAACGTTTGTTAGGTGCACTCCAAAAACCTATAGAAAACGAAATATAGCGATTATTCAGTTCTAGCTTTCCTGTTCGTCCATAGAAATTTTAATACAGCACACAATCGTGGAAGAACTAGTGCTAATTCAGATAGCGAATTTTGTAATTTTTGGCTCAGTCATTAGTAACCAATAAAATGGTAGACTCCTGCTGTAGTTTTTAGCGTATATCTCGTTTATCTTCATTATACAACAAGCATGTATATGACAAAAGTTAGTCTAAAAACAAAATCAACAAATTTCATTTTGAGTACTTTTGCCGAAAAATCAATTCGAAACGAAATATCGCTATTTTTCGATTCAGGCGAATCTTATAACCCCAACTTCTGTTCATCTCTGAAAATATTAATATAGCCCAAAATTCTAAGTTGAGTTTGTAATAATTCACGTACGAAGTCCCATAAAATTCGGTTCTGTAGTTTATGCATGAATTGGTAACAAACAAACAGTCACCAAAGCCAAAGTAAAACTCTGACTCACGAATATTCATGTTCCTGAAAATCCATCCATCCATTTTTCGGAGGAAAAACATGATTTTCAATTTTGTACCATTCATCTTAGAATGGTCTGAAACTTGAAAAAAATGTATCCTTGCCCATTTTAAATAGAAAATTAAGCATAGACTGGTATATATTTCTATAGCATTCATTATACTATAACAAATATTGAAGAACATCAGAAAAACTTCAGAGACGTGCTGAAACAGCTTATCTCAAAAATATATTGTCATGTTCTTCTAAAATATAATATATAATGTATTTGCTTACTTCTGATATCAATTCTTCTCCAAGAAGGCAAATGAAAAATGAGTAGGTCTGAGCAGCAACATTAGTACAAGCCCAATTTAATTGAACGTTAAATGGAAGAGGCTGAAAATTGTTAAACAATAAATGAGTTATGTCATACTTACATCTGAATGAGTAAATAGCAAACATAAAATACACTATAAGCTATTCATAAAATAAAATATATACAATATTTTGCATGAACAGTCCTGAAATAAAAATGGTTACAAATATTGTAATTGGATTAAGTATTTAAATAATTCCTTCCTTTTCAACGTAAACAAAAGCTGTCCTTTCTTTTCAGTCATTCTCATTTGAGAAGAATGTCCATAGTAACAATTTGTTATTTTCTCACACAAAATAATTGTTCAAAACTGAAATAGGTTCGTCACGCACGAGCTGCATAAGCTAAGTGGATTTCCTGCGTGCTGGTATAAGGCACTTGTGATTTCATCTCGGCACATATTCTGTATTTCTATGGGGAAAAAGAAGTGATAAGAAGTTGGAGGAGGTCTATGACATAACAGCTTATGTGACCTGTTGATGACCCGTCCCAATTAGCCCTAGTAGCAAAAAGCGGACTACTTGTTCATAAATAATAATCAAATTTTATTGTTAACCCTCGGTCGGGCGCGTCAAGAATATTCCGTCTTCGGGCGCGTGTATCTCAGAGATCATCCTCAACCGTTTTTACGGAAATACAGTTTTTTAATATATATTTTGCTCTAAAATGTTCAGTATGTGATTAGAAACCATAACAGAGGAAGTATTTGTTTGAAAGAAGTAAATAATTTTCAAAATTGACAAGTATTATAATATTAAAAATCTTGGTAGATAAAATAATCAAGTTGGTTATAGATTCATTATTATTAAAACCGTGGACGATAATTTTTAAGATATAATTAAAAAATACAAATATCAAAAGAAATTGTTTAAATGCACATGTCTTAATTATATATAATTCATTTCAGTTTGTGAACAATATAAACAAATTATCTAAATATAACTTCATTCAAAAATAAGTAGCAAGAAATCACTTTTAGATAAGACTTATTAAAAATCATCTAAATTTTAATGTACAAATCCTTTTTAAAATAGCAGTTTAATTATTATTTCTTTTGTAGAGCGGCATTACAATTAGGACAAAGCATGGAACTATGTTGTAAACAAATTTTGGTTTTGCAAATCTCACAAGAGTAATTAGTAAACCTACATTTCTTTTTAGTTTCGCATGGTTCACATCATTTTCTTTTGTTCATTGTAGCGGAATGACTTTTTTTATGCTGTTTTTGTACTTGAGTTCAATGTATGGTCCAAAGAGTCTCTGTACTCTTCAAGTTTCGTCCTTAGTTCGGTTGGTAAACGTCTACTGTTGTCACTGCGTCGTACAATATTTTCTTGTACAAGTTCTTTTGAAAGCTCATTTATGAGCAATATAATAGAAAAATAGGTTTATATGATTCCATTTAATAAAGAGAAACTTAATTGATGTATATATTTATGAAATACAGATTTCAAAAAAACTTCCGAGATCGGGCGCGTGGTATCTAGGAGATTAAACTGAATGACAGGTGAAACACACGACTCCAACGAACAAATTGACACAACATACCTTGAGGGGGGGACGTATAAAGAACATAACTCGAAGCACTACACCACCACTCTCTGCTAGGAGGAGTGGCAAATATATCTCTAGAAACTGTGTATCTGTGAGATCACGCGCCCGACGGTGGGTTAATATAACATGGGTAGGAGTGGGGGGGGGGGGTTACTAATGGCCGGAAACTAAAATATGGAAATATTTCGGTTAATATTCAAATATAGAGAAAACATGTACATTACAACATTTATAGAACAAAACATTTTCAATATGATTGATTCTATACAGTTTTCCGATCCGACGCATTCTAACGGAGATATTTTGAATTGTCAAAATTTCTCACTGTAAACACCCCCCCCATTAGAAAAATTTGGATCTCTTTACAAAAAAAATTGAGTCAGCTAGAGGGTCAACAGTAATATATCTCGCGGGTCTCTTCAGCTAGGCGTGTGCTACAAGTGAGCTTTACTCCAAATACTAGCCTAGGCCAAAGCTGAGTTAACGGGAAAGTTTAAGACTGTGTGACGAACGGTTCGCATGATATAATGATGAAAGTACAAACACTTCGGAAATGGCAATGAAGTTAAGTTTCTTTGGGCACAGGTTCTTTTGACAAAAGTCCGTTTGACAAATGTCTTTAGACCTACTTCGTTTATAGAAGTACGAGTATATATATTGGAGCTTATTTTCGTCATCTTCTGGGTAGGATCGATGGAGATTTGAGGAAGGTTTTCGCGATATTTATAAGCTCAATAGCTGACTTCTTTTAAGAGAACTCTCACATTGCGCTCTGAAATTATAATTGGTGACATTCCCTTAAGATAAATCTGCTAACAAGAATTAAAAAAGTCCGTCACGCAGGCGCTGCGTTAACTAAGCAGATTTCCCACGTGCGCCACTTATTTGCATTTATCTCAAAACTTAAAAGTTCAATGAGAACAATATTTGGCATTTCAGCTTGAAATAAAGTGCTTCATAATATAATAGAATATTGAAAATATGAGATGAGTAGGAGTGGGGCTTTACTGAAGACCCAAAACTAAAAAATGGAAATATCTCAGTAAATAATCAAGATAGTGAAAAATTGTACATAACGACATTTATAGAACATTACATTTCCAATAAGATTAGCACTATACAATTTTTCGATCCGACGCATAATAACGGAGATATTAAGAATTTTCGAAATTCTCCCCCTCTAAACTCCCACTTTTCTGATTTCAGCCGTTAACGAACTTGATGTGAGTTTTTGTATAAAACGATTCCCCCCCTTCTTTAGTTCTTGGACTACTAAAATTTGAGTTATTAAAATATAAATTATTCTTACAATTAAGACGCAGTTTCAGTGGGGAATTAATTTTAATTAACTGAAAGATTTCTCATTACCGTTTGTATTTAATCACGGTGGTGTTGTGTTACCATTATGCAGATTTCTCTATTGTAAAACTTCACAGGGGAAATCTGCTTACTTAACGCAGCTCCTGCGAGATGGGCTTTTATATAATAGCTTTGGTTATGCGGTAAAATAGAAATTGAAAATTTTTGACCAAGAATTCAATGAAATCTGGATTTTTCCCCAATAAGCTACTCTCAAATATTTTGTTTTTATTTACATTTTCATATTAGTATATTAGTATTACCTGGTATAGTTGATACAATAACGAAGCGTAGATGATAGCCGCTAGGACGAACACTTCCAGGATAATCGAGCCAACGAAGAATTTGCAGTCTTCACGAAACCTAAACATCACGTTATAACTAGTTAAGTAATAAAATTGATAAAACACACACACACACACACACACACACACACACACACACACATATATATATATATATATATATATATATATATATATATATATATATATATATATATATATATATATTCTTTTGCCATTATAGGCCTTAGAGGTCTTTAGCCACCCCCGAGTGAGACTCCAGGGATTAAGAGCTTTATGTAGAGAGTACAAGCCCAGTTAACCAAGGAGGACCTGCAATGAGTTGCCTCCATTAGGCCGACAGGACTCATTATATCTGAGGGGGGGGTCTAATAGAATTGTATTCCCAAAGGTCTTTCAGACCTATGTACTCACTAGACTCCGGCTAACCCACAAACGCCGCGACACTAGCTCGCCCTGGTAACGAACTCGTGAACTATTGCTCCTTCTTGGCAAGGATAGAACCTGCACCTATTTTTACCTTCCACTTACTGAGGGTAGTGGTAGATGTATCCAAGATTATCGGCGCCCCTATTAATCATGATATTTAGGTTACAGTCGTGTGTGTATATATATATATATATATATATATATATATATATATATACTAGCTAAGGTACCCGGCTTCGCTCGGGAAATCATTTAAGACTGAATGATGATAGTATTTTTTTGGGCAAGGCTTCAATGTTTACAACTACACATCCCGTCGGCGCGGATTGTTTTGCTGTGAGGGTCAGGCAGGCTACTTATAAATGAGAAATTTTATATTTGAAGAATAAATAAAAATGTGTTCCTAATCTATCCCTTGCCACTTTTTAACTCACCTTTTTGAATACTTCAAATTATAATCATGGATAGTATTTATTACAATTAAATATCGTCTATAATGAAACTTATTTCCTGTCAAAAACCAATCCGAGCACATATTCATAATAGTAGATCTCAGTGGTAATCACTTCCCGTAATGCCCAGCATTTCACAGGAAATTAGTAAACTCAATTAACTCTATTAGCCTCCGTCTATTTCCGCTCTCGCATTAGAGCTATCAACACTCTTCTCCTTGAATTATTAATTTAAAATATTATTGTAATAATTTATCTACCTGATGGAATTAAATAATAGTGTTACCCAAAAATAATTTCAATTATATTCAAAAAGCTAGTCGAGGGGAAGAGATCGTAGCCGTCTCTGCAACCTAAGTAATACTTTAAACAATCATATCGAGTTTAAGAGCATTTTGTCTTTTGTCTTAATGACATTAACGTTGAATTGTTATGATAGTTCATATTTGTTTCAATAACATGAAGATATTGGAAATAAGATAGTATATAACCAAAATCAAAGAGTTTGATTCCCTACTACTTCCCCTATCACTCCTTGAGGAAATTCAGCACGATTTTTTTTTTAAATAATACATTATACAAATTAAATAATGGAAATGCTCTTATAGTTTAAATTTCTATTGGAAATAAATAACAAAGTTATTTTCTATGGAAAATAAATAAATGAGGCGAAGGGGGAGGGGGATTTATAATCTCGCTAATCCGAATCATACTTAGTACTAAATAACCGAAATAGATAAGGCTAAAACATAACATCATTTGTCATAATATGCCTATATTAAAAACACTTAAATAAGTACTATGTAATAAAATCGTCGACTCCCGCTATAGATTTAGCTTATATCCCGTATTTACTTCATTTTACGACATAAGTGAATGAAACAAAAGTTGCTCTAAATAACAAAGTAAACAACTTTTGTTATGTGCACCTTTGCCGAAAAACAAATAGAAAATGAAATATCGTGAATTTTTACTTCAGGCCTCCCTTATAACTCCCACTCCCGTTCAAACCTAAAAACTTTAATATAGCTTATAATCATGGGAGAATTAGTGCTAATTGACATACCGAGTTTTGTTAAGTTTGGTTCAATCGTTAGCGCCCAATAAAATAGTTGACTCCCGCTTTAGTTTATAGTATATATCTCGTTTATACTTCGTTAAAAGTCAAAAATAAATATCACAAAAGTTACTCTAAATAACAAAATAAACAACTTTTGTTAGGTTCATATCTGCCGAAAAACGAATAGAAAACGAAATACCGCTATTTTAAATTCAGGCCTCCCCTACAACCCCCACTCCTGCCCGTCCCTAGAAATGTTGGTATGGCTTATTATGATGAAAGCGTTAGTGCTAATAAGCATACCGAGTTTTATTCATTTCGGTTGGGTCTTTCGTCTCAAATAAAATTGTTCACATTCGTTACAGGTTTTTGCGTATATCTCGTTTATACTTAGGTATACGACAAAAGTGTATATAACAAAAGTTACTCTAAATAACAAAATAAACAACTTTTGTCATGTTTATATTTGCCGAAAAACAAATAGGAAACGAAATATTGCTATTTTTAATTTCAGGCTTCCCTTATAACCCCCACTCCTGTTCGTCTCAGAGGATATTAATATAGCCTAAAGTCTAAGTTGGGTTATTAGTAATATACATACCAAGTTTCATAAAATTCGGTTCAGCCGTTTATGCGTGAAAAGGTAACACACAAACAAACAAACAAACATACACGAAAGAAACAAAATGCAGATATGGTGTCTATGACATATGAAACGAAAAGTTATCGTGAAATTTCGCGAAAAAAATCAATGTACAGACAGAGGTTACAATTTTATATATATATATATATATATATATATATATATATATATATATATATATATATATATATATACTAGCTCAGATACCCGGCTTCGCCCGGGAATTCATTTGAGGCTGAATGGTGATGGTATTTTTTAGCAGGCTTTACATTGCACAATATTTTGACATTTACCCGTCCCAGTGTTTAGGATTGATACCCGTCTTTCCCGTGGATTTGCTAATAATAGAATTATTTATTCGATAAGGCTTCACAGTCTTCGATATTTTTATATTTCCCGCCTCTTATACATGTAAATATGGTGAATTTTTATTTCAGGCCTCCCTTATAACCCCCCTCCCGTTCGAACCTAAAACTTTTAATATAACTTATAATCATGGAAGAATTAATGCTAATTGACATACCGAGTTTTGTTCGGTTCAGCCGTTAGTGCCCGCTAAAGTTTTAACGTATAACTCATTTATACTTAGGTATACGACAAAAGTGTATATAACAAAAGTTACTCCAAATAACAAAGTAGACAACTTTTGTTATGTTTATATTTGCGGAAAAACCAATAGGAAACGAAATATCGCTATTTTTAATTTCAGGCTTCCCTTATAACCCCCACTCCTGCCCGTCCATAGAAAATTTGGTATGGCTTATTATAATGAAGGCCTCACTGCTAATACACATACCGAGTTTTATTTAGTTCGGTTGAGTCTTTTTTGGCAAGTAATATTGTTGACTCCCGCTATAATTTTTAGCGTATAACGCATTTAAACTTCGGTATACGACAAAAGTGAATATAACAAAAGTTACTCTAAATAACGAAATAAACAACTTTTGTTATGTGCATATTTGCTGAAAAGGCAATAGGAAACGAAGTATCGCTATTTTTTATTCCAGGCCTTCCTTACAACCCCCACTCCTGCCCGTCCCTAGAAATGTTGGTATGGCTTGCTATAATGAAAGCGTTAGTCCTAATACACGTACCGAGTTTTATTTTGTTCGGTTGATTCTTTTGTGCCGAATAAAATTGTCGACTCCCGCTATATTTTTTAGCGTATAACTCATTTATACTTAGATATAAGACGAAATTCTATATAACAAAAGTTACTCTAAATAATAAAATAAATAACTTTTGATATGTGCATATTTGCCGAAAAAGCAATAGGAATTGAAATATGGCTATTTTTAATTTCAGGCTTCCCTTATAACCCCCACTCCTGTACGTCTCAGAGAATATTAATATAGCCTAAAGTCTAAGTTGGGTTAGTAGTAATATACATACTAAGTTTCATAAAATTCGGTTCAGCCGTTTATGCGTGAAAAGGTAACAAACAAACAGACACCAACGAAACAAAATGCAGTTATGGTGTCTATAACATGTGAAACGAAAAGTTATCGTGAAATTTTGGGAAAAAAATCAATGTACAGACAGAGGTTACAATTTTATATATAAATATAGGGTGTCCCAGCTCCCCGTGCCACCCGCCTTAAAATCACCAATTGTAACGTATTAATAAAAGGCTGAGGCTTGGTGTGCAATAATTGTGACCCATGAGGAATATTTTAAGTCCATATTCAACCTCCTAACCTTTTCCAGTACTTCTCCAGCGAACACAACTTTGGAATTTCCAATGGAACGCCTTAATTTTCATTACAGATTCTAAATACGGATAGAAAATCAAATTCTAGTTTATATCGGTAAATTTTTCGATTTGACGCATCCTTTAGCCGTAAAATGCACACAACTTTTTTTCAAAAACGACACATTTTAATGAAAAATGCTGCGACATTAAAGTTGTAGCCAACAAAATTATCTTTGAAACAAGTCTACGGGAAAATGAATGGATTCTGATATTTAGACAAAAACAAAAATACTATAAAGATATTCTTGACTGAATCCAAAAAATATTTCCTTCAAAGAACATCAATATAACCAAAACATTCTAATTAATTAATTTTAAAAACTAACGAAGTACAAATAATGTTTTATGTTAATTAGTTTTTAAAAAAATAATTTTTTATTAACTTATTAGAAACATGTTTTTTTTTATTTCAGAATCCATTCCTTTTCCCATAGACTTGTTTCATGAGCAATGTATGCGTATGTAAATTAGATACTTTCTTTTACAATTCGTTTTTCAGAAATCTGTTTTTATTTTTTAAAAGTTGAAAAGTAATTTAAATTTTATTACTATGTAATTTAATTTTTTAATAATCTTTTATCGTTTGTCAGTTTCTTTTAATTGTATTTGGTATTCTAGTTTTATCGTTGTGTTTTAAGTTTTGTTCTTTTTGCTTATTTTTATTTAATATTTTGTTCTATATTTGTGAAAATTACCTGAGTAGCGCCTGATGATGCTTGATATTGGCTTTGAGACACTGATAGAGATATTTGTGGAAATCCTTGTCTTCCATCAGACTCTCCTGGGGGACTTTGACTCTCGAGTTCTTCACATAGAGTGAATAGGCTCTCTTCTGGATCGTAGCTATCGAATGGTTCAGGAGTTTAAAGTGCACTTTGAGATTTATGGCGCAGGTTGCATACAGACCGGTCAATCTGATACAGACTATGTATATGAACAGGAGGAAGAAGAGGTAGAGGACGAACATGGCGAAGTAGCCTATGGAGTCGGGGCTGTTGAAAGGGTTGTAGAACAGGTGGGTCATGTAGGGGTTGATGAAATCGGGGTAGTCTCCCTTCATCGAGATGTACTGCGACAGGGGGAAGAACACAGTGTTGGAGATGAAGCCAACCGCATAAGCGTACAGTGTCGCGTTGAACTTCCGCTCTATCTCGCCGGGTATGGCAGTCTTCAGCCTGATATTCTCTTCGTCCAGATCTTCCCCTTCGTAGTTGTATATCCCGCTTCTGATTTTCTCCGTGATTCTCATCAGGTCCCTGGAAAAAGCCCAAACAATACGATGTACTACAAGATAGTTACAACATACAAGTGGGTCAGTACATTTTCCTATGAACAATCCTAGTTAAACAAAATATGTGGTCTTTTTTTAAAAGTATACAATGTGTAGTTATTCATCATAGAATAATGACAAGGATCACCAACAAAAACACCTTTCTTTCACCACAAACTATAAAAAAAGTCCGTCACGCAGGGGCTGCGTAAACTAAGCAGATTTCCCACGTGAAGTTTTACAATAAATTTCACGAGAGTTGAGCAGTTAAGGAAACGGCCGAACTAGCTTTTGGCAGGGTAGTCACCCAGCCGTTAGCGGCCCAGATTTAATAAAAATGCAAATATCTCGGTTAATATTCAAGATAGAAAATAAATGTATATAACAATGTTTATAGTAAATTTAATTCGCAATAAGATTGATACTGTGCAATTTTTTGTTCCGACGTATAGTAACGGAGATATTTCGAATTTTCGAAAATCCCCCCCTCCCACTTGTCCGATTTCAGCCGTTAACGAACTTGATCTTTCTTTTTACATAAAACGACTAAATATCGAGTTTGGTAACGATCAAACAAAAATTGCGACCACTAGAGCGGTAACAGACAAATATATATATATATATATATATATATATATATATATATATATATATATATATATATATACTAGCGGACCCGGCAGACGTTGTCCTGCATGATATATCAAGCGATTAGGATATTAAATTTAATAATATTATGTTTAAAAAAAATCTTCTTGTAATAACGCAAAAAACTACATTTGTTATGTGCACGTTTGCCTAAAATCAAATAGTAAATAAAATATAGCGAAAACATGGCACGCAAGAAGAAAAGGAAAAATGAGAGAAGGAAAGGAAGAGGTTTTAGTTCTGAGATTATCTGGTAGAATGCGCACTACAGGTCCTTAAAAAAAACAGTTGTAGACCAATAATTTATATAAATCAAAACTCTCAAACCACTAATGGAAATACATAAATATAAATAAAGAATAAAAAATAATTGCAACATTCAAATCAAATTATAATAAATTTGGACAATAAATAACATTGTCTGAAAGTGAAAACCTCTCGCAGCTGAAAACATCTTTATTTAGATGACACACTTAAACTCTAAGGGTATACATTAGACAAACATATTAACAATTCATTACATTTCCAATAACCTCGCCCTTCGCCCTTCGACCGGAGACCTGCTCCATCTGCCTGGACGATCTGCGGCGCTAAACCATCCGGGGCGTCACTCGAACGCGTATTTCAAAATTCAATCAAATCGGTCCATCCGTCTAGGAGGAGTTCAGTGACATACACACGTACGCTAGAATTATATATATAAAGATATATATATATATATATATATATATATATATATATATATATATATATATATATATATAATTTTGAACGGACCTCATTTTCGTCATCTCCTGGGTAGGATCGATGGACATTTGAGGAAATTTTTCAAAACTCGCGTCATGAGTACGACCTCAATAGCTGATTTCCCTTAAGGGAAATCTGCTAAAATGTGGTATTTTTTTAAAAGTATACAATGTGTAATTATTCATCATAGAATAATGACAATGATCACCAACAAAAACACCTTTCTTTCGCCACAAACTATAAAAAAAGTCCGTCACGCAGGGGCTGCGTAAACTAAGCAGATTTCCCACGTGAATTTTTAATAACAATGCAAATATCTCGGTTAATAATCAAGATAGAAAATAAATGTATATAACAATGTTCATAGTAAATTTAATTTGCAATAAGATTGATTCTGTGCAATTTTTCGATCCGACGTATAGTAACGGAGATATTTCGAATTTTCGAAAATCCTCCACTTTAAACCCCCCCCCCTCCCACTGGTCCGATTTCAGCCGTTAACGAACTTGATCTTTCTTTTTACATAAAACGACTAAATATCGAGTTTGGTAACGATCAAACAAAAATTGCGACCACTAGAGCGGTAACAGACAAATATATATATATATATATATATATATATATATATATATAAACACAGTTTTGAACGGACCTCATTTTCGTCATCTACTAGGTAGGATCGATGGGCATTTGAAGAAAAATTTCGAAAATTCCGTCATGAGTACAACCTCAATAGCTGATTTCCCTTAAGGGAAATCTGCTAAAAAGCCCAATGATAACTCATTGCTACATACCACATTAATAAGTGTGTACATAAATATACCCATATTATAATATATTAATACGTTTCGTCTTTAGGATAGTACTGCTGGCCCATCACACAGATTTGACGTTTCCTCTCTTTGTCGATGAACAAACACAGGTCGACATAACTCTTCCGAACAGTCCAGAAACACAAAGAACAGAGGAATGTATACCTCGGCACGTTCCTCCAGCTCCGATGAAGACCTGCAAGAGATCAACATTTCGGCAAGTAACTCTAGGACCTCTTCTTCAGGTATTTGTAACTTTTCTGAAAACAGGTATATTGACGATTACGGACATACCTGAAACGATTACAAAAGACGTGTGTTAATATGTCTCTTCCAATACCAGCTATTTGAGATCTAGTCCTGGAGACTATTTCGTGTAAGTTATTTCAGTACGACCAACCGGACGGGACGACATGCTCGAATGTCTTAAGCACTTTGGAATGGATAATATCCGCCGATTCTTTATTCACGACGTCTGGCACCCACAACGATGTCAAACAGTTCCTGCATTCTACCAGGAAGTGCGTCGGGAATACATTAGGCACGGGTTCAGCCCGGGCGGATACTCCCTCCTTTTCTGTCACGAAACGTCCACGCCTCGCATCAACTCCGTCCACGACTGTCGGATGCGTCCCATTCTGAAGATTCTCAGAAACATACGGGCGTACCGGATGGCGACATAGACGATTCTGCAGACGGTACTGTAGGATCGTCCGACGACGAGGACTTCGTGCCATCGCGTCTTATACAACCCATCTCCAACAGTATTCAACATTAGGACGAAAATTCTAAACATCTCCGATATTATACGTCGCATCGAAAAAAATCTATAAAACAAATCTTATTTATTGTCTATAAATGTTGTTATATGGGTTTTTGGGGATGTTTGCATTTTAGCAGATTTCCCCTAAGGGAAATCAGCTATTGAGGTCGTACTCATGACGCGAATTTCGACAAATTTCCTCAAATGTCCATCGATCCTACCCAGGAGATGATGAAAATGAGGTCCGTTCAAAGCTATATATATATATATATATATATATATATATATATATATATATATATATATATATATATATATATATATTTGTCTGTTAACACTCTAGCGGTCGCAATTTTTGTTTAATCGACACCAAACTCGGTATTTAATCGTTTTATGTAAAAAGACAGATCAAGTTCGTTAATGGCTGAAATTGGACCAGAGGGAGGGGGGGGGGGGTTTAGAGGGGGGATTTTCGAAAATCTTATTGGAAATTTAAATGTACTATAAATTATGTTATACACATTTATTCTCTATCTTGAATATTAACCGAGATATTTGCATTTTTATGAAGTCTGTGGTCGGGTATAGTTCGGATTACGTCGGCCATCTTCGTCATTTCCCGGCTCAGGCGGAAGCTTCTTCTAACCTGGCGTTTCTAACGTTACCTTACCTTCCTTACTTTTTGAGATTTATGCAAATACGTTCTGTTCATCCGCCCCCCCCCTTCTTTAGTTCTTGGACTACTAAAATTTGAGTTATTAAAATATAAATTATTCTTACAATTCAAAAGCCGTTTCAGTTGGGTATTTATTTTAATTAACTAAAAGATTTCTCATTATCAAATCACGGTGGTATTGTGTTACCAGTATGCAGATTTCTCTATTGTAAAACTTCACAGGGGAAATCTGCTTAGTTTACGCAGCCCCTGCGTGACGGACTTTTTTTTTAATTTTCGACCAAAAGTAAACAGTAAAGATTTTGAGATATTGAAAAGAAACGTTTTATTCTTTAATCGTATTCTTTTTCTGTTGTTCTCTCAAGCGCCATTTTTTTCTGTATTTGAACTTCAAAGATTATATAAAAACCGAGAATTCTTAATAGAACAATTTGCATACTTATTTCCGAAGAACTTGATTCCTATGCCCCATTCGGCGAACAGGGATATGGTGATGGAGTGCAGTGAGCCCAGTATCATGCTGACGTTTGGCGTGAGGAGGTATATGGCGTAGAATGCCATCGCCTGTATGTAGAGATGGACTGTCATGAAGAAGGAGACGTAGAGGAAGTACTTGGTGTTTATGGTGGAAGTGAAGCCGACCAGACCCCACAGCCACCTGTTCTGCTTGAACACATCATAAGATGCCGCCTTCTCCAGCTCATCCAGTTTGCTCCTCTCTGACACACCCGAGGAACTCATCAGATCTGCCGGTCACTTCAGCTTACCTACAAAAAATATATATATATATATATATATACTAGCTAAAGTACCCGGCTTCGCCCGGGAATTCATTTGAGCCGGAATGATGATGGTATTTTTTCAGCAAGACTTTACTTGGCAAAATATTTTGAAATTTCCCCGTTTCAGTGTTTAGGGTTAGTACCCGTGGTTGGTTTGGAATAGAAAATGAAATATCACGAATTTTTATTTCAGGACTCCCTTATAACCCCCACTCCCGTTATAACCTAAACATTTTAATATAGCTTATAACCATGTAAAAATTAATGCTAATTTATATATTCCGAGTTTTGTAGGAATCAGTTCAACCGTTGGTGTCCAATAAAATAGTTGACTCCCGCTTTAGCTTTTAGTGTATATCTCGTTTATATTTTGTTATACAACAAAAGTGAATATAACAAAAGTTTCTCTAAATAACAAAATAAACAACTTTTGTTATGTGCATATTTGCCGAAACCCCAATAGGAAACGAAATATCACTATTTTTAGTTTCAGGCCTCCCTTATAACCCCCACTCCTGCCCTTCCCTAGAAATGTTTGTATAGCTTATTATAAGGAAGGTGTTAGTGCTAATACACATACCGAGTTTTATTTAGTTCGGTTGAGTCTTTGTGCCAAATAAAATTGTTGACTCCCGCTATAATTTTTAGCGTTAACGCCTTTATAGTTCGGTATAGAGAATATTAATATAGCCTAAAATCTAAGTTGGATTAGTAGTAATATACATACCAACTTTCATAAAATTCGGTTCAGCCGTTTATGCGTGAAAAGGTAACACACAAACAAACAAACAAACAGACACCAAAGAAACAACATGCAGTTATGGCGTCTATGACATGTGAAACGAAAAGTTATCGTGAAATTTCGCGAAAAAAATCAATGTACAGACAGAGGTTACAATTTTTTATATATATATATATATATATATATATATATACGTCACGCAGGGCCTACGTAAACTAAGTAAATTTCCCTCGTGAAGTTTAAGAATAGCTAAATATACATACTGGTAACAAAACACCACCGTGACTACATGCAAACAATATTAAAAAACCTCCCGACGGGAAGCGTCTGATATGAAAACAAACAGTACTGCCAATCTCTCACCGGAAAGAAAACAATTACTGAAATATATCAGGATATAACATATTAATTTCATAGTAAACTATTTACTATAACTAGTACTGCATTGTATAAAGAATCCAAGTAATTTGTATCTCAATCAATCAAATTTAAGTAGTCACTGAACTTAAGACGAGCTTGGGGGGGGGGAGGGGGACAACAGAGCATATTTGCTTGTATCTCGTATAATAAAGACCTCTTAAAAACAATATTTGATATTTAACCTTCGAATAAAGTGGTTTATTATATAACAGAGTATTGGTTGTGTGACATGAATAGGAGTGGGGGTTTGTTGAGGCTGAAGACTGAAAATATCTTGGTTAATATTCAAGATAGAGAATAAATGCATGGAACAATATTTATAGTACACTTAAATATGCAATAAGATTGGCTCTAGACAGTTTTTCAATCCGAATTATAATAACGGAAATATTTACTGGTCCTATTTCAGGTATTAACATGATCTTTCTTACTACATAAAAGTCAGTCACGCAGAGGCTGCGTTAACTAAGCAGATTTCCAACATGCGCCACATATTTTCAATTATCTCAAAACTTAAACGTTCAATGAGAACATTATTTGGTATTTAAGCGTCAAATAAAGTGATTCATAACATAATAGAATATTGAAAATATGAGGAGAGTAGGAGTGGGGCTTTACTGAAGACCGAAAACTAAAAAATGCAAATACCTCAGTAAATAATCAAGATAGTGAAAAAATGTACATAACAACATTTATAGAACATTACATTTGCAATAAGATTGGTTCTATACAATGTTTCGATCCGACGCATAATAACGGAGATATTAAGATTTTTCGAAATTCTCCCTCTCTAAACCCCCCCCCTCTCCCCCTGGTCCGATTTCAGCCATTAACGAACTTAATCTTTCTTTTTGTTTATAAAACGATTGTATATCAAGTTTGATAACCATAAGACAAAAATTGCGACCGCTAGGGCGGTAACAGACCGCTGTATATATATATATATATATATATATATATATATATATATATATATATATATATATATATATATATATATACAGGGTGTCCCCAAACCAAACGGCCAAACTTCAGGGATCGATAGAGGATCGAAAAACTAAGAAAAAAGTCCTCTGGCATATGCCTCGTTTTCGCTTCGTTTTTGAGAAAATCACAAAAAACTGAAAATAGTTGTGCAAAAAGTGTATTTTTTTTTAATAATGTATTTAAATTACAAAAAACTATTGGCTTTTTGAGTAAGCTTAATTTTTTAATTTACGAGGAGTAAATTTAGAAAACATGATTATTCTCACGCTTTCCTTATCAATAAAACGTCTAGGTTGAGTGTTTAAACTTAAAAAGAAAGGATTAAAATGTTTACTATCATTTTAATCCTTTTTGGGTGGAATCCAGCCTCGCATTCTCACATTAGAGGTGTTGTAGTAGTGTTAAGTGAAGTCAACAAATATGGCTAGATTTACCAACGCTGAATACGCGGACATAGTCTACGTCTACGGATTCTGCGATGGCAATGCACGTCAGGCAGTTCGGGAATATCGCAGACGGTTTCCTGACCGAGAAACCCCACACAGAGGTGTTTTTACCATCACTTTCAGAAGGCTTCGAGAGACTGGGTCCTTCTCATGTAATCGTCGTGGAAACCGTATGCAGGCTCCGATGGAAGCCGACCTGAGGCGGAGGGAGAGGATACTGAGGCACTTCAATACCAACCCTGGCACAAGCGTCCGGAGAGCTGTTTCAGTTCTAAGCATACCAAAGACAACCATTTGGCGCACATTAAGGGCTGACCGCAGGCATGCTTACCATGTACAAAAGGTACAAAATTTAATACCCGCTGATTATCCCCGCCGATTACATTTTTGTAATTGGTACAAAGAACAATTGCAAAAGGATGTAAACTTAAGTTCGAAAGTAATCTGGACGGACGAAGCGACTTTTACACGTGCGGGCATATTCAATCAAAGAAACTACCACCTTTGGGCACAAGAAAATCCCCGCGCTGTTAGAGAATTTCACTACCAGCATGAGTTTTCAGTAAACGTGTGGGTCGGTCTTCGTTATAATCGCATAATAGGTCCCGTATTTTTACCTGCTCGACTTCACGCTGAAAGTTATCATCTATTCCTGGAGAATGACTTACGGGCACTTTTGGTAGATATCCCTTTGGAAACAAGGCTTGAGAGCTGGTTTCAACTCGATGGTTGTCCTGCACATTACGGAAGGGCCGTACGAGACTGGTTGGACATCAACTACCCAGGTCGCTGGATAGGACGAGGTGGGCCAGTGCCTTGGCCTCCCCGGTCTCCGGACCTCACGCCACTAGATTTCTTCGTGTGGGGATACGTGAAAGAAAATGTCTACCGAGAGCCCGTCCGCACAAGGGATGACCTCATCGAGCGCATCGAGCGAATGGTTTGCAACTAGCTCACCGCAGAACAATGTTTAGATGCAGTGCGTGTATTGCAGCGAGAGCCCAGTACTTCGAACAACATTTACGTTGACGCTTTAGAAATTAACGATGTAATTTTAGAGAAGGTAAAACCTTCAAAATTTTCAGGGTTTTTTTTTCTCACTAAGGTAGACCCATATAAAAACTGAAACATTTATGTTTTCCAAGTAAGAATATTTAATTATTTTATTAATTTTCTAAATTTTTAATCTTTTTTTATGTTTTAATCTTCAGTTTTTGTTCATAATGTTATATACTTTAAATAGGTAATTTTTTTTTATACTATGAATATTTGAATATAAAAGTATTTATTATTTTTTCTTAATAAAAAATATTTTTTTTTCAATTACCTTTCTGTTAGTATAAGACTAGAATACAATAATTGTATTGGAATAACATTTATTGCTAAAATTCATTCAAGGAATAAAATCCGCTCTTCCATTGGCCTTAACTAGTTTTTGCACAATTATTTTTATTTTTTTTGTGATTTTCTCGAAAACGAAGCGAAAACGAGGCATATGCCAGAGGACTTTTTGTTTTAGTTTTTCGATTCTCTATCGATCCCTAAAGTTTGGCCGTTTGGTTTGGGGACACCCTGTATATATATATATATATATATATATATATATATATATAGTTTTGAAGAAAAACTTCGAAAATCTCGTCATGAGTACAACCTCAATAGCTGATTTCCCTTAAGGGAAATCTGCTAAAACGATTAAATGCCGAGTCTGGTAATCATCAAACAAAATTCGCGACGTCTAGAGAGCACATATATATATATATAGGGGAGGATTTTCGAAAATTCTAAATATCTTCTAGACGTCGGATTGAAAAAGTGTATAGAGCCAATCTTAATTCAAATTAAATGAACTATAAATATTTGTATATACATTTATTCTCTATCTTGAATATTAATGGAGATAATTCGATTTTATAGTTTTATGCTTTTAGTAAACCCCCACTCCTACTAGTGTCATATTAATAATAAGCTGTTATATCATGAACCACTTCATTACAAGGTTAAATACCAAATACTGTTTTCATTGAATATTTACTTTGTGAGATATATGCAAATATGTTTGTTTACCACCCCCCTCCCTTCTTTTGTTCTTGGATTACTAAAATTTGAGTGATTGAGATAATAATGGCTATGACTCATAACAAATTACAGCAATTGTAAACACCAAGGAATTCAATGTGCCATTAGAAATTATAGGAGGCCCGCAGTAAGGGCTGCTTCTTTGTACTGCAGGAGAATTGTAAGAAAATTTTAAATTTCTTTCAACATATTTCACGATTAAATAATTGATTCCACTTCAGTTGTATTTTCACCTGATATGAATTTCAGGCCAGTTTTCTAGGAATAAACGTCCCCAGAATAATAATATTCTTTGTTTAATACTGCTAAGTTCCTTGTGATAAGAAGAGAAAATATTCACATAATTTTCACTATTGTAATACAAACGCTTACTATTGATAAGTATTCTCTGAGTGGCACTTAAAATTAATCCAAGACATTGTAGCCAGTGAGGTGAAGAACGGGGCTTTAATAAATGATTTAAATGCAGATAAATATATTTTTGACACCATGAACATGCCTCTCAAGTTTTAGCACATTTCCCTTATTGGAAATCAGCTATTGAGGTTGTACTCATGGGGAGAGTTTCGAAAAATCTCTTCAAACTTCTATCGATCCTACCCAGGAGATGACGAAAATGCGGCCCTTTCAAACTTTAAATATATATATATTTGGCTGTGAAGGTTCTGGCGGTGACAATTTTTGTTCTGAACGTTATCAAACTCGATATTTAAACGTTTCATGTAAAAATCAAAATCAAGTTCGTTAACGGCTAAAATCGGGTGGTGAGAGGGTGGGGGTTAGAGGGGAGAATTTTGAAAATTCGAAATATCTCTGTTGTTATAAGTTGGATCGAAAAATTACATAGAACCAATCATATCAATAATGTAATGTTCTATAAATGTTTTTATATACATGCTTTCTCTGTATAGAATATTAACCGAGATATTTCCATTTTTTAGTTTTCGGTCATCGGTAATCACCAACTCCTGCTCATGTCATATTAACAATAAGCTATTATATTACGAACCACTCCACTCCGAGGGTAAATATGTTTTTCATTGAACCATTACTTTGTGAGATACATGTAAATAAGTCATGTCATGAAAATGTTTATTTCATCTATACCATACTCAATATCTAATATATAAAATTTCCATGCCACATTGTTAGTTACCGTACTCCTCCGACATGGCTTTACCGATTTTTACCAAATTTTATATGCGTATTCAGTTGGTCTGATAATCGGCTACTATCTATTTTGCATACCCCTAATTGATAAGGGTTGTTCACCCTTAACATTTTTTTTAAATTTTTGGACGACATTTTTTGTTATTATTTTTTAATAATGTGGCATTAAAAAATACATACAACCCTAAATTTTTACTTTTTTATCACCAACCCCTATTTTTTTATAGCCATTTTAGTAATTTAATCATTGTCATCCCGCTCGATAACTGATCAATTATAGTGTTTTTAACTGTACTTCGATTAAAATTTCCCTTAGCTTATGGCAAAACTAAAATTTCTTTTATGAAAATAAACATTTATTTTTATTATTTAAGTTTAATCCTGATATAGGCTTAGTGTTACCAATCTTAGATTTTTAAAATTTGCCGCGCCTTTACTGGTGAGTGAAATGCCACACTATATCGGTGTCACTTCTAAGTTAAACAGCACGGAGTATGGATGAGACTGAAGCTGGTCTTCTATTTCACTGGGCTAACAAAAAATATTCTTCACGCTATAGCATTAAAAGATTGATGTTGTTTGTTAGTGTTACTGTCGTAATTAATATGTGATATGTAATTTTAAGAAATAAACTATAATAACTTAAAAATAATATTGTTTGGCGTTTGTTATTTTTATATTCCCTTATCATTCATAGCGCTCCATGCCTATTTCACGCATATACCACATACTTACACACTTATAATAAGTAAGTTACTTTTGTGTACACTAGAATTTATCTAGAAACTAGAAATAATTTATAAGGCAAAACAACGTTTGCCGGGTTATCTAGTTTTCATATATTTATAATAGATATAAATTGGCGAAATTTGGCATGATTTATTTTTTTTACGATGGGTGATGTATGACAAAAATTGAAAACTTATTTTCACTCTCCACCGAACTTGACTAGTAGATTACATATCAATCCATATATAAATAAACAGTTATAGACAGGCTACGTTTTTATTGATGCACAAGTTGGAATATGAAACCCCAAAACCATATAGAAAAACGTAACATAATATTTTTTTGTTCCTACCTAGTTTGTATCTTAGTTCTTCAAGGCATGCAATGAAATAAAACAGTGTTTGAGTTTTTCCCCTTTATGGATAATAGTAGACTTTGAAATGAATTTCGGGAAGTTGAATAGTTTTTTGACTTTCATTAATCACTTAATAATCGGTTCTACAGAACTATTACTAAACTTTATCAAGAGCTATTAGTTAAACTTTCCTTGATATCATTCCTCTTGAATTTTAAATTCCACTCTCAGTGTTGTATAATAGAAGATAAGCCCAGGAATTGAGCACTGAAATTGATAGTTTACTTCCAAAACAGTTTTTTTGTGTTGACTATTTTATAAATGTCCCCCATAACTGGAAAAGGTTTTACAATAATGTCTCCATAGTATTGTCTACAGAATCCTTCAAAATGTATTGCGGAAAGTGTGCGAAGGGTGTTTGTGAACTCCATGTACGTTGGTAGTTGATATTAATTTTATTTTATTAAACTAATATATCAACTTACACGTTATGGACAATGTATAATTTTACAATATTAGCCCTTGGATGGACGTTTCTAGTAAATTACATAGAAATATGGCAAGCATATTTAAAATATTCTAATAATTAATTGTACTCTTGTTGATAAAGCATAGACATTTTAAATTAAATTTTAAAAAGTAATGAGTCAAATGAATTGTAATTATAAACATACTTCAGACTATAATAATTGGTTTTAATATGATGAAAGTATAATGAGATTCAAATAGAGCTCAACATATTAATGCTACATTATATTAATTAGGGACTGAACATTTTTAGAAAGTAGTCTTTCAAGCAGGGGTTGCTTTTATTCACTTAATATGGACAGACTTTTCTATCGTTCCATGCCTTATGGAAAATTCCGTCACGCAGGGGCTGCGTTAACTAAGCAGATTTCCCACGTGCGCCAGCTGTTTGCATTTATCTTAAAAGTTAAAAGTTCAATGAGAACAATATTTGGTATTTAAGCTTCAAATAAAGTGCTTCATAACATAATAGAATATTGTTAATATGAGATGAGTAGGAGCGGGGCTTTACTAGAGACCGAAAACTAAAAAATGCAAATATCTCACTTAATAATTGAGATATTGAAAAAACGTACATAACAATATTTATAGAAAATAAAATTTGCAATAAGATGGGTTCTATACACTTTTTCGATCCGACGCATAATAAAGGTAATATTAAGAATTTTCAAAATTCTCCCCTGTGTCCGATTTCAGCCATTAACGAACTTGATCTTTCTTTTTGTGTAAAACGATTATATTTCAAGTTTCATAACGACAAGACAAAAATTGCGACCGCTAGAGTAACAGACAAATATGTGTATATATATATATATATATATATATATATATATATAGAGAGAGAGAGAGAGAGAGAGAGAGAGAGAGAGAGAGAGAGAGAGAGAGACAGTTTTGAACGGACCTCATTTTCGTCATCTTCTGGGTAGGATCGATGGACATTTGAAGAAAAATTTCGAAAATCGCGTCATGAGTACAACCTCCAGGGAAATCTGCTAAAATTGTTTAGTCTATCAGATATTGTGTTTACATAGTCTTCGTTTTAGTAGATTTCCCTTAAGGGAAATCAGCTATTGAGGTACTCATGACGCGATTTTCGAAATTTTTCTTCAAATGTCCATCGATCCTACCCAGGAGATGACGAAAATGAGCTCCGTTCGAAACTGTATATATATATGTATATATATATATATATCTATATATATATATATATATATATATACAGATATATGTATATCTATCTATCTATCTATCTATATATTTGTCTGTTACCGCTCTAGCGGTCGCAATTTTTGTTTTATCGTTACCAAACTTGATATATAATCGTTTTATACACAAAGAAAGACCAAGTTCGTTAATGGCTAAAATCGGACTTGGGGGAGGGGGGGTTTAGAGGGGGAGTATTTTGAAAATTCTTAATATCTCCGTTATTATGCGTCGGATCGAAAAATTGTATAGAACCAATCTTATTGAAAATGTAATGTTCTATAAATGTTATTATGCACATTTTTCACTATCTTGATTATGTACTGAGATATTTGCGTTTTTTAGTTTTCGGCCATCAGTAAAGCCCCACTCTTACTCATCTCTTATTTTCAACATTCTATTATGTTATGAAGCACTTTATTTGAGCTTAAATACCAAATATTGTTCTCATTGAACGTTTTGAGATAAATGCAAATACGTGGCGCACGTGGGAAATCTGCTTAGTTATCGCAGCCCCTGCGTGACGGACTTTTTTCGAATGAAGCTTATCTTGAGTCTTGTAGATTCAGCAGCATTTGCTTTTACTTGCACTAATACTAGAGATTAGTCAGACTGAATATTTTTTGATCAATAGATTGATTTTCCTGATAGTACTGAAGCAAATTGACTGACGCTGCAAACTTCTGTTTCACGTTCTCACTGCTTATGGCGAAATCAAATATCACCGCTATTTGCTGGCTGCTTGCAGCGATTCTGAAAATATATTTAAAATATTGTATCAATACAATAATTAAGGAAATAATAATAAATATATTCTACACTTTTTACATAAGTGTGAAATTGAGAAGTGGGGCTGACTGAGGGCTGAAAATGAGACTAGTAACTCACTTAATATTTCAGCTATTAAAAAATGTATAGAACAACAATTGAAGAATATCGGTAGTTAAAGAAGATTGCTTATATAACATTTGTCTACCTAAGTCGTACCCTAGCTAGAAAAGGGTGGTAACCTGTAGATAACACGTCCCAATTAGCCTGAGTTGCAAAACGTGGACGTTAATAAATAATAATATAACATTTGTCGATGCAACTCATAATAAACGAATATTATGAATTATCGAAACCCACCTTCTATAAATGGTGGGGGGCTCCCTTTACTCTCCCTATTTCAGCTATTATCTAATATCATTTTCAGTGTTGAATAAAACTATTAAATATAGATTGCATCGATCAATTAAGTATTATCGTGTTAAGTCGGAAAATCTTATTTAATGAAGTAATTACACGAATTTATGTTAGCATGCTTAAATTACTAGCGGTCGCAATTTCGTTTGATTGTATCAAACTCGATATTTAATCGTTTTATGTAAAAAGAATGATCAAGTTCGTTAATGGCTTAAATCGGACCAGAAGGAGTGGGGAGGTCAGAGGTGAGGATTTTCGAAATATCTCTGCTACTATACGTCGGATTGAAACATTGTATAGGACCAATCTTATTTAAAATGTAATGTTCTATAAATATTGTTATATACATTTATTCTCCATCTTGAATATTAACGAATATATTTGCATTTTTTAGTTTTCAGGATACAGTAAACCCCCACTTCCACTCATGTTACATGAAAAATACACTGTTATATAACAAACCACATTATTCGAATCTTAAATACCAAATATTGTTTTTAAAAGACCTTTATTATATGAGACATTTATTACCCCGTCTTAAGTTCTTGGACTACTAAAATTTGATTGATTGAGATAAAAATTATTCTGGTTGATTATAAATTACAGTAATATAAAATACAGTAGATATAGTACATAGTTTTCTATAAAATTAATATTAGCAGATTTCCCTTCAGGGAAATCAGCTATTGAGGTTGTACTCATGACGGAATTTTCGACATTTTTCTTCAAATGTCCATCGATCCTACATAGTAGATGACGAAAATGAGGTCCGTTCAAAACTGTATATATATATCTATATATATATATATATTTGTCTGTTACCGCTCTAGCGGTCGCAATTTTTGTTTGATCGTTACGAAACTCGAAATTTAGTCGTTTTATGTAAAAATAAAGATAAAGTTCGTTAACGGCTGAAATCAGACCAGTGGGAGGGGGGGTTTAGAGGGGAGGATTTTCGAAAAATCGAAATATCTCCGTTACTATACGTCGGATCGAAAAATTGTATAGAATCAATCTTATTGCAAATTACATTTACTATAAATATTGTTATATACATATTTTCCGTATAATGAGTATTAACCGAGATATTTGTATTTTTTGTAATGAGTTCCGCTTTCAGTAAACCCCTACTCCTACTAGGGACATATTAATACTAAGCTGATATCTAATGAACCACCTCATTATTAGGTTAAATACAAAATATTGTTTTCAACAAAGCTTTATTTTACGAGGTACAAACAAATACGTTCTGTTGAACCCCCCCCCCTCCTTTTTTTTTTCTTGGACTACAAAAATCTGAGTGATTGAGATAGAAATTATTTTGATTCATTTCAAATTACTCCACTAACTATAATAAATAGTTTCCAATAAAATTAATATTTTATATTCAGATATATTTCTTTAATTGTTTGTTATTCCGGTCTATCTATCGATACTGCTCTACAAGGTTGGCTAACCTGTTTGTTTACAATCCAGCCGTATTACGGTGTAGGTTACGTTCTATTATTAATTACAGTACTAGATATAATAAATAGTTATATGAATAAAATTTATAACTTATATTCAAATATATTTCCGTAATTGCTTTTATTTCCTGTAAAAGCTGGCTAACCTGATTGTTTACAACTCAGGCTGTTTGCTATCAGGAAGGTTCTTACCATTTGTCTTGCCCTTTATTTGTTTACTTAATATTCACAGCAGTATTAAGTCTTACAAATAATGGATATTCTGTGGTACTATTTAGTGTTGGTGTAATAAGTGTACAGAGCGCTGCTATCATTAACGGTAAGTCCATCTTTTGTGTTCTTGTTGTTTTTTGAGATTGAATTGTTTTTAATTTAATCTCGGAGCCTAACGGACGAGAGTTACTCTCCCGCCAAAAGCTAGTTCGGCCGTTTCTTTGACTGGTTTGGCTCTCGTGAAATTTCTCTATTGTATAACTTCACGTGGGAAATCTGCTTAGTTTACGCAGCCCCTGCGTGACGGACTTTTTTACATTTGAGACGCTTCTCGCCGGGAGGGAAAAGATTTCTTATTACCGTTTGTATTTATTCACTTAATATTGACGCAGGTGTTGTGTTAGCAGAATGTAGGTTTATGTATTATTAAACTTCACGAGGGAAATCTGCTTAGTTTACTCAGCCCTTTTAGCAGATTTCCCTTAAGGGAAATCAGCTATTGAGGTTGTACTCATGACGCGATTTTCGAATGTTCAAAACTGTATATATATATATATATATATATATATATATATATATATATATATATATATATATATATATATATATATTTGTCTGTTACCACTCTAGCGGTCGCAATTTTTGTTTGATCGTTACCAAACTTCATATTTAGTCGTTTTATGTAAAAAGAAAGATCAAGTTCGTTAACGGCTGAAATTGGACCAGTGGGAGGGGGGGGTTTAGAGGGGAGGATTTTCGAAAACTCGAAATATCTCCGTTGCTATACATGGGATCGAAAAATTGTTCGGAATCAATCTTATTTCAAATTAAATTTACTATAAATATTGTTATATATATATTTATTCTCTATCTTGAATATTAACCTAGATATTTGCATTTTTATTAAATCTGGGCGGCTAACGGACGAAGTGACTTTCCCACCAAAAGCTAGTTCGGCCGTTTTATTAACTGCTCGGCTCTCGTGATATTTCTCTATTGTAAATCTTCACGTGGGAAATCTGCTTAGTTTACGCAGCCCCTGCGTGCGGACGTTTTATAATGTTGACGTGACTTCTATTTGACCATCTCCTTGGTAGAATTAAGGCTAACTCTTTTATGGTTGCCGTACCTTGTAGTTTTAGTTGTTGTGCTGTAGGTGTTTATGGTATTCTGTGATATCTGATTGTAATATATACAGGAAGACTCCGGGTCAGTGTTGAGACCGACGCCTCCAGAAGACTTGTATACAGTCCTGCTGACTGGGATATTGCTGACATCTCCAGTATACGGTCCAGCCTGGAGAAACGATGTAGGTATCGTGTATATATAGAGTGAAGCAATCGGCTGGAAATAGAGGGCTCTAGTGCTGCCGCTTCCTGCAACAGTCATACCAACAACGCCGACGAAGACAGTGAATGTTCGGCCGTATAACTGAAAATAACAAAGCAAATTTTAATAAATTGTCATTTATTTTAATGAGCTTTAATTAAGCTTTGGGGCTCAGGTTAGCCATGTGAGTTAATAAAGCATTGGCTTTAATCTCACATGGTATACCTCGAGTGACAGGTTCTATTCCCTCCTGGGCAATAGGAATTAATTTATTGACGGAGATGATTTAAAAATATTTAAAATGTGAAAATATGTAGATTTAACGAGCTAATTATATAAAATCCTTAGAACACTCTGACTAGAAAAGGGTAATAACCTGTTAATAACCGACAGTCCCAATTAGCCCTGTAGCAAAAAGTGGACATTAATAAATACTATCCAAAAATATGCATTGTTTGAAAATATACCAACGAACTGTAAAAAGAAATAAAACTGAATAAAAAGGGTAAAAAAATAATTTACAATTATGTACGTTGTCTCATGAATTTGCAAGTGAATAAATTTATAAATGCCTGTTATATATTTAGAGGGATATTACGATTAATATTTATTTTTAGCTGGTGGTGAGGGTGATGAATGGTTAATCACACAACTTTTTTAAGGCTCCTCCCAATTTTATTTCTTATAAACGCTGAGCACTTTCGGGGACTAAATCGCATCCTCAGAGCGTCAGAGCGTAGGGCGATCCTATAGACTTGCTACAAGGCTAATATATTATTAATATGCTCTGAGACGAACAGAATGGAAGGGAAGCCAGAAATTAGAAATAGCGATATTTCGTTTCCTATTGGTTTTTCGGCAAATATGAACATGACAAAAGTTGTTTATTTTGTAATTTAGAGTAACTTTTGTCATACTCATTTTTGTCTTTTAACGAAGTATAAACGAGATATACACTATAAACTTAAGCGGGGGAGTCTACTATTTCATTGGGCGCTAACGATTAAACCGAACTTAAAAAAACTCGGTATGTCAATTAGCAATAATTCGTCCATGATTATAAGCTATATTAAAATTTTTAGGTTAGAACGGGAGTGGGGATTATAAGGGAGGCCTGAAATAAAAATTCGCGATATTTCATTGTCTATTTGTTTTTCGACAAACATGCACATAACGAAAGTTGTTTACTTTGTTATTTAGATTAACTTTTGTTTTATACGTTTCTCCAGGAACAATGTGTGGAGCAAGTAATTTTCGTAGAAATATTGATATGCTTAAAAATTCATTCCAATTTGAACTATGAAGTACCTCACCTGGAAAAATTAATTCAAATCTATTTTAATATTTTATCCTTAATAATTGAAATCTATGCATAATGCACAGGAGACGAAAAATATGACAATTTGGAGGACAGTGAAGACTTACATAAAAAATTAATTTTATTACTAACCAATGCCAAAAACGGGTATTAACCCTAAACACTGGGGCGGGTAAATGTCAAAATATTGTGCAAAGTAAAGCCTTGCCAAAAAAATACCATCACCATTCAGCCTCAAATCAATTCCCGGGCGAAGCCGGGTATCTGAGCTAGTATATATATAAAATGGAAATTTAAGGAAATGTTTTGAAAATCGCGTTGTGATTGGAACCGCAATAGATGATTTCTCTTAAGGGAAATCTAATAAAAATGTATCTACAGTAGTATTGCATGAATAGTTTAACATAATCCTAAATCACTATATAATCCCATATAAAAACTGAGATATTTTGAATTTTCCCTCCTTTTAATCCACGTTCGGTTTCAGACATTTTGTATTTGAAAATTTAAATATTGAAACGGATGTAGGATATTGAGTATGGAATAAATATTTACCAATCAAGACCACAGTAAATAGTCAGTCACGCAGAAGCTGCGTTAACTAAGCAGATTTCCCACGTGCATCACGTATATGCATTAAAAGCTCTAGGCGTAAAAGTTGAATGAGATCTCATATTTAGGCTTCAAATAAAGTGTTTCATAATATAACAGCTCAATGTTAATGGCATGAGTAGGAGAGGGAGTTTACTGATGGCCAAAAACTAAAAAATTCAAAAATCTCGGTTAATATTAAAGATAGTGAAAAAACGTACATAACAACATTTATAGAACATTAAATTAGCAATGAGATTGGTTCTATGCAATTTATCGATACGACTCATACAAACGAAGATATTCAGAATCTTCAAAATCCCCCCTTTTTTGAAAAAAAAAAACAATTAAATATCAAGTTTAGTGACGATCAAACAAAAATTACGGGCGCTAGAGCGTTAGCAGACAAATATATATATATATATATATATATATATATATATATATATATATATATATATATATATATATAGTTTTGAGCGGACCTCACTTTCGCGATCTCATAGGTAGGATCGACGGACATTTGAGGAAATTTTTCGAAAATCGCGCAATGAGTACGTCCTCAATATAATCTTAATTGATGACGTCGTCCTTAAAGTGTTCTGAAATAAGAATATAATTAATGATATATATATATAATAGAAGAACAAAAGACTGTTTGCCATTTTAATCTTATTACAGGTAATCAAAATACATTTTTAAGCTAACCTGTAGATATGGATATTTGGGATCTGGATACATGTAAGGAGAGGATATCCTGTAGAACTGATCGGCCTTACTGTTGTAGACGATGACAGCTGGTGGGAATCTTGAAGAAATGTAAACAAACATGTTATCGCAATTATCACTAGTCCAATTATTGGCTCCCGCTCGCATCCAATCCCATTGGCTGCTGCTGCTGTTAGGTGAGCTGCCACTCGGTGATATTATGTTGTCGAGGACGAGGTAAGTCAGAACCGAATCTGGCCTCAGAACATCTTTCGGTATAATGATCAGCTTTTCCTGTGGATTTAACATATTTTGTGAATCAGATATATAAATCAATTTGAAAAGTATAAAAGTATAAGCTGTGAAGTAAAAATATTTCGTCACGCAGGGGTAAACCAACCAGATTTACCACGTGAAATTGTGCAATAGATAAATCTGCATACTGGTGACACTTAAAAACGCCGTGCATATTAAGTGAAAAGGTAATGCGAAACCATTCAGTCAATTTTTATAACCTAAGCGTCTGAATTGTAAACAAAAAGGTTAGCCAACCACTTTCCGGCTGAACAGATAGATAGAAATATTATTCACCGGAAATATAAACAATTACTGAAATATTATACATATACTGAGTATAACATACTTATTTTATTGAAAACCATTTATTATATGTAAGTACTGTAATTTATAATGCAGCAGAATATTTGTTATCTCAATCACTCAAATTTTAGCAATCCATGAATTAAAGGATGGGGGGGGGTCAACAGAACGTATTTGCATATATATCACAAAGAATAAGCTTACAACAGTCTCTACACCAATTTCACAAGAGCCGGACAGTTACGGAAACGGCAGAACTAAAATTCAGCAGAATCGCACTAACAAAACCGACAATAGCCAAATATGAAAACTGCAAATATCTCGGCTAATCAAGATAGTAAATAAATGTGAATAACAATATTTATAG